>CM035842.1:362546677-363112022 GCA_020510985.1 Pholidichthys leucotaenia | reverse complement strand
TGCATTTTAGAAGGTTAATGACATGGATGGCTCTCGCGGGCCATTAATGAGACGCTATAGGCCAGCCATTGAGTTTGCATATTTATTAACAAGAGATACAAATGACAAAAGAACAGCCACGTGGGGCAAAAACACGAACATAGGCTACAGCGAAGACACAATAAAGATAAACACAGACTAGGAATACACTTACAGATGCGCGATGAAACAAGGGGGTGACTGGAGCCAGGGTTAGGGACTCCATCCGAACGTTGTGTGGAACCAACGTTAAGCAAGGTCGCAGTGAGGAGTCACCCTCAGCTGTTCTCTTAAATAATGCCTAAGGACTAATCAGGAAAGGAGAATGTAATCAATGGAATGTGATCCAGTTGTCACGGCGCGGCGCGGCTCTGACAGCAATGAAGTCCCACCGTGAGACTGTCACAATAAATGCCCTGGAAGGCCATATGATAACACAGAACGGAGAAAATACCGGACAGCCCGAGCGCGGACAGAATCAGCGCTCAGTTCATGCCAGTACTCCCCGCTCAAAAGGTGCATTCCAGGCGCAAATGCAACATCCAAGCCCCTCACCCCCACCCCAACCAGAAGCATACCAGGCCCGACCCAGGGAGGGCGGAGGGGGAACCAGGCCAGGAGGGCGAGAACCACAAAAAGAAGAGGAGAACACTATATCAAGAAAACACACACACACACACACACGCACACACACACACACACACACAACAGAGGGCAACAAGGATAACCAATATTATGAGGCATAAACCCAAAAACAACAAGGCCAAACATGCTAAAAATAATCCAAGAACATAGTAGAACACACAAAGAACACACATAACCTTCCGACTGATAAGGGGACAAAAATACAGATACGTACAAAAATACACAGTACCTTATAAACACCAGGAAAAAAAAACCTCAGCTACACAGCAGCGTAGCAACACCACAAATACCATCCAAAATTATAAACAGGCAAAGACAAAAACAAAAGAGCATCTCTCAAACTACAGAGGAAACAAGAAAACTAAAATACAGGTACATAACAAAAATATACAGTACCCTATAAACACCAGGGAAAAGAAAACTCAAAAAGCTACAAAGTAGAGCAGCAACACTACAAATATAGTCCAATATTATCAACAGGTAAAGAAAAAAAAAAAAAAAAGAGCATCTTTCAACTACAGTGGAAGGGGGGAAAAAAAAAACCACCACTTACAGGAATGCCGGCAGGCAGAGCACCGAGAGAGAGAGAGAAAAAAACGTTCGGGTGATCTACCCGCATCTCGGCAGCCTGGAACTGGATCCGGACGGGATCTCGCAGAGGTTCATTACGAGCAGGGTGATGATGTTACGCAGAGACGGAGGCTAGCAGCTCAGTGTACTCGGGAAAATCATCAAATTCGGGATGGGCCTCCACCAGTCTGACTGCCGCCACCACATGCTTTATGATCTGAGTAGGATGGACGGCGGAGCGAGCCTCAGCCACACGGCCCCGGATGAGCTCAGCTGCCCACTGCGTCTCTTCTGGGAGAATCCAGGCTGAACTCCTCCTCCACTGGAAATGGGAATGGCACTTGGGTGACGTAGACTCCTGGGCTGGACGGGTGACAGGAACTGGATCCCGGGGCGAGGAGTGGGAATGCCTCACCTTTGGCTTCCTGACGGAATTCTCCTCCGGCCCACGGGTCTTCTCCCGGAGTGCTGTGATTTCCGCCATCCTCTTCCTGACTTCGGCATGGTTGGCATGGCGAGGATTACTGTTAATTGCCGCCTCTGCGAGGTCCAAGTACCAGCGTGAACCATCAGGAAAGGGGTCGTTACGAGCTTGCGAGATGATACCATCTATTTCGATGAGGGACATAACTAGCTCGTAGCCCATGTTCAAAGCATAGCCCTTCCTTGGCGACGTCATTTCCCAACACGCTGGTACATGGAAAGAACGGGGGGAAACTACAAGCCCAAAAAAACACAAACTCCCTGTGACCGGCATCTCATTTTGGCTGCGACCTACTGTCATGGATGGCCCTTGCCGGCCATTAATGAAACGCTATAGGCCAGCCGATGAGTTTGCATATTTATTAACAAGAGATACAAATGACAAAAGAACAGCCATGTGGGGCAAAAACACAAACATAGGCTACAGCGAAGACACAATAAAGATAAGCACAGACTAGGAATACACTTACAGATGTGCGATGAAACAAGGGGGAGACTGGAGCCAGGGTTAGGGACTCCAGCCGAACGTTGTGTGGAACCAACATTAAACAAGGTTGCAGTGAGAAGTCCGCCTCAGCTGTTCTCTTAAATAATGCCTAAGGACTAATCAGGAAAGGAGAATGTAATCAATGGAATGTGATCCAGCTGTCACGGCACACCTCGGCTCTGACAGCAGGAAGTCCCGCCTTGACGCTGTCGCAATAAAAGCCCTGGAAGGCCATATGACAACAGAGAACAGAGAAAATAACGGACAGCCCGAGCACGGACAGAATCAGCGCTCAGACCCATCCATTCATCCATCCATCCATCTTCTACCGCTTTTCCGGAGGTCCAGATTGCGGAGGCAGCAGTTCAAGCAGAGAAGCCCAGACTTCCCTCTCCCCAGCCACCTGCTTCAGCTCTTCAGAGAGGATACCAAAGCGTTCCCAGACCAGCTGGGAGACATAGTCTCTCCACCGAGTCCTGGGTCTGCCCCGGGGTCTCCTCCCAGTGGGACGTGCCCGAAACACCTCAAGTGGGAGGCGTCCAGGAGGCATCCTAATCAGATGCCCATACCACCTCAACTGACTCCTTTCAATGTGGAGGAGCAGCGATTCTACTCTGAGCCTCTCCCGGATGACTGAGCTCCTCACCCTATTTCTGAGGGTGAGTCCAGCAATCCTATGGAGAAAGCTCATTTCAGCCGCTTGTATCCGTGATCTTGTTCTTTCGGTCATTACCCAAAGCTTGTGACCATAGGTGAGAGTAGGAATGTAGATTGACTGGTAAATCGACAGCTTTGCCTTAGAACTAAGCTCCCTCTTCATCACAACAGACCGGTACAACGTCCGCATCACTGCAGATGCTGCTCCAATCCGTCTGTCAATCTCGCGCTCCATTTTCCCCTCACTCGTGAATAAGACCCCAAGATACTTAAAGTCCTCCACTTGGTGTAGGAGTCTGTCCCCAACCCAGAGAGGACAATCCACCTTTTTCCGGCTGAGGATCATGGACTCGGACTTGGAGGTATTGACTCTCATCCCAGCCGCTTCACACTCAGCAGCAAACCGTCCCAGCAAGAGCTGTAGGTCATTGCTGGATGAAGCTAACAGGACAACATCATCTGCAAACAACAGAGATGAGATCCTGTGGTCACCAAGCATGGCACCGTCCATTCCCTGGCTGCACCTAGAAATCCTGTCCATAAAAATTATGAACAGGATTGGTGACAAAGAGCAGCCCTGGCCGAGTCCAACTCTCACTGGGAATGAGTCCGACCGAGTGTTGGCAATACGAACCAAACTCTCACAACGATCGTACAGAGATCAAATAGCTCGTAACAACAAGCCCGATACCCCATACTCCCGAAGCATCCCCCACAAAAAACCACGAAGGACGCGGTCAAATGCCGGCCGGACTCTCCTCTCCAGTACCTTGGCATAGACCTTCCCAGGGAGGCTGAGGAGTGTGATCCCTCTAGAGTTGGAGCACACCTTCCGGTCCCCTTTTTTGAAAAGAGGAAGCACCACCCCGGTTTGCCATGCCAAAGGCACTGCCCCCCACCTCCACGCAATGTTGCAGAGGCGGGACAACCATGACAGCCCAACAACATCCAGGGCCTTGAGGTACTCAGGGCAAATCTCATCCACCCCCGGGGCCTGGCCACCAAGGAGATTTTTAACTACCTTGGCGACCTCAGCCCCTGTGATAGGCGCTTATCACAGTGCTCAGACCATGACAGTTAAAACCTACAAAACCCCATTTTCAGTCAATGATGCCTTTAAGGTCTGATTGTGAGTTAGTATCTGTTTGTTTTCTGCACCTAATGGACTATTTCAGTGACCCAGTCTGTTGCCAAAATCACAGAGCGCATTGATTGGTGTGTCCAGGCGCATCTTGCGCACAGCAGCGCAAAAACTAATCTTCCTCTGGGTGGAAAGCTGTATGAGGCTGTCTTAATGCTCTTAATGGATGTGCATGCAATGGTCTTTGCTGTCATTCTCTTTAATTTACAATATCATGAAATCCAAGGTGAGATTCTAATATGACAATGTTTAAATGCAAGGACAATTCTGTTTTGCGCTGAGGACAATGCAGGCTCATTCACAAAGTGGAAATGCTTTAAAGGGCTGTTAAAACCAAACAGCTTAAAATGAGCTTTTTTCACCCTCCTTGTCCACAGCCCTGATTGCCCTGGGTAGATGTAATCACAATTACACACAAATGAGAGCTATACAAGTCAGAGGTGATGCCAGTCTTTGTCCATGATTTTGATAGACAAGAGTTGTAAAAATTCCTTCAATTCATGGGACACTGACAGCGCTACTCCTCCGTGAAACCATGGAAAAGTGACCGTTCCTCCCGCAGATGCTGGGCTCAAGTCCATTAATTTTCCCTGTTCTGCTGAATACAAAATTGATGTATTATACCCCCCCCCCCCCACCCGCCAAAAAAACCCAACAAAAAACTGCAGATGCTTTCAATTTGAATCATTCTGTTAATACAATGACAGTAAGGTTAAAAATTAAAACTGTCAAATTAGATAACGATGAATGTCGGTTTTGTACAGACCTGCCAGCTCTGGTGCTGAACTCATGTAAAACACATTAAGCCTCAGTTAATCTAACTATTGGAATTTAAGCATGTGCCACTTAAGTAACTGTTGAATTTAAAAGAAAATGTTCCTCTATTAATATTATAAACTGTATAAATTAAGTTAGGCTCGGGAGAGTGACTTAATTCTGTTTTAAAGGACAGGCTTAAAACTTTATGTTTTGACAAAGCTTACAGTTAGGGTTGCATCAGGTGACCTAAACCTTTCCTTAGTTATGCAGCTATAGGATTTGGCAGCTGGGGGATCTGTTCATTGCACTGGATTTTCACTTCTTTTACACCCTCCACACAATACTCTGAGATTTTTGCTTTTCTTATGTCTACTCTCTCCCTATTGTGACCGCCCCTCCCTGAGCCCAGTTCCGCTGCAGCTTTCTTCCTGTTAAAAGGGAGTTTTTCCTCTCCAAAATCATCAAGTGCTTGCTCACAGGAGATCACCTGATTGTTGGAGTTTCTTTCTGCGATTGCAGGGTCTTTACCCTACAATTAAAAGTACTAAGAAACGGACTTCCGGTTATGGCTGCCACGTAAGACGGACGTGTCTCACTCTGCTCTGCTCCTGGAGAAAAAAATCGGCAAATAACTCTCTCATTTGGGACAGAACGTATCCCAGCGTTTGGACGAGGATATGTCGGCGAAGCCTAAGGCTGGAAAACCAGGTAAAGGAAAAAGCGAGCCGCCGAAACAGTCCAAATTAACGGACTTTAAGGTCTGTGACGCAGCAAACAAAACTCCATATATGGCGGAGGAGGCTGGCAACGGTGCGAAATCTGCGGGGAGCGGCGCAGATGCGCTGATGGCTGCCATGAGTTCAATGAGAGCGGACTTTTCCTCTAGATTTGATGGGATTATGACAGCGTTGGAAGGAATAAGAAAGGAATTGGGTGACTGTGTAGAACGAACGGCGCAGATGGAGCTCCGTCTCGCTAGTGCTGAAGATGACGTCAACTGTCTTCAATTAAAGGTGCGCACTTTGGAAAAAAAAAATAAATGTCTAGAAGATAATATTTTGGATTTGGAATCTCGGTCGAGACAGAATAACTTGAGGCTGGTGGGTCTTCCAGAGGAATCAGAAGGTCGGGACGTATATTCCTTTCTGGAAAAGTGGATTCCGGAGGTGCTGGGCAGCGAGGAGTTGCAATCAGCAGTGGTTCTGGAAAAAGCACATCGTATTGGCCCACGGAGAGATAAGGGACCGCCGAGGACCTTAATTATGAAGTTTCTTAGCAACAGAGACAGGATGAAGATCTTCAACGCTGCACGAGCTAAAGGAGAGATTAAACACCAGGATCAGCAGGTGCGGTTCTACCCAGATTTGGCCACAGGAATCCAACAATTGAGGAAGCAGTTTGATCCCATACGTAAGGAGCTGCGCAACCTTGGGATTCGTCATGGTGTAATCTATCCTGCGAGACTGCTGACCACGTATGAGGGCAGAACCCACATCTTCAAGACCCCAGAGGAGGCGCAGGAGTTCATCAAGAAGATCAAAGAAGAAGAGACTGGTGGGAGCTAAGCATGAACAAAATATAAGGTAGAATAATTAAGCATTTGCACAGACATTTGACTGACTTGAAGTAAATAGCAAGTTTACAAAATATAGATTGTATTATATATTAAAAAAAAAACAAAAACAAAACAAACAAAAAAAAACTATGATGTACAAAGTTGTTAAAAATTTTGGAGTTAAGTTGGAAAACTACAGAGGAGAGTTAATGTTACGTCATTAAAAGCAGTAGAGTTAGGGTGATTGGGAGGATGAAGAAGGAGTGGCTTAGGCTGTTCCCCGTGGGTGTGGAACGGTCGATGGCTATATCGGGAGACGGAATTTTTCTTTTGATTTTGGGGGGTTCGCCACAAGTGTGGGAAGGGGGAATTTGTTTGTGTGTAGTTTGTAGGATGAATGTTCAACCACTCATGTTTTTGCTTCTCTGTATGAGCATGTTTACACTGCAAGGTAATCCCAAACTCTCTATTGATCATAAACCAAAGTGTTAATCTTAATTTAACTTCATGGAATTGCAGAGGTCTACAAAATTTAAAAAAACTTAAACAAGTTATGAATAAAATAAAAGACATGGGTTCAAAAATTGTGTTTTTACAAGAAACTCATCTAATAGAGGAGGATATAAAAAGAATTAGGAGTAGATGGCAAGGAAGTGTATTCACCTCATCATTCTCATCCCGGGCCAGGGGAGTTATGACTCTCATACATAAATCAGTCCCTTTTCAAGTGAAAAATGTAATTGGAGACAAACTTGGAAGATATGTAATCATTCAAGGTTTTTTGCTATTAGAAAATATAAATCTTGTGAACTTATATGGTCCCAATATAGATGATCAAAAGTTCTTTGCTAATTTATTTCTTATTTTATCGTCACTTACAGGGCAACATATAATAGCAGGGGATTTTAATTGTACATTGAATCCCGGTATAGATAGATCAACAGGACTGGATTGTACGCACAATGGATGTAGGATGACTATTAATCATTTTATGAAAGAATTGAGATTGTTAGATATATGGAGAGAAATGAAACCACAAGTTAAAGCCTATTCTTGTTATTCCAGTACCTACAAGACATTCTCACGTATTGATTATTTTTTGATTTCCACAGAATTAAGATCCAAGATTCAAAACTGTTTTTATGAAAACATCGTGATCTCTGATCATGCACCCTGTTGTCTAATATATGTAGATAAAAAATTGACAAAGGAATCAGGTAGATGGCAATTTCAGCATAAATGGCTTCAGGATGAGGAATTTGTCAAGTATATAGAAAAACAGATAGACGAGTACTTTGACATCAATACTACACAAACATCAGCATGTGTAAAGTGGGAGGCTTTCAAAGCTTTTATTAGGGGACATATTATTAGTTATACAGGATCAAAATCTAAGAAGACTCGAGAGGAGAGAGCTAAATTGGAACATAAAATGAAAAGTCTTCAGGAAAAAGTGTATGCAGGAAGTGATCCAAGGTTGGAGAATGAATTACTGATTTTGAGAGCTGAATACGACAAAAAATCAGCGAATAGAGCTGCCTCGAGTCTTCTAAGATTGAAACAATCTTTTTATGAACAAGGTGAAAAATCAGGAAAATTATTGGCATGGCAGATTAAACAATTAGAAATTAAAACACCAATTACTAGTATTATAAGTAATGGACAGGTAGTTATAGATCCTTTAGAAATTAACAGAGCCTTTAGAGATTACTATGAAAAATTATATGATACTAAAAATGAATTTGATTTAACAAAACTAAATGGGTTTTTGAACGAACTATCTATACCGTGTATTCCAAATGAAAACAGGGAGATATTGGAGTCTAAAATTAGTCAAGAAGAAGTTGGGCTAGCCATTGATAATATGAAATCAGGAAAAAGTGCAGGACCAGATGGTCTTCCAGTTGACCTTTATAAAAAATTTAAGAATAAATTAATAAAACCTTTTTTGGAAATGGTTTTAGAAGCATTTCAAAATAATAATTTACCATCATACATAAATAATGCCTTAATTATACTGCTGCCAAAACCAGGTAAGCCCTCTAATAAATGTGAAAATATGAGACCAATAAGCCTATTAAACGCCGACATTAAGATAATCTGTAAAATTTTAGCAAGACGAATACAAGAAATTTTACCAAATATTATTAATCGAGATCAGAATGGCTTTATAAAGGGAAGACAAGGCTTCCATAATGTAACAAGACTATTCAATATTATTTATTCTAATAAAGAAGCACCGCATACAGCTCTCCTATCACTGGACGCCGAAAAGGCCTTTGATAGAGTTGAATGGCCCTTTCTTTTTGAAGTCCTACAAAGGTTTGGACTTGGAAATAATTTCATAAAATGGGTTCAAATAATATACAATAATGCTACAGCAGAAATCCTAACAAATAACAATATTTCAAAACCAATAAAAATCAATAGAGGATGTCGACAAGGCTGTCCACTTTCACCTTTACTGTTTACTATGGCAATTGAACCTTTAGCGATAGCGATACGTTTACATTCACAAATATATGGAATTAAAGTTGGACCAACAGAACATAAAATCTCCCTGTACGCCGATGACATAATTTTGTTTATGTCGAATCTAAAAAAATCAATTCCAACCTTGTTGAATTTAATAAAGAATTTTGGGGAAATATCAGGATATAAAATAAATAAAACTAAATCTTCAATATTAATACTAAATGAGACCCAGAGAAATTACCCAGCCCCTGAGGTAAATCAATTCAATGTTGTAAATCAGTTTAAATATTTAGGAATCCAAATTGTGCCTAAGCTAGAATCAGTCGCCAGTGTCAACTATGAAGCCTTAATGACAGATATCAATGAGTTAACTCAGAGATGGATGTCACTACCAATGTCGATGATCGGGAGAATCAATATACTTAAAAGTAATATTTTACCTAAAATACTTTATTTATTTCAATACATTCCCTTATCACCACCTTTAGATTTATTCTCAAAAATAAAAAAAAAAGTTAGTGGAATTTATATGGAACAACAGGAGGGCTAGATTACGTCTGTCTTTATTATATTTACCATTTGATCGTGGAGGTCTGAAATGTCCAAATTTTATGTTGTATTATTGGTCGGCACAACTGAGGTCTATGACATATTATTTTTCATCAAATGATCTCCCTCACTGGACTGAAATGGA
This sequence comes from Pholidichthys leucotaenia, assembly GCA_020510985.1. NCBI lineage: Eukaryota > Metazoa > Chordata > Actinopteri > Cichliformes > Pholidichthyidae > Pholidichthys > Pholidichthys leucotaenia. The sequence goes on along the minus strand of CM035842.1, from coordinate 363,102,538 downwards.
ATCATACAATTTACCTTTACCTCTTCCCATATTCATATACTCAGATTCGGCAAAAAAATTACAAAAACAAGTTAAAAATCCATTTGTAAAGCATATGATCAAAATATGGTGTGAAGCTAAAAACTATTTAAAAGAACCACAGTTATTGTCACAATTTAGTCCAATATGGGGTAATCAATATTTTAAACCAGGGAGAGCGGACGCTGTGTTTAAAGTATGGAATTTAAAAGGGATACAAAAGATTCAGGATTTATATTTGCCATGTGCAGATAACATAATGTCTTTTGAAGAGCTGAGGATCAAATTTGGCCCCCCTCATGGATCGTCACCTTATCGTGGTGGGGGGGTTTGCGTGCCCCAGTGATCCCAGGAGCTATGTTGTCCGGGGCAATTTGCCTCTGATAGGGTCTCCCAAGACAAACTGGTCCTGGGTGAAGGGCCAGACGAAGAACGATCCAACAGACTCTCATGATAAATTGTATATCAAGGATTCAGTGTACCCCGCCCGGTATGGGGTTACCGGGGCCCCACCCTGGAGCCAGGCCTGGGGGAGGGGCTCGAAGGCTAGCGTCTGGTGGCCGGGTTTCCACCCATGGGACCCGGCCGGGCTCAGCCCGAAGGAGTTACATGGGTCCGCCCTCCAGTAGGTTCACCACCTGCAGGAGGGATCATGGAAGTCCGGTGCTATGTGGATTAGGTGGCAGTCAAAGGCGGAGACCTTGGCGGACTGATCCCAAGCTTTCTAAACTGGCTTTTGGTACGTGGAATGTCACCTCTCTGGTGGGGAAGGAGCCTGAGCTGGTGTACGAGATTGAGCGATACCGGCTAGATATAGTCGGCCTCACCTCAACACACAGCTCCGGTTCCGGAACCAGTCTCCTGGAGAGGGGCTGGAGCTTGGCCTTTTCTGGAGTTGCCCCGGGCGAGAGGCGACGAGCAGGGGTAGGTATTCTTGTATCGCCCCACCTTGCTGCCTCTATATTGGAGTTTTCCCCGGTGGACGAAAGGGTTGCTTCCCTGCGCCTTCGGGTTGGGAAACGGGTCCTGACCGTCATTTGTGCCTATGCACCAAATGATGTTTCAGAGTACCCACCCTTTTTGGAGTCTGTGACTGGGGTGCTGGAGGGTGCTCCTCCTGGAGACTCCATTGTCCTACTGGGGGACTTCAATGCGCATGTGGGCAACGACAGTGAAACCTGGAGGGGGGTGATTGGGAGGAACGGCCTGCCCGATCTGAACCCGAGTGGTGTTCAGTTATTGGACTTCTGTGCTAACCACAGTCTGTCTATAACGAACACCATGTTCAAGCATAAGGGTGTCCATATGTGCACCTGGCACCAGGACACCCTAGGCCGCAGGTCGATGATCGATTTTGTTATCGTATCATCAGACCTGCGACCGTATGTCTTGGACACCCGAGTAAAGAGAGGTGCAGAGCTGTCAACTGATCACTACCTGGTGGTGAGTTGGATCCGATGGCAGGGGAGGAAGCCATTCAGACCTGGTAGACCCAAACGTATAGTGAGGGTGTGCTGGGAGCGTCTGGCTGAGGCCCCTGTCCGGGAGGTCTTCAACTCCCACCTCCGGAAGAACTTCAACCACATTCCGAGGGAGTCTGGAGACATGGAGTCTGAATGGGCCATGTTCTCCACCTCTGTTGTTGAAGCGGCAGCCCAGAGCTGCGGCCGCAAGGTGGTCGGTGCATCTCGTGGTGGCAACCCCCGAACCAAGTGGTGGACACCAGTGGTGAGGGGGGCCATTGAGCTGAAGAAGGAGTCCTATCAAGCTTGGTTGGCTTGTGGGACTCCCGAAGCAGCTGAGGTGTACCGGCAGGCCAAGCGGAGTGCAGCTCGGGTGGTTGCTGAAGCAAAAACCCGGGTATGGGAGGAGTTCGGTGAGGCCATGGAACAAGACTTTCGGTCGGCTTCAAAGAGATTCTGGCAAACTGTTCGGCGGCTCAGGAGGGGAAAGCAGCTCCCCGTCCACACTGTGTATGGTGCGGATGGGACACTGTTGACTTCAACTGGGGATATCGTCGGGCGGTGGAAGGAATACTTTGAGGATCTCCTCAATCCCACTGATACGCCTTCCACAGAGGAAGCAGGGTTTGGGGACGAGGGGGATGACTCGCCTATCACAGGGGCTGAGGTCGCCAAGGTGGTTAAAAATCTCCTTGGTGGCCGGGCCCCGGGGGTGGACGAGATTCGCCCCGAGTACCTCAAGGCCCTGGATGTTGTTGGGTTGTCATGGTTGACACGCCTCTGCAACATTGCGTGGAGGTCGGGGGCAGTGCCTTTGGCATGGCAAACCGGGGTGGTGGTTCCTCTCTTCAAAAAAGGGGACCGGAGGGTGTGCTCCAACTTTAGAGGGATCACACTCCTCAGCCTCCCTGGGAAGGTCTATGCCAAGGTACTGGAGAGGAGAGTCCGGCCGTTGGTCGAACCTCGGATTCAGGAGGAGCAATGTGGTTTTCGTCCTGGCCGTGGCACATCGGACCAGCTCTTTACCCTCTCGAGAATTCTTGAGGGTTCGTGGGAGTTTGCCCAACCAGTTTACATGTGTTTTGTGGACTTGGAGAAGGCATTTGACCGCGTCCCTCGTGGATTTTTGTGGGGGGTGCTTCGGGAGTATGGGGTATCGGGCTTGTTGTTACGAGCTATTCGGTCTCTGTACGACCGTTGTGAGAGTTTAGTTCGCATTGCCAACACTCGGTCGGAGTCATTCCCAGTGAGAGTTGGACTCCGCCAGGGCTGCCCTTTGTCACCGGTCCTGTTCATAATTTTTATGGACAGGATTTCTAGGCGCAGCCAGGGAATGGAGGGTGTCATGCTTGGTGACCACAGGATCTCATCTCTGTTGTTTGCAGATGATGTTGTCCTGTTGGCTTCATCCAGCAATGACCTACAGCTCTTGCTGGGACGGTTTGCCGCTGAGTGTGAAGCGGCTGGGATGAGAATCAGCACCTCCAAGTCCGAGTCCATGGTCCTCAGCCGGAAAAAGGTGGATTGTCCTCTCCGGGTTGGGGACAGGCTCCTGCCCCAAGTGGAGGAGTTTAAGTATCTTGGGGTCTTGTTCACGAGTGAGGGGAAAATGGAGCGAGAGATCGACAGACGGATTGGAGCAGCATCTGCAGTGATGCGGACGTTGTACCGGTCTGTTGTGGTGAAGAGGGAGCTTAGTTCTAAGGCAAAGCTGTCGATTTACCAGTCAATCTACGTTCCTACTCTCACCTATGGTCACGAGCTTTGGGTAATGACCGAAAGAACGAGATCGCGGATACAAGCGGCTGAAATGAGCTTTCTCCGTAGGATTGCTGGACTCACCCTCAGAGATAGGGTGAGGAGCTCAGTCATCCGGGAGAGGCTCAGAGTAGAACCGCTGCTCCTCCACATTGAAAGGAGTCAGTTGAGGTGGTATGGGCATCTGATTAGGATGCCTCCTGGACGCCTCCCACTTGAGGTGTTTCAGGCACGTCCCACTGGGAGGGGACCCCGGGGCAGACCCAGGACTCGGTGGAGAGACTATGTCTCCCAGCTAGTCTGGGAACGCCTTGGTATCCCCTCTGAAGAGCTGGAGCAGGTGGCTGGGGAGAGGGAAGTCTGGGCTTCTCTGCTTGAACTGCTGCCTCCGCGACCCGGACCTCCGGAAAAGCGGAAGAAGATGGATGGATGGATGGATGGAGGATCAAATTTAATCTCAATAGAACACATTTTTTTAAATATCTTCAACTTAGAAACTTTATTTGATCAAATCAAAATAAAGCTCTCACTCGACCTATTTATTCATCCTTGGAAAAAATGATGATGAAAGATAGTAAAAGAAAGGGTATTATTTCAGAGTTTTATAACTCATTGACACTATCTTCAAGTGAAAATTCACTGAAAAGATTAAACTACTGGAAAGAAGATCTGCAAACTGAAATTTCAGAGGAACAATGGGAATTGGCTTGTACAGAAGCTCAAACCAAATCAATAAATGTACGCCTTAAATTGATACATTTCAAATGGTTAATGCGGATGTATGTTACACCGGAGGAGTTAAATAAATATAACAAAAATATACCAGATACATGCACAAAATGCATGGAAAGTAAAGGAACTCTATTTCATTGTGTATGGGAATGTAGATTAATAAGAATGTTTTGGGAAGAGGTGAGGGTAACAATTGAAAAAATAATCTCAAAACAAATCATATTGAATCCTAAATTGTTTTTGTTGGGTCTGTACCCAGAAAAGCATAATTTTAATAAAAGTGAAAGAACATTCATAGACCTCAGTTTGCTTAATGCCAAAAAATGTATTGCACTATTATGGAAAAAGACTCATAGACCAGATGTGACTCAGTGGTTAAGACAGATGTTAACAAACCTTCCATTAGAAAGAATAACATATATACTGAAATCAAAGGAAATTGTGTTTGAGAATATATGGAGACCTTTTATTGATTATGTAAAAAATTTAAACATAACTTTTGAAGAAGAAGGTGAATGATGTGTGTGGACCTTGTAAATTCCAAACTGGTGAACATAATATGTATACTTATGTATTGGATTGTCTAGACTAAACAGAGGAGCATTGTTGAAGATTTGATTTTGCTGGTGGTTGCTGGTGTTTTTAGTGCATCTTTTTTTTTTTTTGTAGTACTTTAGTGTTAGTGTTTGATTGTTTGTATCATGTTTGTTAAAAAAAAAAAAGGTTCAATAAAGATATTGTGGAAAAAAAAAGTACTAAGAAACGACTGGTGTTGTGAATGTTTGCCACATAAATAAAGTTGAATTGAACTGAAAAATTGAATTGCAGACTACTGTCATTTGTCCCACCAAATGAGACAAGAAAGCAAAAACAAAAATAAATTTATCTAAAACAATTAAATGTAATCTCTGCTAGTTCAGATGCAGCAAAGCTATACATTAACTTAATGGCAATGTCATATTTTTCTTGCTATATTCCAACCTGTTCTCGGACTAACAGTGTGTAACTATAACCAGATCATAGTCTATATAAGAGAACACGGAGTTATTACTATTATTATTATTGTTAGTTATTATTATTAAAGGTATGGATTAAAAAAAAAATCTTATCCCACACCACTGCTGCAGAACCTTTGATTGGATGGTGTTTTTTTTTTAGTTGTATTACATAAATCTCCCAGTATTTTTTTTTTTTATTTAAGTTTTTGTAAAGGGTATACATGTCATTACAGCATTGCATTGTTTACATTTTCATCACATATTCCCCCTTTTTTGTTTTTTGACAACATTGGAAAAAAATTATTACACCCTTTTTTTAAGTGAAAGAAAAAGAGAAATTAAAAAAAGAACAAAAAAACAAAACAAAAAAAGGGCAGAAAAATAAAAGAGAATCTGAGTAGCATTGGAACAAAGAGAGGTGCCATTATTGAAATGGTGTTTGTCAAAGATTAGATCTGATGGAAGACACATATGCGTTCCAGGGTTGCCAAAAGTTCAAGAACCCATCCATGTCCTGTCTCAGTGCAAATGTCAACTTTTCCATCAAATAAATGTCCTGAATCACGTTAATCCAATCTTACAGGTGTAGGACAGTCTTTCAACATCCATTTTCTTGTTAGAGCTTTTTTACTTGCCAATATTAAAACAGTGAATAAGTATTTTTCTCCTCGTCTTTCCAGTGATTCCGGTAGTAAACCCAAATACAAAGTTACAAAAAAAAAGGGAACTGCTACTTTGAATATTTTCCCCAATATTGTCTGTACATTGGTCCAATATTGGTGGATAACTGGGAATGACCAAAACACATGAAAATGATTTGCAGTCTTTTCACCACACAAGCACCAACAATTCAACCCTTTACGAGTAAATTTGTTTTGTGCAGGTGTTCTGAAAAATCTTACCAAATTTTTCCATCCAAATTCTCTCCACAGCAGGGATGAAGTACTTTTCCATTGTTGTTTATTTAGCTTTTCCCATATTTCCAGTTGTAAAGTGAAATTCCCCTCTTTTTGCCATCTCTCTTTTATATATGATGTGTTGTCTCCTTTTAAGTCTTGAAGACCATGGTATATTTTAGAAATGTATCTGATCCCTGGGATCCCTTTATATGCCATTAAGAAAACCTTCAGAACACCTGACTGGGCCCTTTCCAAATCCTGCTTTTTAAGTATTTTGTTTATATGTGGTGTCTAAGCTGAAAGAACCTGTAAAGGTCTTGATTTATTAGACCTTGTTTTTTCAAATCTTCAAAACTTCTTAAAGTTTGCCCTTTAAAAAAATCGTAATATTTTATCAGTCCGTTCTCTTTCCACTTTTTAAATCTAGTGTCTGTTTTATTAGGAGTAAAGTCCTGATCATAGGAAATCCATTGCAATAATCGATAGGGTTCTTTAGTTTGATTCTCTCTGATTATCTTAAACCAAATTTTTAGCAGGGTGTCTATCCATGGGTTAGTGTCATTCAAAAGTTTAGGTAAGGCATTGTTCCCTGTTATCGCCTGTAGGGGAATGTCACTTGTTATTTGGCATTCCATCTCCTTCCATTGTGCAGTGTAGACTGGGTTACATATCTCTACTAAAATTTTAATTTGTGCGGCTTTAAAATAGTCCCTGATATTTGGCAGCGCGAGCCCACCTTTGTCTTTGTTTAGCTGTAGGGTTCTATATCTGATTCTAGGTCTCTTGCCCTGCCATATGAATCTTGAGATCCTTCTGTCCAGTTCTTGCCATGTTTTTTGGGAGGTTCTACCGGTATTGTTTGGAAAAGGTACAGAAGACATGGAAGTATATTCATTTTGACTGCTTCAATTCTTTGTGCAGTACCCAAGAATGGTATCATATTCCATCTTGCTAGATCAGATTTTATTTTTGCCATCAGTGGATCATAGTTGAGTGTTATAATTTTGTTGAGTTGTTTTGGGATATTGACCCCCAGTTATTTCATAGATTCCATCTCCCAGTTATTTTTGAGTTTGCTTAGTAAATACTGATTTGGGTCACAGTTGAATGTTAAAATTTGGGTTTTATGCATGTTTAATTTGTACCCCGATAACTCTCCATACTCTGAAAAAACTGAGATTAGTTCTGGAAAAGAGGTGTCCGGCTGCCCCAGGTATATTAAAATGTCATCAGCAAAGAGTGCTATTTTATGTTCCTTCTGACCAAGTGTAATACCTTGAATTTTTTGATTCTGTCTTATCCATTGGCTCAGAGGTTCTATGAAGATTGCAAAGAGCAGTGGAGACAAGGGGCAGCCCTGACGACATCCTCTTTCCAGTTCAAAAGATGATAATAATTTACCGTTAATCCTTATTTTACCTGTTGGTTTTTTATATAATGCCTGGATAGTTCTAATTAAGTTGTTATGAAAATTGAAACTGGATAAGATTCTATATAGGAAAGACCAGTCAACCGAATCAAATGCTTTTTCAGCATCTAATCCCAATATGGCTGCATTTAAATTATATTTTTTTATATGATGAATTATGTGTAAAGTGCGTCGAATGTTGTCTTGTGTCTGTCTTTGTCTTATAAAACCTGTTTGGTCTAAATGAATTAAGTCTGTCAGTATATTTTCTAACCTTTTGGCAAGGATAGCGGTAAAAAGTTTATAGTCCTGATTTTTAACACACTGATTGGTCTATAGTTGGAGCAGTCTAGTTTATCCTTTTCAGGTTTAGGTATGACTGCAATGACCCCTTCTCTCCAGGAGGGGGGGATTTCCCCTGTGTGGAGGACATAGTTAAATGTTTTCAGAAGGAGAGGAGATAGTTGCTGTTTAAAGGTTTTGTACCACTCTGCTGTATAGCCATCTGCTCCTGGGGATTTGTTAGCCTTAAGTTTCATAATTGCTTTTTCTAATTCTTTAGGTTGTATTTCTGACAGTAGTGTTTTATTTTGTGACTCAGTAAGTTGGGGAAGATTTAATGTATTTAGGAAGGCTTTGGATGCGTTTTTGTGTTTTTTGAGGGAGTACAAGTTCTTGTAGTAATTCTCGAAGCTTTTAAGAATTTCCTGAATTCTAAATTTTATTTCATCATTTTTTTATACATCATACATCAGTTTTTGTGAGGACATGTGTGTGCAGACCAAGACCTTCTGCACATACAACAACAATAAACCCTGGTTCACTCCTAAACTGAAGCAGCTACGTCAGACCAAGGAGGAGGCCTACAGGACTGGTGACTGGACTCTGTACAAGCGGGCCAGAAACATGCTGACGAAGGAGATCAGGCTTGCTAAAAGGAGCTACAGTGAGAAATTACAAAAAAACTTCTCAGCCAACAACTCTGCTTCTGTATGGAGAGGCCTGCAGAATATCACCAACTACAGGAGACCATCCCCCCACCCTGTGGAAAACCTCCAGCTGGCTAACGACCTAAACAGCTTTTACTGTAGGTTTGAAAAGAACCTACAGTTCTCACCTCCCACCCACACAAAAGGATTATCTGCAGCCCCAGGAACTCCATCCCTCCTCCACTCTGACCTCCCACCAGCACTAACAATCTGTGAAGAGGAGGTGCGCCGGGTCTTTCAGAGACAAAAGATCAAGAAGGCTGCAGGACCTGATGGTGTGTCTCCGTCCTGCCTGAGAGTCTGCTCCAACGACTTGGCCCCCATCTTCACCCGGATCTTTAATAGATCACTGGAGCTGTGTGATGTGCCTTCCTGCTTCAAACCCTCCATCATCATTCCAGTTCCCAAGAAACCCTCTGTTACAGGATTAAACGACTACAGACCTGTTGCCTTGACCTCTGTGGTCATGAAATCCTTGGAGAGATTGGTGCTGAACCACCTGAAGGTCGTCACAGGCCCCCTGATGGACCCACTGCAGTTTGCCTACCGGTCAAACAGGTCAGTGGATGATGCAGTGAATATGGGACTACACTACATCCTGCAACACCTCGACTCCCCAGGGACGTACGCCAGGATCCTGTTTGTCGACTTCAGCTCAGCGTTCAACACCATCATCCCAGGCATTCTTCATCAGAAACTCCTCCAGCTCAAGGTGCCCCCCTCCACCTGCCAGTGGATCTCCAGCTTTCTGACTGACAGGTGGCAACAGGTGAAGCTAGGGAGATTTACATCCAGCTCCCGAAAAATTAGTACTGGCGCCCCCCAAGGATGTGTCCTTTCCCCACTGCTCTTCTCCCCCTACTCCAACGACTGCACCTCAGAGGACCCTTCGGTGAAGCTCCTGAAGTTTGTGGACGACACCACAGTCATCGGTTTGATCCGGGATGGTGATGAGTCTGCATACAGGCGGGAGGTGGAGCAGCTGATCCTCTGGTGCGGCCAGAACCATCTTGAACTTAACCCAGCCAAAACGGTGGAGATGACTGTGGATTTCAGGCGACACCCTCCTTCATTCCCCCCACTCACCATCCTCAACAGCACAGTGTCCACTGTGGACTCATTCAAGTTTCTGGGTGCCACAATCTCCCGGAACCTGAAGTGGTCCTCCCATATAGACACTGTCCGGAAAAAGGCCCAGCAGAGGTTGTTTTTTCTGCGTCAGCTCAAGAAGTTTGATTTGCCTCAGGAGCTGCTGGTTGTCTTCTACACCGCCATCATCCAATCTGTCCTCTGCTTTTCCATCACTGTCTGGTTTGGATCTGCCACTAAACAGGACAAGACCAGACTGCAGCGGATCATTAAGTCTGCGGAGAGGATCATTGGTACCGACCTACCCTCCATTGAGAACTTATTTCGGTCCATAACCAGGAAACGGGCGGGAAACAACTGTGCTGACCCGTCACACCCCGGCCACAAACTGTTTGAACTTCTATCTTCTGGTCGTCGTTACAGATCACTGAAGGTCAAAACCACCCGTCACAGGAACAGTTTCTTTCCTCAAGCCATCACTCTGATGAACTCCTAACATTCACCTAGTCCTACCTGTTGCTGTACTTATGACTTTTCATCCATTCTTACATTGCACATAACTCTCACACTGCTTTTTTACTTCATTCACATTATATCATTGAATCTGAGTTCACATTGAAATACTGTATGACTGTATATTTTTTTTCATATATTTCTGCAAAGTGTGGATAGTCTGAGTAAATAACTGCATATATTCCTGTATATATTTGCATTCTTTTATAGAAACGTGGACAGACTGTAATTTACTGTACACACTCTGTTGTCATTGAATCCTTATTTAAATCTTATTTAAATCCTCCACCTGAACAACGAGAGCAAGTTTTAGTTTTAGCCAAAGTCAAATTCCTTGTATGTGTTGTGCATATTTGGCCAATAAAGCTGATTCTGATTCTGATTCTGATTTCCTTTGATACTGGGTCTCTGATTTTGTAGATTGCTCTCTCCGTTTGTTGTTTCCTCAATTTATAGGCTAGTAATTTTGCCGATTTGCTACCTGTTTCATAGTATTTTTGTTTCAGAAATGTAAGTTTCTTCTGGATTTCTATTGTGTAGATCTCGTTTATTTGTTTTTTAATTTCCTTAATTTTGAGCGAGTCATTAGAATGAGTGTTGTCTTTGTGCTATTTTTCTAGTTTCTTAAGTTCTGACTCTAATGTGATTAGTTTTTCTTGTCTCAGTTTCTTTTGGATTGCCAGTTTTGCGATAATCTTTCCCCTTATTACAGCTTTGCATGAGTCCCACAGTATTAAAGGGGATACTTCTCCATTATCATTTTCTTCCAAATATCTGAGAATAGCTGATTCCAATTCATTTTTCAGTGGTCCTTTCAGCACATTTGAATTTAACCTCCAAGAAAATGTATTATTTGTGTATTTTTGGATATTTAAATCCATGTAGATCGGACTGTGGTCAGAGAGATCCATCAGTCCTATTTTACATGTTTTTACTCTTCCAATGTCTCTATTAAACATAAAAAATAGTCAATCCTTGAGACTTGAGAAACGAACTGTGGTCCTCGATCCGAAACGATGTCAGCGGGGATCCCGTGAGGACAAACCACATGAAGGACGAGAAGGTCCGCCGTCTCCCACGCCGATGGCAACCCCTGGAGAAAAGCGGTCCACTATCGTCAAAACAGTCATGAAATGGCCGGAGGGGGGCAAACCGGTCACGAAGTCCATGGCCACATGGGACCAGGGGCGGGAAGGGACGGGCAGAGGGTGCAGAAGGCCCGCCGGGGCCGATGATGACGTCTTCCCAGTAGCGCACTGAGCGCAGGCCCGGACATAGTTGTTAACGTCCTTCCGCAGCCCTGGCCACCAAAAGGTCCTCTGCAGGAGGTCAATGGTTCGACCCACACCCGGATGACACACCAGTTTAGACGCGTGACCCCACTCTATTACCTGGCCTCTGACAGAGCAGGGAACGAATAGGCGACCCGGGGGCCCCCCACCCGGATCAGGCTCCACCTCCTGTGCTCTTCTGACCTTGTTGCAGATCCCCCAGGACAACGCACCCACCACACAGGCGGACGGCAGAATAGTCTCCTCCTGCTCATCAGAGGATGGCACGTCAAACTGCCTCGAGAGGGCGTCAGGCTGACCATTCTTGCTTCCCGGCCGGTAGGTGATGGTGAAATTAAAACGACCGAAGAAAAGGGACCAGCGGGCCTGACGTGCGTTCAATCGCTTGGCCGTCCTGAGATACTCAAGGTTGCGATGGTCAGTCCAAACGACAAACGGCTGGGCAGCCCCCTCCAGCCAGTGCCTCCATTCCTCCAGAGCGAGTTTGACGGCCAGCAGCTCCCTGTCACCAATGCTGTAGTTCCTCTCAGCAGGCATCAGGCGATGGGAGAAGTATGCGCAGGGTCGGATCTTACCATCCGCCGGAGAGCGCTGAGAGAGAACGGCCCCAACTCCCAAATCCGAGGCGTCCACCTCCACCAGACACTGTAGATCCGGATCCACCTGGGTCAACACACGGGCCGAGGCGAACTCCTCCTTCAGTCTCTCGAACGCCGCAGCAGCCTCCTCACTCCAGCGAAAGGGAACCTTCGGGGATGTGAGCGCAGTCAGGGGTCAGGCGATGTTCCCAAAGTTAGGCACGAATCGCCGGTAAAAATTGGCGAAACCCAAAAACCCCTGCAGCTGCTTCCTAGACGTAGATGTGGGCCAGTCCACCACCGCCTTGACCTTGGCCGTATCAGGAAGCACCTGATTTCGGGCGATGATAAACCCCAGGAAGGAGGTCCGGTCCGTGTGGAATTCACATTTCTCCGCCTTGACAAACAACTGATTCTCCAGGAGGCGCTGCAGAACCTGCCACACATGCACCTGATGCTCCTCCAGCGTGCGTGAGAAGATGAGGATATCATCGAGGTACACGAAGACGAAGGAGTTGAGAAAGTCCCGGAGGACGTCGCTGATTAGGCGCTGGAACACCACCGGAGCGTTGGTTAACCTAAACGGCATCACTAGATATTCGAAGTGGCCGCTTGGGGTCCGAAAAGCAGTCTTCCATTCATCGCCCTCTCGAATACGCACCAGGTGGTAGGCATTCCACAGATCTAATTTGGTGAACCATGACGCCTCCTGGAGGGAGTCGAAGGCAGTGTTCATCAAGGGGAGTGTGTATTTGTCCTTGATTGTAATTTCAATGAGGCCCGGAAGTCGGTGCAGGGGCGCAGCGAGCCGTCCTTCTTCCCCACGAAGAAGAACCCTGCACCTACAGCCGAGGATGAAGGACGAATGATACCGGAAGCCAGAGACTCCTTGATATACGTATCCATGGCCTCGCGCTCCGGGGCTGACAGGCTGTATAGGCGGCTCGCCGGGAGAGGGGCCCCAGCCTTGAGGTTGATTGCACATAGTTGACTGCACATTGTCATACGGACGATGGGGGGGAAGGGTCAGCGCCCGTGACTTGCTGAATACCGGACCCAGGTCATGATAGACGTCAGGTACTTTGGACAGGTCCGGGGGAGGCGTCGAGGGTGGAAGCATCGGGACCAAGGGGGCACACGCCGCTGACTGGAGGCAGGCACTCAGGCAAAACGAGCTCCACGCCGTGATACTCCCAACTTGCCAGTCAAAAGTGGGGTTATGTAGCCGAAGCCAGGGGTACCCCAGGATGACGGGTGAAGAGGAGATGGGCAGAATCAGGAACCGTATTTCCTCTTGGTGATTTCCAGAGACTATTACGGACACAGGGGCCGTCTGGTGGGAAACTGATGTCAATGACGCCTTGGACAGGGGGACAAGATGGACAGGGGGGCATAAGGGCTGACAGCTGAGGCCCATCAGGGTTGCCAGGTCTCTGGAGATGAAATTCTGCTCAGCTCCAGAGTCAACTAAGGCGTGTGTGGTGTGTTCCTTGTGTTTGTGGAGAAGCCTAATTGGGATGTGGCAACTGGTGAGGGTTTTTTCCTGATCTTTGTCCGCGAATCTCTCTACTGTGATCCGCGGACCTCCCCTTTTAACCGGTTCGGGCATTCAGCCACCCCATGTGACCCATTACCACCGTAGAAACACAACCCTTGCTCCCTGCGGCGCTGTCTTTCAGCCACTGTAATACCCAATTGCCCCACAATCATATCCTCCTGCTCCGGAAGTTCCTCTGACGAGGGTAGAGCGAGGAGGGAGGACCTAACGGAGCGAGGGCGAGGTTTACTCGAACGGGAAGCTGTTCGCCATTCGGCCGCTCGCTCCCTTAGCCTGCTATCTAAGCTGATGGTGAGGGAGATTAACTCCCCTAACCTGTCTGGTTTATCCCGTGCCGCTAGCTCATCCTTCAACTCAGGGCTAAGACTGCGGAGGAAGATTCCACAGAGCGCTGGGTCCCCCACCCAACCTCAGCAGCTAATACCCGGAAGTCAACGGAATAATCGGAGGCAGACATGCTGCCCTGCCGAAGACTTAGCAGCCGGTCGGTCAACATGATCAAACACCTCCATGAACTCTGCCACGAACTGCTGGTAAGTCAAAAATGGATAGCTTGGTTTGGCCATGATGGTATAAGCCCAATCTAAGGCTCTGCCCCCCAGCAAGTTGATAATATATCCAATTTTGTTTAAATTAGTGGCAAAGTCCCCCGGGATGCGGAGAAACACAGACTCGCACTGCAACAAAAACCGTCGTGCCTCCCCAAGTTTTCCATTAAAACGAGCGGGGGTGGGCACGGGAGTGAGGCGATGTGCAGATGGTGGGTTAGTTTGGCTAGTAGCGGTGGCTGCGGGAGCAGAAGACATCCCGCTGGCCGGGGGAAACGCCTGATGTCCCTCCAGGCGGTCCAGCCGGCTGTTAATTTGTGTTAATTGATTTAAGATTACCGTCTGTTGATGGGAAATCATGTCAACTCGTGCGCTGAGAGTGTTTAAGCGGCGCGACAGCACGTTGTCTGCTGGGTCATCTTGACGGAGTCGTACTGACATGATTTAGAGACCCAGGAGACATACGCTGACACGAGTTGATAGCAGACAATTATCTTTTATTAATAAAGTGTGAGTGTAGTGTGTGAGTGGATGAATGTGTGCTCGTCTGGTCACTGGAGCTGAGCGCGTCTTGTGGCGACCTGGCAACCCTGGAACACACAAGCACAAATGGTTACTGCTGTTCGTTAGAATTAGCGGCTTAATGCTGCAGGTGCTTACTTGCAGGTCCCACTGTGTAAGTCTTGCTGGCTCCTGGTGTCCGTGAGATGTAGTGCTCGAGGTGCCCGGCGTAGCGAGGGTGAGGAGGAACTCCGAGGAGGAGGAGATAGTGCCTCGTCAGCTGAGGAGGGTTGTCCGCCGCCAGGGAGGTCCACCTGTGCATAGGGAAGAGAACTAGGAGAGGATGAGTGCAGGGTTTTCTTACGTGGCTTGGCTTGGCATGCGCTTCTTGACTTGTGGTCGAGATCTCGGCGCATTGCTTGGCAAGGATGACAGACGACTCCGTGCCGAGGAGTCCGCGGGTCGGGCTTTTAAAGCACGCTGATTGCCACCTGCTGGAGTGAGCGCAGCTGATGATGATGATAATGATGACGGCCTAGCGGCCATCATGACACTTTCTCCAAGACTCTTTGGCAAAAGAATGTCCTAATTGACAGTTTTATGATCGACTTTGGGAGCCAAGACTCTCCAGTAAACAACCTGTTTCACTGTGCCATCTGGTGGACGAATCAGGAATATTTAACTTTTTCCTTTGCAGTGGAATTTATGCCTTATGGACAAATTAACTAATCCATATTCTTTCTTTTAAGACAGCAGCTGCTACAGAAGATATGACTGAACTCTGGGATGGACAATATGGGTTTCAGATGCTTTTACTGATATGATTCGATTTGATACAATTGTGATATGTTCTGCTATTTTCAGGAAGAAATTAATGTTTGCATGCTTATTATCACATGTTAATTACAGTAGATGTAGATGCATTTTATGCTCCTTTATTGAGTAGAATATCTTAGTCACTAAAGTTTAAGGAATTTATGCTTTATTCAGCAACATGTGTCTTAAAGGGGGATCTCACTCTCAGATCAAATGTCTCTCTCTCCCCCTTCTCTCTCCTCTGTTCTGCAGGAGTCCATAGCAGCACCTTAACTGGCCAATAGCATTCAAACTTTCATTGCATTTTCCTTTTTAGGTCGAGTTTATGGTCTTTGTTGGAAGAAACTCACATATATAATTGGGCCACTTCAGGTCTCATGAAGTTTGGGACCACCCTGCAACACTAGAGAAAACTTAAGTTTTATGGCTCTTTGATCAGAGTCTGCTCGGGTGTGGTTGGCCAAAGCTGTGAGCAGCTTTCTCTGCTTCTCCAATTTCTCCTATCATTTTAAGAATGGCCCAGAGCTGGTCATGATCTGTGTAAATCCTGTTTCTTTTCTGTAAAATTCATTTTTCTTATTTTATTCTCCTTTTTCTTTAAATTATTGTGCAAGAAGATTTTGTTTAATCTTTTTTAAAGCTTACACCAACTCATTTAAACCACCAACATCGGAAGAAACGAGTTTGTGATGTAATTTGACTTTCTGATGAGACTTTGCACAATAAACCAATTCCTTCTTCAGTGCATAAGCGAGGACCTCGCCCCGTTTGCTGAAGTGATCCCGGGAGGAGGCCATAACCGTGGTACGGGTCTCCCCACTGAGCCACGCTGGTTCAGGGAAACAAAATCCAGTGGACCCGCCTGCAACCCACTGGGACACAAAGTTTCTGCAGCTGACGGTCTGTTATGTAATTTACACTTGTCTTCAGAATATTCCTGATATAAGTTCTTTGAACCTAATTTTATGCAAACTCCCATCAGAATCTCAAAATGCACGTTGTCTTTCATTAATCTACGTTCTTTTTTCAGAGTAAAACAAATTTTCTAATTTTTTTATAGTTAATTATCATTTTCTTCATAAAAATCACATCCACTTTCCTCAACCAATGCTATTTTATGGTTTTCCAATTTCCAGTATACTGACAAATTAAACTATGCTTCATGTGGTTCCACAAATGCTTGATTCATAAGTAACTCAGTAACAGTCTATGATGCCCATAAGACATATAAATTCTCTGTTTTAAAGTTATGCAAATGTGTTAACCTATTCTGACATTTCTTATTAAATCATTGAAAGACATATGGGAGCTATTGTTTGATTTCATGTCCATCTTCTTGATCATCAGAGACAAGAACTCACACAAGGGTTTATTATGAGACTGATCAAATATTTTCAATAGGGACTTCCGGTTATGGTGGCCACGTAGGAAGACGTGTTTCACTCTGCTCTGCTCCTAAAAATAAAAAGTTGGCTAAAACTCTCTCAATTGGAACAAAATCCTATCCCAGCATTTGGGCGCGGATATGGAAAAGCCTAAGGCTGGGAAATTAGGCGGAGGAAAAAGTGAATCGTCGAAACAGTCCAAGCTAACAGACTTCCACACTCGAGACGAAGCAGAAAAATCTCCAAAGACAATGACGGAGGAGGGAGCTAGCGGCGGAGCGGTGACTGCTGGGGAGGGCACGAGTGCGGTGCTCGCTGCCATCAGCTCCATGAGAGCAGACTTTTCGTCTAAATTTGATGGGATTATAGCAGCGATAGAAGGAATGAGAAAGGAAATAAGCGACTGTATGGAACGAGTATCGCAGGTGGAGCTCCGAATCTCCAGCGCTGAGGATGACGTCACCAGCCTACAATTAAAGGTGCAAACATCGGAATTAAAAAATAAACGTCTGGAAGATAATATCCTGGACTTAGAATCCCGGTCGAGACAGAACAATCTGAGGCTGGTGGGCCTCCCGGAGGGAACGGAGGGACGGGATACATGTTCCTTTTTGGAAAAGTGGATTCCCAAAGCACTGAACAACGCGGATCTGCAGTCATCGGTCGTCTTAGAGAGGGCTCACCGAATCGGCCCACCGAGAGATAATAAGACACCACTGAGGACGCTGATTATGAAGTTCCTCAGCTACAGAGACAAGATGACGGTCACCAATGCGGCGCGAGCTAAAGGAGAAATTAAATACCAGGATCAACAGGTGCGGTTCTACCCAGATTTTGCCACAGGAATTCAACAATTAAGGAAACAGTTTGACCCCGCCCGTAAAGAGCTGCGCAACCTCGGGATTCGTCACGGAGTGATTCATCCGGCAAGACTGCTGGTCACATATAAAGGGAGAACCCATATCTTCAAGACCCCTCAGGAGGCGCAGGAGCTTGTCAAGCAGATCCAAGGAGAGACTGGTGGGAGCTAAGCATGAAGCATGAACAAGATATACAGTGGAGCAAAAAAGTATTTAGTCAGCCACCAATTGTGCAAGTTCTCCCACTTAAAAGATGAGCGAGGTCTCCAATTTTCATCATAGGTATACCTCAACTATGAGAGACAAAGTGAGAAAA
The DNA here is from genome assembly GCA_020510985.1 of Pholidichthys leucotaenia. NCBI lineage: Eukaryota > Metazoa > Chordata > Actinopteri > Cichliformes > Pholidichthyidae > Pholidichthys > Pholidichthys leucotaenia. Next base: position 363,084,817 of record CM035842.1, on the reverse strand, counting down.
AAAAAATCCAGAAAATCACACTGAAGGATTTTTAATGAATTAATTGGTAAATTCCTCAGTAAAACAAGTATTTGGTCACCTACAAACAAGCAAGATTTCTGGCTCTCACAGACCTGTAACTTCTTCTTTAAGAGGCACCTGTTTGAACTCGTTATCAGTATAAAAGACACCTGTCCACAACCCCAAACAGTCAGACTCCAAACTCCACTATGGCCAAGACCAAAGAGCTGTCAAAGGACACCAGAAACAAAATTGTAGACCTGCACCAGGCTGGGAAGACTGAATCTGCAATAGGTAAGCAGCTTGGTGTGAAGAAATCAACTGTGGGAGCAATTATTAGAAAATGGAAGACATACAAGACCACTGATAATCTCCCTCGATCTGGGGCTCCACACAAGATCTCACCCCGTGGGGTCAAAATTATCACCAGTATGGTGAGCAAAAATCCCAGAACCACATGGGGGGACCTAGTGAATGACCTGCAGAGAGCTGGGACCAAAGTAACAAAGGCTACATCAGAAACACACTACGCCGCCAGGGACTCAAATCCTGCAGTGCCAGACGTGTCCCCCTGCTTAAGCCAGTACATGTCCAGGCCCGTCTGAAGTTTGCTAGAGAGCATTTGGATGATCCAGAAGAGGATTGGGAGAATGTCATATGGTCAGATGAAACCAAAATAGAACTTTCTGGTAAAAACTCAACTTGTCATGTTTGGAGGAGAAAGAACACCATACCTACTGTGAAGCATGGGGGTGGAAACATCATACTTTGGGGCTGTTTTTCTGCAAAGGGACCAGGACGACTGATCTGTTTAAAGGAAAGAATGAATGGGGCCATGTATTGTGAGATTTTGAGTGAAAACCTCCTTCCACCAGCAAGGGCATTGAAGATGAAACATGGCTGGGTCTTTCAGCATGACAATGATCCCAAAAACACCGCCCGGGCAACGAAGGAGTGGCTTCGTAAGAAGCATTTCAAGGTCCTGGAGTGGCCTAGCCAGTCTCCAGATCTCAACCCCATAGAAAATCTTTGGAGGGAGTTGAAAGTCTGTGTTGCCCAGCGACCGCCCCAAAACATCACTGCTCTAGAGGAGATCTGCATGGAGGAATGGGCCAAAATACCAGCAACAGTGTGTGAAAACCTTGTGAAAACTTACAGAAAACGTTTGACCTCTGTCATTGCCAACAAAGGGTATATAACAAAGTATAGAGATGAACTTTTGTTATTGACCAAATACTTATTTTACCGAGGAATTTACCAATTAATTCATTAAAAATCCTTCAATGTGATTTTCTGGATTTTTTTTTCTTATTTTGTCTGTCATAGCTGAGGTATACCTATGATGAAAATTGGAGACCTCTCTCATCTTTTAAGTGGGAGAACTTGCACAATTGGTGGCTGACTAAATACTTTTTTACCCCACTGTAAAGGTAGAATATTTAAGCATTTGCACAGGCATCTGACTGATCTGAAACATATAGCAAGTTTACAAAATATAGATTGTATTATATATAAAAAAAACCAAAAAAAAAACCTATGATGTACAAAGTTGCTATAAAATTTTGGAGTTAAGTTGGAAAAACTACAGAAGAGAGTTAATGTTATGTCATTAAAAGCAGTAGAGACAGGGTGATTGAGAGGAGAAAGAAAGAGTGGTTTGACTGATCCTCGCGGGTGTGGAGCAGTCACTGGCTATAGCGGGAGACGGAATTTTTTTTGATTTTGGGGGGATTACCACGAATGTGGGGAGGGGGAATTTGTTTGTGTGTAGTTTGTGGGATGAATGTTCAACCATCCATGTTTTTGCTTCTCTGTATGAGCATGTTTATATTGCGAGGTAATCTCAAACTCCTTATTGATCATAGACCAAAGCATTAATGTTAATTTAACTTCATGGAATTGCAGAGGTCTACAAAATCTAAAAAAACTTAAACAAGTTATAAATAAAATAAAAGACATAGGTTCAAAAATTGTGTTTTTCAAGAAACTCATCTAATACTCATCTAATAATTCCTACCAACGGCTGTCAGACTGTACAACCTAAGCAGGGCTGCTCGCAGAGATAGCAAAAAGACGTAACAAACTAGCTTTTTGAATGCAAAAGATGCAATAGACTTACACAATGGTCCCCTCCGGCATACAACCAGGAAAATACCGGTCGCTATGGAGGGTGAGAATATGTATGGGCACATAATCATACCATGTAGGATAACTAAGTAGACGGTTATGCTGTTTCATCCCATCTAGCAACAATGCTCTGCACTGTGTGTGTTTATATATTTACATATTTATTCCATCTAGCTACAATGCTCAGCACTGGGTGTGTTTATATTTATATATCTATATATTTATTCCATCTAGCTACAATGCTCCGCACTGTGTTTTTATACAGTATATCTACATATTATTCCATCTAGCTACATTGCTCCGCACTGTGTGTGTTTATATACTTACATATTTATTCCACCTAGCTGCAATGCTCCGTACTGTAGGTGTTTATATATTTACATATTTATTCCATCTAGCTACAATGCTCTGCACTGTGTGTTTATATATTCATATATTTATTCCATCCAGCTACAATGCTCTGCACTGTGTGTCTGTGTGTGTGTGTATATATATATATTTTATAGTAATATGTACATATGTATATTAGCTGCTCTTGCTTGCTTGTTTTTTTTTCTTGCCTTCTGATTGTTGCTCTGAGTGTTGCTATCCCTGTGCTGTTGCAATCCTGGAATTTCCCCATTGTGGGACTAATAAAGGCTTATCTTATCTTATCTTATCTTAATAGAGGAGGATGTAAAAAGAATTAGGAGAAGATGGCAAGGAAATGTGTTCACCTCATCATTTTCATCCCGAGCTAGGGGAGTTATGACTCTCATACATAAAACAGTCCCATTTCAAGTGAAAAATGTAATTGGAGACAAATTAGGAAGATATCTAATCATCCAAGGATCTTTGTTATTAGAAAATATAAATCTGGTGAACTTATACGGTCCCAATATAGATGATCAAAACTTCTTTGCTAATTTATTTCTTATTTTATCATCACTTACAGGGCAACATATAATAGCAGGGGATTTTAATTGTACATTGAATCCCAGTATAGATAGATCAACAGGACTGGACTGTACGCACAATGGATGCAGGATGACCATTAATCATTTTATGAAAGAATTGAGATTTTTTTTTTTTTTTTTTTTTTTTTTTTGGAATTGATTGCTAGATATATGGAGAGAAATGAAACCACAAGTCAAAGCCTACTCTTGTTATTCTAATAACTACAAGACATTCTCATGTATCGACTATTTTTTGATCTCCACAGAATTAAGGTCCAAGATTCAAAACTGTTTCTATGATAACATCGTGATCTCTGATCATGCACCCTGCTGTCTAATATATGTAGATAAGAAACTGACAAAGGATCCAGGTAGGTGGCATTTTCAGCATAAATGGCTTCAGGATGAGGAATTTGTTAAGTACATAGAAAAACAGATAGATGAGTTCTTTGATATCAATACTACACAAACATTAGCATGTATAAAGTGAGAGGCTTTCAAAGCTTTTATTAGGGGGCATATTATTAGTTATACAGGTTCAAAATCTAAGAAGACTCGAGAGGAGAGAGTCCAATTGGAACATAAAATAAAAATTCTTCAAGAAAAAGTGTATGCAGGAAGTAACCCAAAGTTAGAGAACGAATTACTGATTCTGAGAGCTGAATATGACAAAAAATCAGCGAATAGAGCTGCCTCGAGTCTTCTAAGATTGAAGCAATCTTTTTATGAACAAGGTGAAAAATCAGGGAAATTATTGGCATGGCAGATTAAACAATTAGAATTTAAAACACCAATTACCAGTATTATAAGTAACGGACAGGCAGTTGTAGATCCTTTAGAAATTAACAGTGCCTTTAGAGATTATTATGAAAAACTATATGACACAAAAAAATGAAACTGACTTAACAAAACTAAATGGGTTTTTGGATGGATTATCTATACCGTGTATTCCAAATGAAAACAGGGAGATATTGGAGTCTAAAATTAGTCAAGATGAAGTTGGGCTAGCCATTGATAATATGAAATCAGGAAAAAGTGCTGGACCAGATGGTCTTCCAGTTGACCTCTATAAAAAATTTAAGAATAAATTAATAAAACCATTTTTGGAAATGGTTTTAGAAGCATTTCAAAATAGTAATTTACCACTATACATGAATAATGCCTTAATTATACTGTTGCCAAAACCAGGTAAACCCTCTAATAAATGTGAAAACATGAGACCAATAAGCCTATTAAATGCTGACCTTAAGATAATCTGTAAAATTTTAGCAAGATGACTACAAGAAATATTACCAAATATTATTAACCGAGATCAGAATGGCTTTATAATGGGAAGACAATGCTTCCATAATGTAAGAAGACTATTTAATATTATTTATTCTAATAAAGAAGCACCGGATACAGCTCTCCTATCATTGGATGCCGAAAAGGCCTTTGATAGGGTCAAATGGCCCTTTCTTTTTGAAGTCCTACAAAGGTTTGGACTTGGAAATAATTTCATAAAATGGGTTCAGATAATATACAATAATGCTACAGCAGAAATCCTAACAAACAGCAATATCTCAAAATCAATAAAAATCAATAGAGGATGTCGACAAGGCTGTCCACTTTCACCTTTACTGTTTACTATGGCAATTGAACCTTTAGCGATAGCGATACGTTTACATCCACAAATATATGGAATTAAAGTAGGACCAACAGAACATAAAATCTCCTTGTATGCCGATGACATAATTTTGTTTATGTCGAATCTTAAAAAATCAATTCCGACCTTGTTAAATTTAATAAAGAACTTTGGGGAAATATCAGGATATAAAATAAATAAAACTAAATCTTCAATATTAATGCTAAATGAGACCCAGAGAAATCACCCAGCTCCTGAGGTAAATCAATTCAATGTTGTAAATCAGTTTAAATATTTAGGAATTCAAATTGTGCCTAACCTAGAATCAGTCGCCAGTGCCAACTATGAAGCCTTAATGACAGACATTAATGAGTTACTTCAGAGATGGATGTCACTACCAATGTCGATGATTGGGAGAATTAATATACGTAAAAGTAATATCTTACCCAAAATACTTTATTTATTTCAATACATTCCTTTACCACCACCTTCAGATCTATTCTCAAGAATTAAAAAAAAGTTAGTGCTAGATTACGTCTGTCCTTACTATATTTACCATTTGATCGTGGAGGTCTGAAATGTCCAAACTTTATGTTGTATTACTGGTCAGCACAACTGAGGTCTATGACATATTATTTTTCATCAAATGATCTTCCTCACTGGACTGAAATGGAATCATACAATTTACCTTTACCTCTTCCCATATTCATATACTCAGACTCGGCTAAAAATTTAAAGAAACAAGTTAAAAATCCAATTGTAAAGCATATGATCAAAATATGGTGTGAAACCAAAAAATATTTAAAAGAACCACACTTATTGTCACAATTTATCCCAATATGGGGTAATCAATATTTTACACCAGGGAGAGCGGATGCTGTATTCAAAGTATGGAATTTAAAAGGGATTCAAAAGATTCAAGACTTATATTTGTCATGTTCAGATAACATAATGTCTTTTGAAGAACTGCGGATCAAATTTAATCTTAATAGAACACATTTTTTTAAATATCTTCAGCTTAGGAATTTTATTCGATCAAATCAAAATAATGCCCTCACCCGATCTACTTATTCATCCTTGGAAAAAATCTTGACGAAAGATAGTAAGAGAAAGGGCACTATTTCAGAGTTTTATAACTCATTGACACTATCCTCAAGTGAAAACTCACAGAAAAGACTGAATTATTGGAAAGAAGACCTGCAAACTGAAATTTCAGAGGAACAATGGGAATTGGCTTGTACAGAAGCTCAAACCAAATCAATAAATGTACGTCTTAAATTGATACATTTTAAATGGTTAATGCGGATGTATGTTACACCGGTGGAGTTAAATAGACATAACAAAAACATACCAGATACGTGCACAAAATGTATGGAAAGTAAAGGAACCCTATTTCATTGTTTATGGGAATGTAGAAAAATTAGAATGTTTTGGGAAGAGGTGAGGGTGACAATTGAAAAAATAATTTCAAAACTATTCATATTGAATCCTAAATTGTTTTTGTTGGGTCTGTATCCAGAAAAGCATAACTTTAATAAGAGTGAAAGAGCATTCATAGACCTCAGTTTGCTTAATGCCAAAAAATGTATTGCACTACTGTGGAAAAAGACTTATAGACCAGATGTGACTCAGTGGTTAAGACAGATGTTAACAAACCTTCCACTAGAAAGAATAACATACATACTGAAATCAAAGGAAAATGTGTTTGAGAATATATGGAGACCTTTCATTGATTATGTAAAGAAATTAAACATAACTTCTGAAGAAGAAGGTGAATGATGTGTGTGGACCTTGTAAATTCCAAATTGGTGAATGTATAATATGTATACTTATGTAATGGATTGCCTAGACTAAACAGAGGAGCATTTTTGAAGACTTGCCTTTGTTAGTGGTTGTTGGTGTTTTTAATACATTTTTTTTTAAATTACTTTAGTGTTAGTGTTTGATTGTTTGTGTTATGTTTGTAAAAAAAAAAGGTTCAATAAAAATATTGTGGAAAAAAAATATTTTCAATAGGATTATTAACTAAGGCTTAACTTACCAATTGATAAATTCTTAAGCTCAAGTCTCTGTGCGTAAGAGTTTCCACCTCTATAAAATGTGGATGGTGCCCTAACGAGGAATTGAGTGTGATGAAAGTAAATCTTCATTCCTACTCACATTCATATTTACACTAATATGTGTACCAACATTAAATTACCTATAAAACCCTTTTATTTCACTACATTATTTTATGGTGCTGCCCGATTGAGGCTCTGATAAAATCTGAAATGGACATGGAATTATGATTTCATAAGCTGTGTGGTATAGTTTGATCTCTTGCATGAAAGAAACTTTTTTTTTCCTTCTCTGTATCTGGCTGCCCAGCCAGGTGCATGTGTTTGGCCCCCCTTGCTCTTATCAGTTCTCTGTGTGTGTGTGTGTGTGTGTGTGTGTGTGTGTGTGTGTGTGTGTGTGTGAGAGTGAGTGAGTGAGTGAGTGAGTGAGTGAGTGAGAGAGAGAGAGAGAGCACAAAGGGGAGGAGGTGAATTCACACTCCACTTGCCCCACTCAGCCGAGTGTCTGTGTTTAGAAGCGCAAGGAGGAGGGGTCGTAGATCCCTCGCTTGCTGCTCCACTGACTACACTGTTTTTAAAGCATGCTATAACTTCATTCATTCATTAATTCATCTTCTTCCACTTAATCCTTTTTCGGGTCACGGGGTGGGTGGGGCTGGAGCCTATCCCAGCATCTTTGGGTGAGAGGCAGGGTACACCCTGGACAGTCCATCGCAGGGCCAACACAGAGAGACAGACAACCATTCACTCTCACAGTCATACCTAAGGACAATTTTAGAATCCCCAGTTTGATGCCAATTAACCTAACTTGCATGTTTTTGGCATGTGGGAGGAAACCGGAGAAATCCCAGAGTAAACCCACGCAGACACGGGGAGAACGTAAAGCATTATTACATGCTGAATAATTAAAATAGGCCTGGAAACAAATAGCGACACAATCCTATTTGTTCTCCCGTTAGTTCAAAACCCCACAGGCAAAGCAAACCCTGGGGAATCAAATCAATTGAGTTAACCATTGTGTAAACTAATTTTCAATAAATAAAGTTTTAAGGAGATTTAAGCTCTCCCGCTTTTGAAAAACAAGGTATGCTTCGTTGTCACGAGAACAAACACGTCCACCTCTGCGCGTCACTACACGGCTTTACACTGCGCATGTGTAGGATCAGCCGAGCAACGCCATCTTAAGTCCACGTAAAGCAAGTTCTCTGTAGCTGCCATTTTAGAGTTGAGACCATGGACTCTCTGAGTGACGTCATTGGATTTCCTCTTCCGGGAGTGCAGACGAAAACTGCCTCCATCTTGTGGTCAAATATAGGGACTGCAGCTTTTATTTAAACTTTAATCTTTAAAGCCGATTTATAACCAAAATAAGTCTTCAAAGTAACTTCAAAGCAATCCCTATTATTTGGAATAAACTAAATTTAACACCAATTCAAAGTTTTATGTCAAGAACAAAAGGAAACAGACTTGTTGGCTGCTGGAAGATTCTCAGTGGTGAGACCCCACTCACTGCATGGATACACCTACAGCAGGAACATAGAAAAACATCCCTATTGTATTTAATCCCTCATGTAACCACATATTGTAATATGTTAAGTTAAAAGCAAACATATTTACACACTTTTAAGAAAAAGTGCAAACTTTGAAGCTATATTTGTGTTTATTTTGCCATTTTTAAATGTGATATTGAGCGATTCCTTTCCCACAGGAACCCATTCTAGCTTAAGGACTCTAATGCTGATGTTTACTCAAGAGTAATCTTAAAGTAGGATTAAACTGATGCATTTTAACAAATTTACAGATTCACTGAATATTTACAAAAAAAAATCCTTTTCTCTTTTTCAAATTTAGGAAACCACATTAAGCAATTAACACTTAAAAGAAGCTAGGTGTTATTTAAATTCACTGTGTCATTTCTTGGTTCATGTTTTCTCCACAGGAAAAGAAAAACATTTAACCAACCCATCAAATGTTTTTTTCCAGGATTTAAAAGAGGAAAGGTCAAAAGGTGCAAACATTGATTATTCTGTGAATAAGAAATTTTATAGATAACAATCAAAATAAATCACTATTAGCATTAATTCTAAGAAATCCTTGGAACCAAATACCCAAAGCAATTCACTTGTTTCTAATTTGTAAATATTTAAAACATTTAAAGCTTCAAATGAAAATAAGCTTTAACAAATAAAACAAAAGGAAAGCCTTAACTTTAAAAGAAAGTGAAAACTCAAAACCTTAAATCTTTAAAGCATTTAATCTCTTTTGTTTTTGTATTTCTTTTTGTAAATAAAACTCTCACTTTCAAAGTGACATTCAGAAAATTCCAAAGCTAGTTATTGAAGAAAAATTCCAATACTAGACTTTGAAAACCTAAGTAAAGAAGTCAATCCACACAATTTAAATTCCTGTTATGTTTTGTGAAACACAAATTCAACCCAATTTCAATTCAACTTTATTTATCAAAATACAGTGTCAATAAACAAATTAATTGAAGTATCTCTACATTGCTAAGTAATTTCAAAATTCTATTTCCCATCTTGCAAGCCTACAAGTTGGAACAAATTCTAAAAGGAACTTTCAACTATCACAGTTGTAAAATAAAACCCTCAAGGTTAACCCTTGTCTAACAAATTAACTATAATCAACAAGCTGAATTTTTTTTTTAAGCTAAATAACAAAAAGGGTAAAACATGGCGGCTCAATAGACAACCGACCAATTTACCAAACTGGATGACCTTCCAGCAACATTGGAAGCATGGACTTCTGATTTAATTGCTAGCTTCACAACATGGGTCAAAAAAACAAAGCCCGAAGATTTGAAGCAACTCACTGAAGAACTTTTGGAATGACCACACTGAAAAACCACCAGAAGGAAAGGACCCCACCACTGTGTTAGGTAAGTTCTCGCTAGCATTAGTCGCGAGATTAAAGGTAGCCGAGAACGAGCCAGCAAATCAACAAACAACAATCCTATCTCTCCAGGAAGAGAATGAAACGTGAAAAGAAATTTTGGAACAATCTCAAGAGAACAACAAAACTCAAGATCAACTTGATGAAGCGTTACAAGATTTGGACCGTGCAGAGTCAGAAAATAAACGGTTGATGCATGACAATGACGTGCTTCACCAAGACAACAATGAACTTGAAGATGCCCTTCAAGACACAAAGAAGGAACTCAGAAGAGTTGAAGGTCAACTTGAAAATGTGAAGAATGACTACAAGGAATGTCAACTGCTCCTAAAGGAAGCACATAAACACTGGGACATCCGCCGCGCTCCCTCGCCCGATTCCCGTTTCAAATATGGATGGCCGCGTGGACAGTGTGTCTGTGCCCCTTCAGACTGCGACCTTGACAAGATCACGCGAAATGTCACAAAATTTGATCCAGGTCCAACGGGTTCACCTGATGCCAAAGTCTATTTACAGGACATTGAACCTGCGTAAGTATCCTGATGCTACGACTGACGATCGCATCTATCTGCTCAAACTAACATCTAACAGGTCAGTATCAAAATTCATAGACAGACAGCCGGCAAACAACAAAGCAGACTACATGCTGCTCTGCAAAGCCATCGAAAAGGAATTCTCCGACAACTGCCTACAGGCGCAGCCCTAGCCGTGAAGCAAGGACACTCAGAGCCTCCACAGGCCGACTATCAGCGACTCCTACTTGCATATTTCGGATCTCAAAATACACCAGGGATGGAAGAAGACCACAATTTCAAGACCGTCTTCATCCAAAACCTCCATCCCACTGTGAGTCATCATCTTGGAGTTACAGCTAACCCAAGGTCACACTCAATGTCAGCTGAGAAAGTTTGCACACTATGCGTTCCAAAAACAGCAACAAAGTCGCAACAAGCACGGTGAGCCTGCCACAGTGCTAGCTATTAGTGATGGATCCAACACCTTTGAGTTGGAAGAAGCCCCTCGCCCTACTCCACCTCCCACACCGCGAGTATACAGTATAAACAACTGAAACATTTTTCCAGCCGACCTCATCAAGGTCAAAACCAAATTGGGTCCTATGGATCTCACTTAGGACCAACTTTGCGAAAACCCGACTACCATCGTAGACCATATCCATGGGATAGGTCACGAGAACGCGATACAGACTACCATGATGACACATACCGATACGAAGACATGTGTAACTGCGACAAGTGGTCTCCATCTCATCACAGAAGCTCAGAAGCAGAGACCTATCACAAACGTTGGAAGAAAGAAGAAACTCCTACCCTCAGTAGGGAAGATATTGAACTTGTCAAACATCTCCTAGCAGAGATTCAAAACAACAAAGAAAATAAAACTGCTAACATTCTAGCTATATCAGCTATGACAACTCACAACAAACATTCCAAATGAAGAAAACGCAAGAAGAAAATCCCTTTTGCAAATGAGGAAGAACCAGAGGACTCAAGGCAGTCCAGTGCTGTTATGGCAGCCCAACCACAGATCACAGACCATTTCTCTAACAACATTTCACAACTCTGAGTCAAACCACTGGTTCCACAATTTCTATGCGATTTAAACGAGAGGGGGGGTGACACAGAAATTCTACATTCCATTGACCCTTGAAGATGTGATGGGTCAGGACGCTGTTTTAGACACCGCCGCTGACATCACTCTCATGTCACACACTGTTTTTGACAAACTACGTGTAGCTGCTAACCGTGCTCACAAACATTTAAAACTGGAACCCTGTTCATTAGCCATGCGACCATATGCGCTCACTAAAACAACCCTGTTGGCGTATCACTACTAAACATCTCCATTGGACCCATGACCTTGACACATCCGGTCTATGTGTCCAAACTTGACGCCATTCCATTGCTTGTCGGCAAAGACCTACTGAACCGTTTTGAGCACTAATTGATTTCAAGAACCTCAAACTATGGGCTGAAACTCAACACCCTCACCCATTTGACCCAACAAGGACAACTGAATCACAGTGCTTTGTTCTGAACACTTTGGACACCCCAAGTCTCACACAACTAGCACTGTTGGAACAACTGCAAAAGAATGAAAGTGACCGCAAAGACCAAGGTGAGTACTGTCCTAAAAAAGTCAAAAGTCACCTTCAAATACAAGGTCATGCCAAAGAAGCAAATGACCTTGAAAACTCAATGGCCGAGCAAAAAACCCCAAACGGCCCCCCTGAAACCCTTGATACCCATGATTTAATGGTGGTGTCACATTTTGAAACCCACCCACCCACCCACCCACCCATGAGGCCTGCGTGGTCACAGGAGTTACACCAACCGGCTCTCTAGACCCTATGAAACCTCAAGTTTTTGTGACGATGAACCCAACTTTTGCAAACGCTAGGCGCACATTCACTCAAGCTTGTGACTGAATGATCCATAAAACCGTCGAACACCGGTCGGATAAAACTGTACATGCGCTCCCCGCATCTAAAACCTTTGACATACCAAAATTGAAACTACTTCTTATGACACAACTTTCTCTACAGCTACATAATGGAAATCTTATTCCTGCTTCCGACGAACCATCATCGCCACCGCTCAAAGTTCCTCAAAACCAGAGGGGGGTGATGACTGCCAATGCCCATAACATTCCAGCTGCAGAATACAAAAGCGTCAAAATGTCATACAACGCTCCCAAGGCTGTATTTCAAAAACATTTGGACCGATTCGCCAAACGACGCAAAGCGTACAACAACCAAAAACTCTCACATGACAAACTGCAAAGGGGGGACAAGATCTTCCACCCCACATTTGTACCGCAAACACCAGAAATCAATTTACAGGAAAGGAAAATCACTCCTAAATTTCTGCCCGAGTGGATGAATCCACACATTGTCAACAACAAACTTTGGCCACTCAAGTGCCAAACCTAGGACCCCATTTTCAGATGGGCTCACCAAAATCAGAGCAAACTTTACCAAAACCCCATGGGACTTGTTGGGTACAACACTGTCAAAGTAAGTCCATAAATAAGATTAAAATCAAACCTACGTCTGAGAAATAACTGTAGCTAACTACTAGCATCAGGTATACTCAGTCAGATTTCTCCAAACAATTAGTTAACCGCATCAAAACTTCCAAAAAGGAAAAGGGTAAATTAAAACCAAATTATCCCTTAAACTAATTTCAAAGGCCTCTGTAAAACCTAATAAATTTCAATCAACTTACTATTATCAAATAGCACACACAAAACATTCAACACCATTAGCTTGAGCTAATACATCAAAATTTCCACTAAAGGTGAAAAACAATCTAAGGTTTAGAGTTCAATCTCCAAAAGAAATTGTTCCACCTCTGAGAATAATTTTCATTTGCCAATCAGGCATCCAAAGGAAAATCAACAACAAGATTAAGATCCAAAATCACTCACTTTATCTGTTCGCCAGGATGATGGTCCTCCTGTTTATCAGTCTAGCCATCTGCCTAGCAATCACACCCATTGTTACCCAGTCAGAACTGGGCCAAGTTAAGACAAAAAGCCAACAATCCCCAGGTGGATTCTCAAGAACAGCCTCATCATTAGAGCCTCTTGTTAGCCTTAGCACGCCCACTGTTAACTCGGTCAACACCGCTAAACCGAAATAACAGGACGTCGAACCACAAACCATCACCAAAATTTTGCAAGACACTGTGCTGGTTTTGAATGCTTGCTCCGAAGCTTCAGTCAAACTCAACAGGGTCTTGAACTCTTTGCTCTTTGTGTTAAAGGTTGACTATGCTCACACACAGCCAGTGTCTATGTTACTCTCAGAAGTAGCTAGAAACATTAGCTTTTTAGTTAACACTTTAGCAATATCACATCATCTTATCCTTTTCACAGTAAGTCCAGATTTACTTTTCGTTGCCATTCAAAGAACAATGATGAAATCCCATGTCCACTCAGTTTTTCTAAACAAAAGCCTCAAACACCCTATGATTTGGATATCTGTGGAACCATGGTTTAGTCTAGCTAAACCAATTCAATTTGAACCTCCTTGAGTTACCTCAATATTGATTAGTCTAAACCTCTACCTTAAATATGAGCAAGAATTTTTTTAATTTTGCTTTTGATCTACACTCCTAAGATTTTTGAATACATGCATGCATATAGACAAATATACAGTGATCCCTCACTTATCGCGGTTAATGGGTTCCAGAACCGACCGCGAAAAGTGAAAAACCGCGAAGTAGCGTCACCCCTAATGACGTCATCCATAAATAATACGTACGTTCATTCTCTCACTCTCTCTCTCTCATACACGTACACACACACGTGTGTGTGTGTGTGTACGTGTACATACATACGTAGATGTAAACAAAGTGTACATAAATATGTTTTTAGAACTCTTTTATTCTTATAACAAGATACGTAACTCAAGATGAAAATGATTTACTGCACAGGTTAATGAGAGCTTTACTGCTCCTCAGGTGACGCCTCATCGTGAGGTGCTAGAGGCGCAGGATCATCGAGGGCAGCTTCCGGTAGAGCTGGAGGAGGCGGCGTAGTGGCTCGACGGGAAGACTATTTCGCACAAAATGGCACAAGAGAACAGCAAAAAGTTCCACGCGGCGAGACTAAGTAACACGAGCGATAAAAAGCAATGAATGCGGTCTTCCTTCCCTTCATAGGTGCTCGGCAGGGAGAGGAGGTGGGTGAAACGTCTCGGCCAATCAGCTTGCGGGGTGAAACGTCTCGGCCAATCAACTTGCGAGATTTCCGAGCCGAGCCAACACGAACAGAGAGTTGTGCGGCTCTCCGTGTTGACACCTGATGGTCTAATGTAGTCTCCCTGCCTTCTGCTAGCGCCCGCCCATTATTTCTCAATTTTGAATTTTTGATGAATATTTTTGAAAAATCCGCGATGCACTGAGGGCGCGAAAGGTGAAGCGCAAAGTAGCGAGGGATCACTGTATATATTTTGCAATCTACTTAGATTTTATGCACATTTAAACTACTTTCGAAATTTTGAAGAGATATATTTCAGCAAACCCAAAACATTTATCTTAAGTATGTCAAAACCCACATACTTCTAGTTCACACTTTTGTACCCCGAATTTTTAAGTCTTTACAGACATAGAGAACTTTAGTACAGTATATTTTAGACAATTTTACAATGTTTATATTTGTCCGTTTATATTCCGTATTTGTCCTTCTTCTGAGAGAGAAGAAGAGGATCTTCAGGTCGGGGAACAGGGAGATGCTGAAGTCCATACAGAGGGAGCTGAGGAGGAAGATCAGAGAAGGCAAGGACAGCTTCAGGAAGAAGATGGAGGACAAGCTGCAACAGAGCGACATCGGTGGGGTCTGGAGAAACCTTAAAACCATCTCTGGGCTCCAGAATACATCCTCCCCGGCCATGGGGGGCAGGGAGTGGGCGAACAATCTGAATCTGTTTTTTAATAGGTTTGACCAACCGCCCTCCCCCCCGACTGCACAACAACCACTGCTGCCTCTAATGACATCGAGTCCTGCTGTCCACACCCCACTCCACCGACACCCCCCCACTCCCAACACACAGCCCCCCAACATGACCCTCACTAAGACCCAGGTTAGGACGGAGCTGAAAAATATCAGGGCGAGGAAGGCGTCGGGACCGGACGGCATCAGCGCAAAGCTCCTCAAGTCCTGTGCAGATCAGCTATGTGGGATTGTGGAGCACATCTTCAACCTGAGCCTGAAGCTGGGGAGGGTACCACAGTTGTGGAAAACATCTTGTGTGGTATCTGTACCAAAGACCTCCCGCCCCAAAGACCTGAACAGCTACAGACCAGTGGCCCTGACGTCCCACATGATGAAAACCCTGGAGAGACTGCTCCTTGCTCACCTCCGCCCCCTGGTGGGACCAGTGATGGATCCACTCCAGTTCGCCTACCAGCATGGCATTGGGGTGGAAGATGCAGTGATCTTCCTCCTTCACCGTTCTCTGTCCCACCTGGAGAAGCCCGGGAATGCGGTGAGGATCATGTTCTTTGACTTCTCCAGTGCTTTTAACACCATCCAACCGATGATCCTGAAGGACAAGATGCTGTGCGCAGGGGTGGACCAGCACCTGTCATCATGGATCCTGGACTACCTCACTAACCAGGAATCCGGGACTGTGTGTCCGACAGGATCATCGGTAGCACGGGGGCCCCCCAGGGAATGGTTTTGGCTCCCTTCCTGTTTACCCTTTATACTGTGGACTTCTCACACAACACAACACACTGCCATCTACAGAAGTTCTGTGACGACTCTGCAATCGTCGGCCTCATCTCCAATGGAGATGAAGCTGAGTACAGAGGACTTATCCAGGACTTCGTGGACTGGTGCCATAGGAGCTGCCTCCAGATCAACGCAAGGAAAACTAAGGAGCTGGTGGTGGACTGCCGCAGGCAAGGACAACCCCTCACAGCACCAGTAAACATACAGGGAACAGACATCGAGATGGTGACATCCTACAAGTACCTGGGTGTTCATCTGAACAATAAACTAGACTGGTCACACAATACCGACGCACTCTACAAGAAGGGACAGCGCAAGCTGTTCCTACTGAGGAGACTCAGGTCTTTTGGTGTACAAGGGGCGCTGCTGAAGACATTCTACGACACGGTGGTGGCATCAGCCATCACTTTTGGAGTGGTCTGCTGGGGCAGTGGCATTACAGCAGCCGATAGGAAGAGACTGAACAAACTGATCAAGAAAGCTAGATCTGTCCTGGGGCAGAGCCCTGACCCAGTGGAGGAGATAGGAGAGAGAAGGATGGTGGCTAAACTGTCATCTCTGCTGGAGTCCGAGTCCCACCCTATGCAGGACATACTGAACGCACTGAGGAGTTCTTTTAGCAGCAGACTACATCATCCTAGGTGCGCAACCGAGAAGTTTCGCAGGTCCTTCCTACCTACGGCTGTCAGACTGTATTACCTAAGCAGGGCTGCTCTCAGAGATAGCAAAAAAACGTGACGACCTAATAGTACTGAATGCAAAAGACGCAACAGACTTACACAATGGTCCCCTCCAGTATATACAACTAGGACAGTATCGGTCGCTACGGAGGGTGACAATATGTATGGGTATATATTCATACTATGTAGGATAACTAAGTAGACGGTTAGGCTGTTTATTCCATCTCGCTACAATGCTCCGCACTTTGTATATATATTTATATATTGATGTGTATGTATGTACACTACCGTTCAAAAGTTTGGGGTCACCCAGACAATTATTTTGTGTTTTCCATGAAAAGTCACACTTATTTACCACCATGAGTTGTAAAATGAATAGAAAATATAGTCAAGACATTGACAAGGTTAGAAATAATGATTTGTATTTGAAATAATAATTTTTTCCTTCAAACTTTGCTTTCGTCAAAGAATCCTCCATTTGCAGCAATTACAGCATTGCAGACCTAACATGATTGCACAAGGGTTTTCTAATCATCCATGAGCCTTCTGACCCAAAGAGCAAAAACACTGTACCATTAGAACACTGGAGTGACAGTTGCTGGAAATGGGCCTCTATACACCTATCTAGATATTGCACCAAAAACCAGACATTTGCAGCTAGAATAGTCATTTACCACATTAGCAATGTATAGAGTGTATTTCTGATTAGTTTAAAGTTATCTTCATTGAAAAAAAGTGCTTTTCTTTCAAAAATAAGGAAATTTCTAAGTGACCCCAAACTTTTGAACGGTAGTGTATATCCACTGCTCTTATTTATATCTTCCATATCTTCTTAATTATTGCTCTGAGTGTTGCTATCCCTGTGCTGTTGCAATCTTGGAATTTCCCCATTGTGGGACTAATAAAGGCTCATCTTATCTTATCTTATTCAAATTATTTTTGAAAATTTCTAGAAGTTTTTTTTTTCAGTTTTTTCAGTTTTTTTTTTGTTAACCAAACCCAAAGATCTATACTCAGGAATAGACTCTGTTTACAAGCTATTGCTTATGAACATCAGAACCGTTAGCTCAGCAGTTGAGTCATGAACCGCCAACTGGAACTAGCCACCAAGGATGTGTACCAAAGCTGACCGAAGCTCACCATTGCTACAGAGGGGGGAATATGTAGCGTGACCTTGAGTTCCAATTTATAAAATTATTCTTTGCTGAAGATTTATTTTTTATCTCAAAAGTCTGGCTTTTGAGACTGCTCCTCTCACCCAAGAACCAGAGCTGTAACCCTATCCATCAGCCAAAAAGTGGAAGTTAATCCCTTTCTCCTAGACTCTTTGGCAAAGGAATGTCCTAATTGACAGTTTTATGATCGATATAGTCAAGACTTTGGGAGCCAAGACTGTCCTGAAAAACAACCTGTTTCACTGTGCCATCTGGTGGACGAATCAGGAATATTTAACTTTTTCCTTTGCGGTGGAATTTATGCCTTATGGACAAATTAACTAATCCATATTCTTTCTTTTAAGACAACAGCTGCTACAGAAGATATGACTGAACTCTGGGATGGACAATATGGGTTTCAAATGCTTTTACTGATATGAATCGATTTGATACGATTGTGATATGTTCTGCTATTTTCAGGAAGAAATTAATGTTTGCATGCTTATTATCACAAGTTAATTACAGTAGATGTAGATGCATTTTATGCTCCTTTATTGAGTAGAATATCTTAGTCATTAAAGTTTAAGGAATTTATGCTTTATTCAGCAACATGTGTCTTAAAGGGGGATCTCACTCTCAGATCAAATGTCTCTCTCTCCCCCTCCTCTCTCCTGTGTTCTGCAGGAGTCCATAGCAGCACCTTAACTGGCCAATAGCATTCAAACTTTCATTGCATTTTCCTTTTTAGGTCGAGTTTATGGTCTTTGATGGAAGAAGCTCACATATAATTGGGCCACCTCATGTCTCATGAAATTTGGGACCACCCTGCAACACTAGAGAAAACTTAAGTTTTATGGCTCTTTGTTCAGAGTCTGCTCGGGTGTGGTTGGCCAAAGCTGTGAGCAGTTTTCTCTGCTTCTCCAATTTCTCCTATCTTTTTAAGAACGGCCCAGAGCCGGTGATGATCTGTGTGAATCCTGTTTCTTTTCTGTAAAATTAATTTTTCTTATTTTATTCTTCTTTTTCTTTAAATTATCGTGCAAGAAGATTTTGTTTAATTTTTTTTAAAGCTTAAACCAACTTATTTAAACCACCAACATTGGAAAGAAACGAGTTTGTGATGTAATATGACTTTCTGATGAGACTTTGCACAATAAACCAATTCCTTCTTCAGTGCATAAGAGAGGACCTCGCCCTGTTTGCTGAAGACCAGCCTTTGTGATCCCGGGAGGAGGCCATAACCGTGGTACGGGTCTGCAAATGTGTTAACCTATTCTGACATTTCTTATTAAATCATTGAAAGACATATGGGAGTTATTGTAACTCACACAAGGGTTTATTATGAGACTGATCAAATATTTTCAATAGGATTATTAACTAAGGCTTAACTTACCAATTGATAAATTCTTAAGCTTAAGTCTTTGTGCATAAGAGTTTCCACATCTATAAAACGTGGATAGTGCCCTAACGAGGAATTGAGTGTGATGAAAGTAAATCTTCATTCCTACTCACATTCATATTTACATTAATACATGTACCAACATTAAATTACCTACAAATCCCTTTTATTTCACTACATAGTACAATGAAAATATGTATATAAATATATCTTGTTCAGAGTTATCTGAGGTTTTTGGAACACAACCTGTAAGATGGAGACATCTACTTACTCTAAATCTTGTTAAAAATACAGTGGTACCTCTACTTACGAACGTCTCTACATACGGAATTTTCAGGTTACGAGACGCCTCAACGGGAAAATATTGCCTCTAGTTACGAACGAAATTTCAGGATACGAAAGGCAAAAAAGTACGCGCTCCTCGCAGCTTCCGTAGTTTACCGAACGTAAACATACCTGTAGCTGCTCTGCCATTGGCTATCGCCTAGCATCTTCCTGGTATCCCATTGGCCACAAAGTTTTGTTTTTTTTTTCCAAAACTTTATGCGTTTGGTTGATCTCGCCAAAGAATATGGCCGTAATACATCAACGATCAGCACGGTATTAAAACAAAACGAAGCACTTACAAGCCGACAAAAGCAAACGTCCTTGGATCAGAACATGAACCAAAGAAGGCAAACGGTGACGACGTCGACGACGATAGCAGTTAAAGGGTAAATGAACATAATTTTTATTATTCTTTCTCTTTTATTATTCTCTTTTATTATTCTTTCTCTCATTTTAAACTCTCATTTTATGTTTATTGTGCAGTAATCTAATTGTAACATGTATTTGTTACATGTTTTGATGCGTTTTTACGATTTATAAAAAATTTATGCCCAAATTTTGGGGGCTTGGAACGGATTACGGCATTTACATGTAAAACGCGCCTCTACTTACGAATTTTTCACGTTACGAGAATTCTTCCGGAACGAATTAAATTCGTAAGTAGAGGTACCACTGTATAATGAAGAATATGGATTGATGGGGTCCTTTAGGTAGTGTAAAATGATTAAAAACACAATTAAATACAGTCTACGGTAAGAAAAACATTACTTGACAAATTTACAGAGAGCAGGCATGGTGTGTCTTGATTAACCTGTTGCACTCCGGGATTCCGCGGGCGGTCACGTCTCTGCGTCATAGTGCATCTCAGTGCGCACTGAAAAAAAAAAAAGCTGCATTTCTGTTTTTCCAGTACAGACACAGCCGCGAACAGAAAGCCAAAGGAGTGTCACAGTCCGCTCTCGCCTGTCTCCCGCTCCAGCTGCGAGCACACCTGCACCTCATCAAGCCCGGGCTATTTAGCCTGCTCCGCCTCGAGCCTCGGTCTGGAGCCGTCTGCTCACCAACGACTGTGCTACCTGCACTCGCCTTCTCTTCTCCGACGCCTCTAGACTACCAACCATCCCTTCTCACGTAAGCCATCATCACTCGTCTCACCTTCTCTCCAGTTCTTCTCCCCTGTGCACAAGTGGATTCCCTGGCGGCAGATTCTCCCCTCGTCGTCACCCAACCTTCACCCACAGCGTCGAGAGCGCACTGGAGCGCTGTCTTCCAGGCAGGAGACCTGCGGCTTGCCGACGTCAGCCACCAAGAACATCTGCAAGTAAGCCACAGCCCAAATATTATTCCACTGGGTCAGACTCTGCAGCTAACCACTTTCCTGCTCTGCCCTAGGGTTGCCTGGCTGCACGGCGCGCTGCTCTGCCCTCGGCGCATCCTGTCTCCCAGCATCAGATTCACACTCACTCACACGCATCCACACACGCCTAATATTTAATAAATCCTTGCTGCAATCGACTCAAGCCTGTGTGCATATTCCCTTGGCCTGAACTCATGTCAGTATGGCTCCAGCAGCGCGACCCAGTGGACAGCGGGCTCGCGCAATGGTTAACCAACTTGGAGGCTTGAGTCGATCAGGTCATTCATCAGCAGCAGGTGATTTTAAACCAGCTCACCGTAATCACCCGCCGGCTGGATCATCTGGATCCCCCGCAGGTGTTTCCTCCGGCTTCTCAAGTGGGGATAGCTCCTGCCGCTCTTCCGGCTGGCCAGGCTAACCCAGGGGCACCAACCTGGCTCACTCCCATTCCCATGCCCACGCGCTTCGGCGGCAAGCTCGGTGAGGCGCGTGGGTTCCTTCTCCAATGTGAGTCGGTGTTCCAGCGTGTTCCCGGGGACTTCCCGACGGATCACAGCCGAATTGGTTACATCGCCAACCTCTTGGAAGGGCGAGCGTTAGCCTGGGCCTATGCCATCATGGAGCGACCCAGCTACGCTAACCTAACTTATGCTCAATTCGTCCGAGATTTTAATGAGGTTTTTGACCATTTGGACCGTGATAACGTGCTAACAACCCGGTTGCTAAACCTTCGCCAGGGTAGCCGGTCGGCCGCCGAGTACGCTGTCGACTTCCGGATTGTGGCGGTGGAAGTTGGGTGGGGAGATGCTGCCCTCTGCAGCATTTTCATCTGTAGCCTGAGCTCTAGCCTTCGGGACAAACTGGCTTGTAAGGATCTGCCGGAGCGGCTCTCCGAGCTGATTTCCCTTACCATTAGCCTGGATAACAGGTTGAGAGAGCGGGCCGCCGAGGGGAAGTCCTCCAGCCGCTCAAGCGGTGCTCTTCCCCGCTCCTCTCAACCTCGCCCCCTGGCGTTGCCTGTGCCCGAGTCCGCCGACGAGCCAGAGGCGATGCTTATTGGCCGGGCGAAGCTCCCACAGGCAGAGAAACAGCACCATAGGGAGCTGGGTCTCTGCATGTATTGCGGAGACGACCAGCATGCCTTGGAGTCCTGCCCGGTGAGGCCAAAAGGGAGAGTCCGCGAGTCACTATAGGGGGCCTCGCGGACGCATCCCAGCCTAACCCCCTATCTAAGTGCATGCTACCAATTAGGTTCTGTCATAACCCCATAGAACACCTCACTCACGCACTGGTGGACTCGGGGGCGGAGCAGAGCTTCATTTCTAAGGGCCTGGCAACCCGTCTGGGCATCCCCTGCCAACCACTGCCGGCCCCTTTGAACCTTGTCTCCCTCGCTGCCACCCCCCTGGAGCGGTTTACACACCGGGCACTCCCAGTCCCCGTCATTATTTCTGGCAATCACCGGGAGGACCTTAACTTCTTTGTGCTGCCCACCTCGGCCGCCTCCGTCATTCTGGGCTACCCCTGACTGCGCCTGCACGGCCCAACTTTTGATTGGCAGTCGGGGAGTGTCCTCTCCTGGAGTACCTTTTGTTTGAGCACCTGCCTCCAGTCCGCTGCTTCTGCCCCGTCACTTCCTCCTCCTCCCTCCAACGTGCCCCCTCCGGACCTCTCCTTAGTGCCTCCGGAGTTTCATGACCTTGGAGTAGTCTTCAGCAAGTCCAAAGCGCGGTCCCTTCCCCCCCACCGCCCTATGACTGTGCCATCAACCTCCGCCCGGGGGCGCCCTTGCCCTCCAGTCGTTTATACAACCTGTCAGCGCCGGAGCGCGAAGCCATAGACTCCTATATCAAGGAATTGCTTAGCTCCGGCATCATTCGTCCTTCTTCGTCTCCAGTCGTTGCAGGTGCCTTCTTCGTTGCCAAGAAGGATGGGTTCCTCCGGCCATGCATCAACTACCGGGCGCTAAATGATATTACAGTCAAGGACAAGTATACGCTGCCATTAATGGACTCGGCTTTCAATTCTCTGCAGGGGGCCACCTGGTTTACGAAGCTGGACCTCCGCAGCGCATATCATCTCGTCCGGATGCGGGAGGGCAACGAATGGAAGACGGGGTTCCGGACGCCCAGTGGTCATTTTGAATATCTTGTCATGCCGTTTGGGCTCACGAACACGCCGGCCGTCTTCCAGCGCCTAATTATTGACGTCCTCGCGATTTCCTGGGGGTGTTCATCTTTGTGTACCTGGACGACATCTTGATCTTCTCCCGGTCGCGGGAGGAGCACCAGGTTCACGTGAGGCAGGTCCTCCAGCGCCTTTTGGAGAACAGGCTCTATGTAAAAGCGGAGAAGTGCAAATTCTATGCTGACAAGACCTCCTTCCTGGGCTTTATTATTTCTCACAATCAGATCATCCCCGATCCTGCCAAGGTCAAGGCAGTCGTCGAGTGGCCCACCCCCTCGTCTAGGAAGCAGGTCCAGCAGTTTCTTGGCTTCGCCAATTTTTACTGGCGTTTTGTCCCTAAATTCGGCGCCATCACCTCTCCCCTGGCCCGCCTCACCTCCCCCAAGGTGCCTTTTCAGTGGACTGAGGATGCTGAGGCTGCCTTCGCGGCACTGAAGACGGAGTTCTCCTCCTCCCGGGTCCTGACCCAGGTGGACCCCTCTCTGCAGTGCCTTGTGGAAGTGGACGCCTATGATACGGGGGTGGGGGCGGTGTTGTCTCCGTGCTCACCGGTGGACGAGGTGGTTCGTCCCTGCGCCTTTTTCTCCCGGCGCCTATCTGCTGCGGAGAAGAATTATGACGTCGGCAACAGAGAGCTCCTGGCAGTCAAGCTCGCGCTCCAGGAATGGCGTCACTGGCTCGAGGGGGCGGCTCAACCTTTCGTGGTTTGGACCGACCACAAGAACCTGGAGTACCTGAGGACGGCCAAGCGCCTGAATGCCCGCCAGGCGCGCTGGTCTCTGTTCTTTGGCCGCTTCAGGTTCACAATCACCTACCGTCCGGGCTCGAAGAACGGTAAACCGGATGCTCTGTCCAGGCAGTTTGCCCCAGAAGCCCCCGAGGACCGGGACCATACCATCCTGCTGGCCTCGTGTGTCGTGGGCGCCATCTCCTGGTCCATCAGGGATAAGGTCCGGAGGGCACAGGAAACCGAACCCGATCCCGACGGCGGACCAGCGGGTAGGCTGTTCGTTCCTTCGTCGGTCCAGAGTGACGTCATCCACTGGGCTCACACCACCAAGCTCGCCTGTTACCCTGGGATCTCCCGACTGATTGAGCTTCTTCAGAGGTCCTTTTGGTGGCTGGGCCTCCGGGGCGACGTCACGAATTACGTCTGCGCCTGCCCCCAGTGTGCGACTGGCAAGACATCTTCCTCTCCCCCAGCTGGTCTCCTCCACCCTCTGCCAACCCCCAGCAGACCTTGGTCCCATGTGGCCTTAGATTTCGTTACCAGTCTCCCGTCGTCCAACTCCTTCACCACCATCCTGACCATTGTGGACCGGTTCTCCAAGGCCGCCCACTTCATGCCGCTCCACGGTCTCCCTATGGCACGGGAGACGGCGGACCTACTGGTCCAACATGTCGTGAGGCTGCATGGGATTCCAGCGGACATCGTTTCTGACCGGGGTCCCCGGTTTGTGTCCAGAGTCTAGTCGAGTTTCTGCAAGGCCTTGGGGGCCACGGTGAGTTTGTCTTCCGGTCACCACCCCCAGTCCAACGGGCAGTGCGAGTGGATGAACCAGGAGCTGGAAGCTGCGCTGTGTCACCTCCTCCAACCCTTCCTCCTGGAGCGCCTATCTGGCCTGGATTGAATATGCGCATAACGCCACCTTGTCATCAGCCCTTGGGATGTCTCCCTTCCGGGCGTCGCTTGGATATGACCCCCCGTTGTTCCCTGAAGAAGAGGGGGAGGTGGCGGTGCCATCCATCCAGGCCCATCTCAGGCACTGTCGGTGCATATGGACAGCTGTGGGCCGTGCGCTTTTACGCACGGCTGAGCGCAACATCAGAATGGCTAACCGCCACAGGAGGGCCGCACCGCGTTATCAGGTGGGTCAACAAGTCTGGCTGTCTGCGCAGGACATCAACCTGAAGACCGAGAGGAAGAAACTGGCTCAACGTTTCATTGGCCCGTTCCCCATCACGAAAGTCATCAATCCGGTGGCTGTGTGTCTGGCTCTCCCCCCACTCCCTCTGCGTCTGTCCGACGTTCCATGTCTCCCGCATTAAACCTGTGGTGTCTCATCCTCTCTGTCCTCCTCCTAGGGCTCCACCCCCTCCTGTGATGATTGACGGCGACCCGGCGTGGAGGGTCTCTTCCATCCTGGACTCCCGCCGCCGAGGTCGCGGGCTACAATACCTGGTGGATTGGGAGGGGTATGGCCCCGAGTTGAGGTCCTGGGTGCGCCCATCGTTCATGCTGGACAAGCACCTCATCACGGAGATCCACCTGGCACATCCAGGAAGCCAGCGCCGGGAGGCGCTGCTCGGGGGGGGGGGGGGGAGTACTATCACAGCCCGCTCACGCCTGTCTCCCGCTCCAGCTGCGAGCACACCTGCACCTCATCAAGCCCGGGCTATTTAGCCCGCTCCGCCTCGAGCCTCGGTCTGGAGCCGTCTGCTCACCAACGACTGTGCTACCCGCACTCGCCTTCTCTTCTCCGACGCCTCTAGACTACCAACCATCCCTTCTCATGTAAGCCATCATCACTCGTCTCACCTTCTCTCCAGTTCTTCTCCCCTGTGCACAGGTGGATTCCCTGGCGGCGGATTCTCCCCTCATCGTCAACCAACCTTCACCCACCGCGTCGAGAGCGCACTGGAGCACTGTCTTCCAGGCAGGAGACCTGTGGCTTGCCAACGTCAGCCACCAAGAACATCTGCAAGTAAGCCACAGCCCAAATATTATTCCACTGGGTCAGACTCTGCAGCTAACCACTTTCCTGCTCTGCCCTAGGGTTGCCTGGTTGCACGGCGCGCTGCTCCGCCCTTGGCGCATCCTGTCTCCCAGCATCAGATTCACACTAACTCACACGCATCCACACACACCTAATATTTAATAAATCCTTGTTGCAATCGACTCAAGCCTGTGTGTGTGTTCCCTGGGCCTGAACTCATGTCAAGGAGTGTTTGACAGGTTTAGATTTGATTGACCTCTCATTCGACTAATAAGAGCCTTGAATTGGGTTTCTGAAACCTTGAAGAACCAATGACTGAAAACCTAGCAAGAAGGACCTGCCTACCAACGACCGTGAATACAACGAGCCAATTGAAGCAGAGAAGTTCGACGATTGAAACGCGTGCGTCCCATGTGTAAAATCTGTTTTGTTTAAGCAGCTGGGTGACACACATTGAGACCTGTGTGTAACGGTAGGGTTAGCCACTCTTTTTTTGTTACTACTGTTCTTATCTGTTTTGAAAAATGGTTCACAAAAACCGCAATCATGGAAGTGGAGATGGTTTGACCAGGTCGGGTGACCAGAACCACGAGTCCGTAAAAACCAGACCAGCTTCATGTTCATCTGACAGTGAGGAACAGATGTTCGCCAACGACACTGCTGTTGTGGACAGGTAAGTGTTATAAGCTAAATTATTCTTTATCAATGAAAATAGTAATAAAAATGGCTTTTGACCGATCGGTAATTACAACGGTCCGTCATGGCCACAAGTTTTTTTGTGCCGAGCTCCTCTGTAGCGGGGTTGAGGGGGGGTGTTATCCTCTACATTGCAGATACAGTGGGGCAAAAAAGTATTTAGTCAGCCACCAATTGTGCAAGTTCTCCCACTTAAAAGATGAGAGAGGTCTCCAATTTTCATCATAGGTATACCTTAACTATGAGAGACAAAATGAGAAAAAAAAAAATCCAGTAAATCACATTGAAGGATTTTTAATGAATTAATTGGTAAATTCCTCAGTAAAATATATATTTGGTCACCTACAAACAAGCAAGATTTCTGGCTCTCACAGACCTGTAACTTCTTCTTTAAGAGGCTCCTCTGTCCTCCACTCGTTACCTGTATTAATGGCACCTGTTTGAACTCGTTATCAGTATAAAAGACACCTGTCCACAACCTCAAACAGTCAGACTCCAAACTCCACTATGGCCAAGACCAAAGAGCTGTCAAAGGACACCAGAAACAAAATTGTAGACCTGCACCAGGCTGGGAAGACTGAACTGCAATAGGTAAGCAGCTTGGTGTGAAGAAATCAACTGTGGGAGCAATTATTAGAAAATGGAAGACATACAAGACCACTGATAATCTCCCTCGATCTGGGGCTCCATGCAAGATCTCACCCCGTGGGGTCAAAACTATCACGAGAACGGTGAGCAAAAATCCCAGAACCACATGGGGGGACCTAGTGAATGACCTGCAGAGAGCTGGGACCAAAGTAACAAAGGCTACATCAGAAACACACTAAGTCGCCAGGGACTCAAATCCTGCAGTGCCAGACGTGTCCCCCTGCTTAAGCCAGTACATGTCCAGGCCCGTCTGAAGTTTTCTAGAGAGCATTTGGATGATCCAGAAGAGGACTGGGAGAATGTCATATGGTCAGATGAAACCAAAATAGAACTTTTTTGGTAAAAACTCAACTTGTCATGTTTGGAGGAGAAAGAACACCATACCTACTGTGAAGCATGGGGATGGAAACATCATACTTTGGGGCTGTTTTTCTGCAAAGGGACCAGGACGACTGATCTGTGTAAAGGAAAGAATGAATGGGGCCATGTATCGTGAGATTTCGAGTGAAAACCTTCTTCCACCAGCAAGGGCATCGAAGATGAAACGTGGCTGGGTCTTTCAGCATGACAATGATCCCAAACACACCGCCCGGGCAACGAAGGAGTGGCTTCGTAAGAAGCATTTCAAGGTCCTGGAGTGGCCTAGCCAGTCTCCAGATCTCAACCCCATAGAAAATCTTTGGAGGGAGTTGAAAGTCCGTGTTGCCCAGCGACAGCCCCAAAACATCACTGCTCTAGAGGAGATCTGCATGGAGGAATGGGCCAAAATACCAGCAACAGTGTGTGAAAACCTTGTGAAAACTTACAGAAAACGTTTGACCTCTGTCATTGCCAACAAAGGGTATATAACAAAGTATTGAGATGAACTTTTGTTATTGACCAAATACTTATTTTACCGAGGAATTTACCAATTAATTCATTAAAAATCCTTCAATGTGATTTTCTGGATTTTTTTTTTCTTATTTTGTCTCTCATAGTTGGGGTATACCTATGATGAAAATTGGAGACCTCTCTCGTCTTTTAAGTGGGAGAACCTGCACAGTTGGTGGCTGACTAAATACTTTTTTACCCCACTGTATTTTAGTATAATTTTTATTGCACTGTAGGTTATTTTTTTCTTGTAAAAAAAGGCCACACATTTTTTACGTGGCATGTTTCTTTGTGTGTGGGGGGCTTGTTTGCTCATTCATTTATTCATGAATGAACAAACAACCCCCCCCCCCAACACACACAGTCCTGAGTGTCACCTTTCATTAGAGCCCAAGATGAAGCTTCTATGTTGAAGCATTCAAAAGTTGTAGAAGTTTTTCCCAAACTGTGCCATTTGGCACAATTTGGCACAGTTCAAAAACGCCTGGGAACAACCTGAGAACAAAGCTGTGTAATATATTCATTTTTTGTGGTATTGTTACAAAATTTTGACCTCAGCTTGATAACACTTGGTTCTACATTTCTGTTGCATTTTCCAGCCAGTATCTTGACAGCTGTGTGTTATTTGCAAGCATTTATATCTAAAAAAACACCCAGGCGAAATTTATTTTCTTCAAATTCAGTATGTTTAGATGACTGTTACTCAGTGGCAGGAGCACTTAGAGAGATTATGACTGTTTTGCCAAAAAATTCAGAGTGTTTTCTTTTAAATGAGACCAACCCCATGAAGATGCTGCAAAGGGTTGAAGAACAGCTTTTGATTTACTTTGGGTATGTTATTTTTAGGCGTTTTTAGGGCAATTGACCAGAGTTCAAGGGGTTAAACCAAATGATAGTGAAATATAATCAGATTCACTTTATTCATCCTCAGAATCAAATTTAGTTTGCCCCTTTTGCCCAATAAGAATATAAATAAAAAGTTACAAGTAAAAAAAAAAAAAAAAAATCTTATACCATTACCAAGCTAATAATATTTGCATGAACAATATACCCTCACCTTGACATTAAAAGTAAAAGAAAAGAATATGAACCTGTTGCAGGTTGCTGGTGTGGCTGAGCTTTGCTGATGTCCTCCAGCAGATCAAGATGAGCTTTGAGGAAATTCTGCACATTGTCCACTTTGTTCATGTTGTCCTGTAACAGCCGCTTGTACTGAACCAAGACTCCGTCACCTGTTAGGGCAGCTGCATGTAAAATACAGGATTTATGAAATGTACATTTATATATACAGTTTTGTATGCTAAGTCTTTAATTTACAGGAACTATCGGGAAGTTCTGAAAAACCTTGTTTTAGTGCCACCCTGTGACTGCACAGCCTCAGCTGCTTTGTGCTGCAGTTTCTCAGAAATGCAATGAACAAGGCTGCCGTTCAGTTAGTATATAGGCTATGTGAAAACAGACCAGATGGTCCATGGCCCTCACAACATCAGCCCAGCAGGAAAATTCCAAACTTTCCAATGACCAGTCCCCCTCTGAGTTCAACTCTCTCCAGCACTGGAAAGATTATGTTTGCAAATGCAGCTGACTTTACTGAGTGACCTGTCAGAGGACCAACCTTCCAGCTCTGTTCAGAACTTTAATGAGTTTCTTTTAGGGCTGTATCCACCAAACAGAATGCTGTTTAAAGAGGCTGAGGCATTTGCTGAACTGTTTGTCAACCTGTGTCCGTGGCCTCATCACAAAGATTATTAACGACCACTAGCACTAGCTTTTCTTGTTCAGAGTTATCTGAGGTTTTTGGAACAGAACCTGTAAGATGGAGACATCTACTTACTCTAAATCTTGTTAAAAATATAATGAAGAATATGGATTGATGGGGTCCTTTAGGTAGTGTAAAATGATTAAAAACGCAATTAAATACAGTCTACGGTAAGAAAAACATTACTTGACAAATTTACAGAGAGCAGGCATGGTGTGTCCTGATTAAACCAAATGATAGTGAAATATAATCAGATCCACTTGATTCATCCTGAGAATGAAATTTAATTTTCCCTTTTGCCCAATAAGAATATAAATAAAAAGTTAAAAGTAAAATAAAATAAAATAAATAAATGTTATACCATTACCAAGCTAATAATATTTGCATGAACAATATACCCTCACCTTGATTTTAAAAGTAAAAGAAAAGAATATGAACCTGTTGCAGGTTGCTGGTGTGGCTGAGCTTTGCTGATGTCCTCCAGCAGATCAAGATGAGCTTTGAGGAAATTCTGCACATTGTCCACTTTGTTCATGTTGTCCTGTAACAGCCACTTGTACTGAACCAAGACTCCGTCACCTGTTAGGGCAGCTGCATGAAAAATACAGGATTTATGAAATGTACATTTATATATACAGTTTTGTATGCTAAGTCTTTAATTTACAGGAACTATCGTGAAGTTTTGAAAAACCTGGTTTTAGTGCCACCCTGTGACTGCACAGCCTCAGCTGCTTTGTGCTGCAGTTTCTCAGAAATGCAATGACCAAGGCTGCCGTTCAGTCAGTTACTGCAAGGTGCCCCTAAAACCGCAGTTTTCAGAAGTAGTATTCAAAAGGATCATGCCTTCAAGAAAAGATCTTATATGGGTTTCCCAAATAAATGTTCAAACCAAAAATCACAGGACAGAGGGATTCCAGATCCAGTTTAGCACATTTTAAACTGTAAATCACACAAAACTATTTTAACTGTCTTAAGAATGAACACAAACAACTATTGTGAATTATAATAAAAGATGCCTTTTAATAATAATAATAATAATAATACATTTTATTTCTAGTCACCTTTCAAACCCCATGGTCACCTTACAAAAAGATCATTAAAACGTTAAAAACAGGTTTAAAATGCAATAATGAAGCTTAGTTAACACATACAACAAACCAAGGACAGTGAATTATAAATTATCATAGAGAGTAAGCTTGTTTAAACAAATGAGTTTTGAGTCTGGATTTGAATAATGGGAGAGAGTCAATATTGCGGATGTCTGGTGGGAGTCAGTTCCAGAGGCGGGGAGCAGAGTGACTGAAGGCTCTATTCCCCATAGTGGTGAGACGGGCAGAAGAGACGGCGAGGTGAGGGGAAGAGGAGAACCTGAGAGAGTGGCTACCGGTGGCGATGTGGAGGAGTTCAGACAAGTATGGCGGGGCCAGATTATGGAGGGTTTTGAAGGTGAAGAGCAGTATCTGAAGTTTATTCTGTCCTTTATTGGGAGCCAGTGAAGTTGTTGGAGGACGGGGGTGATGTGTTCTATGGATGGGGTGCGAGTGATGATCTGGGCTGCAGAGTTCTGAAGGAGCTGTAGTTTGTGGAGGGATTTATTTGGGAAACCAAAGAGAAGTGAGTTACAGTAATCAAGCCAGGAAGTAACAAGGCTATGGATGAGGATGATGGCAGTGTGCAGAGTGAGGGAGGGATGCAGTCGGTTAATGTTACGAATATGAAAATAGGCGGACCGAGTAATGTTATTGATGTCAGACTGGAATGATAAAGTGCGGTCAAGGATGACACCAAGACTCTTGACCTGAGGGGAAGGGCAGATGGGAGAGTTATTAATATCAAGGGAGAAACTGGGGGATGTGGTTAAGGTGGAGGGTGTACCAACAAGTTGAACTTCTGTTTTATTGCCATTGAGTTTAAGGAAATTGGAGGTAAACCTGTTATGTCTGAATTTGGAGCCAAGGAGGAGACCAGCAGTAGAGCTGAACACAAGTTTATTACACAGGGCGCTGTGCACCCAACTACACCTGCAGCCACTGGCAGAGGTAAAGGCGGAAGAGCCCACCCCCCTACCTGCAGCCCTTCTTATATACATGGGGTTGGCGGAACCGGAAGGTGAAGCCACCACCCCGTGCTACACAAATAAAAGCTCCAATATAGAACAATATGAACAACAAACAACAAAATCATAACCCCCCTTCTCCCGGCAGAAAAGACCAAGACGCACACACCATTAGAACCCCCCCCCCCCCAATTCAGAACCCGAATCATCCGCGAAACATAACTAAACTAAAATCACAAAAGGGGCATTCACACAAAACAACTAAAATTAAGGGAGACGGGTAGACTGCCATCCTACCCCCCCATACCCACACACACACGGCGAGGCGGGTTATTCTGCCGCCTATGATATATATACTCATCCCAAGTAAAAACACAATTGAATAATAAGCGCTGTTTTTGTAACCAACTCCACATGTTGTTCAATTTTCACTCACCTGTCATTTTATGAGTACTGAGTTTAAACTGAGTAGCATGTGTGATGAGATCGGTCAATAGTTAGTGAACAATTACGGTAACTCAAATTAAATGTGAAGACCCATTGCGTTTTTACTTTGGTTGAGTATATATATAGGCTGCACGGTGGCGCAGTGGTTTAGCACTGTGACAGCACAGTTTTACCCTCGGCCGGGGGACCACGGGGATCATGAGATCGTGGGTTCGATCCCAGCCCCCGACCAACAGTGAGCTGTGTGGAGTTTGCATGTTCTCCCCATGGTGCGCGGGTTTACTCCGGGATTTCTCCGGTTTCCTCCCGCACACCAAAAACATGTAGGTTTAGGGCGCTCGCGCACGCAGCGACCAGCAGCCGGTGGCTTGTCACCAGACTGCAAACCAAGTCTACCTACGGGTACAAATAAGTAACAAAAAAAAAAAATTAAAAAAAAAAATATAAAAGTCCAGTTATAAACTGAAAGAAAATTGCTGCTGTGTCTCCTAATTAACAGAACACAAAATAATCCCGGAACTATAACTACAGATTCAGAATGAATAACATGTACATATATGCACAGCTCGGGGAGAATGACCCTGTGGGCCCCCCAGACCATTCACCAATCAGTCCGCCCCTGGAGGTGGCTCGCCTCCCAGGCCACAGCTGGTTGCCTCAATCTCGGTGCGCCTTCTCCTCCACACCGCCGGATGCTCCATTTGTCTGGGGCCAAGTCCTGCTGCCTTCCCCGGGGCACGCCGTAACTCGTTAGTGTGCCGCCACGAGCCATACGACAGCTGAAGATAACCATCTTGCCATTCGTCTGTCACTTGCAGCCGGCCCTGGTAGTTCTCCATCTTCTGCTTTGCTCACACCAGCTGTGACCTCACCTCTGCCAGAGCCCGAACCCAGTTCGCGACTCCAAGCAGGGCCCTTCTCGGCCTGCAGTGTTTCCACCTGGCACTCGCCCTCTCAGTGCCACTTGGTCCTGCCCCGACTGCTTGTAAACCTGCTGCGGACCCTGTTGATGTGGCCCCGTGTTCACCGGCCCACCACAGCCGAGCTCCGGGAATACTTGGGACCATCTCCTGGGCATCGTTCACCACCGCGCAGACTCTCCCCCGTGCCACCCGGTACCCTTGTCCAGGGCGACTCAGACACTGGCACCGGGGCCCTCCCGCAGTGACCCTGAGCGTGATGAGGCCTGTCCACTTTCTGGAGTGCCCAGAAATTGTTCATCCCACACTGCATCGTCCCGTACTCTCAGAACCGGTTGGTCCCACAGTCAGCAGCCCGACCACTCTTCCCCAGCGCCGCTCCTGATGGAAAGCCCAAGGCCATAGAAGAGGTTGCAGCCCATGATGTTCATGCCGCAGGCCGTCATGACCAACTCCACATCGGCCATCTCCGCCGACTTGTACCGAGCCGTCAGTCTGATGGTTCCCACTGTGGCCAACCGTCTTCCTGCGTAACTGCAAAGCGGTGCTGAGTCACCTCCAATTCTGTAGTGGGGAAAACATTGCCTTATTGTAGCCCAGTTCAGCAGAGAACTCTTCGTCCCCGTGTCGATCAGCATCAGTAGCGGTACTCCGTCCAGCTCCACCGTGCAATGCGTGCGCCTACTGGTATTCAGGGACACCGTATGAATCACAGTCGGGGCAGGAGGAGTCGAACTTCTGTGTGAGCTCTCTTGTTCCACTGACTGGCATACTCTCACATAGTGGTGAAAACAGCCACACTTGCCGCTGTAGCGGTGCAACGTGGGCCCACAGCCCATACACCTGGGCTTCCCTGGGGCCGACCTCATCCGTACAGTGGTGGCACCCTCGGCGTCCTCCTCGATGCTCCCATCGCTGTTCGGGTTCACTACCTGTGTAGCCATGGGGGATCGTAACTCTCGCGGTGAAAGACACTTGCTTCACTCCCTAGTCAGCTTATCTGCTGCCTCCAGCTGAAGGGTGAACTCAACAGCCCCAGATAGCGTCAATTCACCAGGAAATATGAGCAGCTTAGACCGGACCACAGTACAGTTGGTATGTTCTGCCAACTGGTCGCGAACCATTTCTTCCGCAAACAGTCCGAATTGACACTCAGCGGCCAGCTGCCTCAAGTCCGACATAAACCGCTGAATGGATTCGCCTACCTGTTGGCGGCGCTGTCGGAACTTGATCCTTGGGACGATGATGTTGTCCGGTGCCCTGAAATGGCGTGCCATCAGCTCGACCACTTCTTCATAGCTGTCCGCGTCACCAAGCGTGCCCAAAATTCTTTGTCCCTCCATTCCCACGTTGTGCACAAACAAGAAAAACACCCTCAATTTCTCCATCTTCCCAGGTCCAACGCCACCATATATGTTTGAAAAACTTTGCACCACCGAGGCCACGGTACAGGCGGCTCACCCGGGAGCTCCAAGAACAGCTGAATCGGTGTCGCACATGCTTCCATGTCTTCGGTATTACCCGCTTTTATTCTCGTCACCAAAATGTTATGTCTGAATTTGGACCCAAGGAAGAGACCAGCAGTAGAGCTGAACACAAGTTTATTACACAGGGCGCTGTGCACCCAACTACACCTGCAGCCGCTAGCAGAGGAAAAGGAGGAAGAGCCCGCCCCCTACCTGCAGCCCTTCTTATACACACGGGGTTGGCAGAACCAGAAGGTGGAGCCACCACCCTGTGCTACACAATTAAAAGCTCCAATATAGAACAATATGAACAATAAATAACATCACAAAACCATGATTTGATTTCAAGCATGACAAATGAACAAAATGTTGTCTCATGCAGCCTCTATTTAAAAACAAAATTAAAACTTCATATGAAACAAAAGTGAAAGTAAATGTTAGATGCCAGCCAGTACATACCATTGAGGGATTCAAGTAGAATGGAACCTCTCAGATCTTTTAGGACGATGTCAATCAGTTTCTGGGTAACACAAAAACATAAAATATTCCCAGTGATATTTAGAAATTATTCTCAGTTTCTCTGCATACTAGGTGCCATTGTGAAATCCCTCCCATCTCAGTTAAATCAACTTGACTGCTCACCTGTTGGTGGAGGATTCTTTTCAGTTTGAAGTGCTTGGGTTCAGGAAACAGATCATCCAAGTCTTTTTGAGTCAGTGACTGGATGTCTGCATCAGTGATTAAACCTTCCCCTGAAACAACAGATGTGTTGATAACACTTCTTTAATTATTTCAGGTAAGAATTCAAAATTATTTCATCACAGTTTACTTTCTGTGAGCTTCTAAGTGTATTAATAGATTAATAAAGATGAAGGGAAGCAGAACTAAGACACACACATTCCCTAAATAGTCTCTTACTTTGCAACACCAAAGCTGCTTCTTGGTCATATTCACATATTTTCTTCAGAAAAACTGTAATAATTTCCAGAAAAATAGAAATGGATGTCAGATATGATCACAAAGAGCATGTGAAGTGGTAGAAAGTCAGAACTGTGTTGTATTGCATGATCATCAGTGGAAGCAGTGAAAAGCACTGCTGAACCAGTGCTGCTGAACCCAGTTTCACCTGCTACACATCCCCTACTAGATCTAATCTATACATACTAATACATGTCCATCAGTTATTAATAAATCATGAGTGTAAAATGAAAAAGGGACACTTACCTTGTGACTGCTGTAACTTGTCAGAAATGCTAGTTTGGCTCTTTGAGGGCTTTGAATGTTTATCTGAGGCATATGAAATAAAAAGAACATGTAAACCACAATTGCACAATACATTTACATTAATTTTTGTTAAAAACATCCATCCATCCATCCTCTACCGCGTAATCCTTTTTGGGCTGCAGGGGGGCTGGAGCCTATCCCAGCATCTATGGGCGGGAGGTGGGGTACACCCTGGACAGATTGCCAATCCATCTCAGGGCCCGTTAAAAAGATATTAACACAAAATAAAATTTGGGCTTTTCTGGGTAGATGAAAAGGATTAATATTTTGTCCCTCAAACCAAACTACTGTTTCTGGATGATTTTAGATGGTACAATCAGTAATTAGTGCGAAACAAGATGTTAACATAAAAATGAACTTTGAGGCAGTTTCTAAGCAACGTAAACAAGTCACTGAGAACTGGTCAATGTCATCACCCACAGCTCACGGGCTTCCACCTCAGCTGCGCACACACCTGCGCCTCGTTAGTGTGCCGCTATTTATTCCATCCTGCCCTGAGCTGCAGCCTGGAGCCGACTGTCTCCCAACATCGATATCTCCCAGCAGCTTCCTCCTCATTAGGCCTGCTGATCTACGCTAACGGACACGTAAGCTGTCATTATTGTCTGCTCATCCTCTTCTATCAGCCTCCCCTGTGCACAGGTGGATAACCCGGCGGCGGACTTACCCTCCATCGTTCCGCCGCTCCTCTGCCTCACCGCTTCGCCCAGACGCACAGCAGGACGTTGTCTCCCAGGCTTGGGACCTGCCAACGCCAGCCACCTCATCTCTGCAAGTATGCACAGCTTTAGATCACGTTCTCGTGTGGTTGCCTAGCTAACCCCTTTTCTCCTCTCTCCCATAGGGTTGTCTGGCCGCACAACGTGCTGCTCTGTCCTGGCTTGCATCCTCCACCCGCATCACATACTAATCACTCACACACACATCCATACACTCACCTTGTTGTTTACTAAAGCTGTCAAATCTACCTGAGCCTGTGTGCGTGTTTCCTGGGCCGACAATATGTCAGTCAAAGGTTGATTTGTGCCCAATTATTGGCTTAACATCAGTATCAGTCATTATTAATCTGAGTGATACTGGCCTATCAGCAAATATAACATTCACTGATGGTAGTGGACCATGTTTCTCTGGTGTGTCCTTTGTCATTTAAAAGGTTGCGATAAAGGTTGGTTCATACATCTGTATGACTGACCTTGTGCTCATCAAAATACATTGTGATGAAGGGCTGAGTCACTTTAATACAATTCAGCTGCCTGTATTTTTTATTTTTTAATAATGCATATGTCTTTGTTTCCCCGGCATTAAAGGAGAGATCGATGACATCCAAAGCAAATGACAACAAAAACAAAGGAGACAGTCTATGGACTATCAGCCAAATGATCACTTTAAGCATCATATCAGTCTAAAATTTCACAAGTGTTGCATTCCTAGTCAAAAGTTCTAGAAAATTAACAGTAAGATAAGAAATTCTTGAATTCAACATACTGTACTGCAGGTATACTTGCCAAATATCAGGCATGACACCCTCCCCCTTCCCTAACAATCACTGTCTGAAAAGCTACCTGTGCATTTAATAAGCCCAAATTTGCATATACCATAAAAACCCAAGCAAATCTGAATTAAAACCTGTTGCAGGTTCCTGGAGTGACCGAGCCTTGCTGCCTTCCTCCAGCAGATCAATCTGAACGTCGAAGAAAGTCGTCACATTGTTCACTTGGGTCTTTATGTCCTTCACCAAACAAAGGTAGTCAACCAAGACCTCATCTCCTGTTAGGGCAGTTGTATGTAAAATATATGGATGTGATTTTAAATGTACATCAACAAATATAAAGCATGTTTTAGATATAATTGGATTTGAGCCATTTGTAGCAAGTAATCTATGGGTACACTGTGTACCTATAGCCACTGCCTTTACCAAAATACCAGTTGTGCTGCTCAGTGCTAAAAATAAAACTCCATTAAAAGTGAAAGTGAATGTTAGATGGTAGCCATTACATACCTCTGAGGGATTCTTCTGGCACCAAGTTTCTCACTTCCTTCAGGACATCATTAGTTGGTTTCTGGAACACAGAAAAACACAAAATAATCCTGATTCCTAATTACCTCCGCCAGGCCGAAAGGCCAGGAGGAGGTTATGTTTTTGCCGGGGTTTGTCTGTTTGTCTGTCTGTCTGTCTGTCTGTCTGTCTGTTGGTTAGCAAGATAACTCAAAAAATCTTGGACGGATTTCCATGAAACTTTCAGGCGTTGTTGGAAATGGTACAAGGAAGAACTGATTAAATTTTGGGGGTGATCCGGTTCACCGTCTGGATACAGGAATTTTTTAAAGCATTTTTCATTCAACACTGTGACATACAGCCATTTTCAACATGTGCGCAGGCGCAATGGAGGGCGCTGGTCGTCATGTCTGCAACACAAACTCTGCGTTCTTCAACGTTTTAGGCACAAAAGGACGCGGAAAAACACTGCTGGCCTGGGCCCGCCAGCGTGCAACTGCAAAACCTCACACGGGCAGCTGTCCGCCGACGGATTCTTTGGCAGAAATTCCCCGGCCAGCCATAGGAGCTGCGCATTTGGCAGAAATTCACCGGCCAGCCATAGGCGCTGCGCAAAAACGAGCTCTCTGCCGGCCAAGCTTCTAAATTGTCGTTTGCCGCGGAGCGCAACCCCCAAAACAATAATATTGTAGCGAACTCAATATTAGCACCCTACTTGGCTTGCCAAGTGGGTTGACCCTATTGGCGACACAGGTAGAGTGCGGGACTCCGGAGCGGGAGGCGTGAGTTCGAACCTCCCGGTGGGACGTCGCCATGTCGAGCAGCACGTTACAATATAATATAAAACCCACGGCAACCTGTCTACCCAATTTGCATCCGTCAGTGGAGGAGATGGACACAACAGCAACACTTCAGTTTATTACCTCCGCCAAGGAGGCAATGCTTTTACTACTGAACCACTAATCCTATCACTATCAGATTGATTGTCATTGATTAATTGTGTGTTTATTGCACCGTCCCTGTCAAATAAACAAATAACCATTGTGAATCCAATTGCTAGTCATATGTTTACATGCTCAAGGAATGTGAAAACGTACACACAAACACTGTATGGGGGGAATTGTGGCGCTTGGCGGAGGTCTGCGCTCTCCGAGTGCTTTTCTAGTTTGTTCGTATGTTTTCTTTTGCGGGGCTTTAAAAGTTCTCTGCTCTAAGTCGTAGTACTTAACTGTTTTGCTCAGCTTTTGGAGAATGATGTCAAAGATCTTTCTTCTCAGTTTTAAATTTTTGGCTCCAGGAAACAAACCATTCAAGTCTTCTCGACTCAGACACTGGATTTCTGCATCAGTGCATATACCTGCCTCTGAAAGAACAGTATTGATAACATGTTTTAATTACTGCAGACTAAGATTCAAATTCCGTGGATCCCAATTTACTTCCTGTGTATTTGTAGGCCTCCTGTCTCTTACCTCTCAACGTAGCCGCTGCTTTTTGGTCAACGCCTTTTAGTTCCTTCAGTAAACCCGACATGACTTCACCTGCTGAACAAATAGGAGATGCATCACATCCATCTGGCTTATATTCCTCACGTGTCCTTTTCCTTTTTGCTGCATAGTTACGAGTAAACAGCAATTAAGGCTTTTATATTAACCGATTCTCCAAAAATCTAATTATTTCAGCGTTATCAAATCAAACTTTATTGTCATATTGCTGTACATACAACTGTAGTGCAGGCAAGATGAAATTGCGTTTCTCTCGGCATCCATGTAAATAGAAGCAGCATGATATAAGACACACTCACACATATCTTCCCCCTCCCCCACCCCCCATCCATTCACACATCCCTGAAAAATACTTGGGAAAAACTAACTAACTATAATATACAAATAATATACATAATGTCCGTAGGTGCAGTAGTGTGTATGAGAGATTCCGGGTCAACTGTTCAGCATCCTGACAGCTTGTGGAAGGAAGCTGTTGATCAGTCTGGTGGTTCTGCCTCTGATGCTCCAGAATCGTTTACCATGTGGAGAGCGTGAAAAGATGAGGCTGAGTTTATTTCTCAATTCAGGTTTATTAACATCCACGTATCCCCAACATCCTCTCCAACAGAAAAGAGGACCATCCTCCCACATCTGTCCTTTTTATACCAGGACATCAAAGCACACAGTTACATTGTCATTTTAATGCAAAGACACAATACATCTTCTTCCAGGTCTTGCCCCTTTCACCCCCCACACCGCTGGTGGTCAGGAAATCCCTCCAGGGCATCTCTTTGCATAACACAGAACAAATTTGGCATCCTCCTGTTATCCCCAGGAGACTCAGACCTATTGTTCATCCTCAGACGTGAAGCAACATTAATATACAAAAGGAGTCTATGAAACTACATATGTGTGTACCACATGACCCCCCCCCAAACGTCTAAGATGAAACAATAAAACACAGTCTGCATATCTTGATAAAATCACAAACATCAGTCTACATGCTGCTTGGGCTTCAACCGTCTTCCGTACTTGCTGTAAGCGGGCTTTAACCCTCCTGCGGTGCCATTCTGCTGGGGAGCTACTGTCTGTGGATTAGAACTGTTAGTCAATCCCTGTGGGAGCTCTGGGGAAGGCTCCCTAGGGAGTCTGCCGCGCCGAGGCGCCCTCGCCAACTGCACAGTTTCCTCAGCCATCACAAAAGCGGGTTTGAGTCTGTTAATGCCAATTCTTTCCTTTCTGCCCCCCAAATCTAGCAAAAAGTGCTTATCCCCTATTTCCAGCACTCTATATGGTCCATCATAAGGTGGTCGCAAGGTCGGGCGATGGGCATCATGTCTGACAAAAACAAATTCCGCATTTTTTAAGGCCTTAGGCACAAAAACGTGCAGAAAAGTGTGATGAACGGGGCCAGGAAGCGTGCTCGCTCCCGTGCCACTCAGCAACAGCTGAGCAGGGGAGCTATCTGGCGCAGGATTGTCTCGGAGAAATTCCCCGGGCAGCCGGAGTGGCTGAGCAAAAACTAACCCAGCCGGGGAGGCTTTTAAATCCTCTTTAGGTGCAGAACGCAACCCCAATAAAACCCATGGTAGCCTGTCCACCCAATTTGCATCCGTAAGCGACGCTCTGAGGGCCGCTTTCAATGACCTATGGAAACGTTCGCATAAACCATTAGCCTGCGGGTTGTAAGCAGTAGTGCGGTGGATCGTCACCCCCAGGCTGCGGGCCATAGCTGACCAAAGCTCGGAAACAAATTGAGGGCCTCTGTCGGACGTCATGTCCGACGGAACTCCAAAACGCGCTACCCATGCTGTTAAAAACGCGCGCGCCACCTCTTCAGCTGTGGTTGATGCCAGTGGAACTACTTCCGGCCAACGCGTAGTGCGGTCCACCATTGTCAAAAGATGTGTACACCCCTGTGACGGCGGGAGGGGGCCTACGAGGTCGACATGCACATGATCAAACCTTTTAGCCGGGATGTGAAACGGCTCCAAAGGAGCTCTCGTGTGTTTGTGTACTTTGGCTCGTTGGCAAGCATTGCAGGCTGCCGCCACTCCTTAACTTGCTTGCGCAGGCTCGGCCATACAAATTTCTCTCCTACCATTTTGACCGACGTGCGCACCCCCAGGTGCGCCAGAGAATGAATCAAGTCGAAAACGCGGCGGCACCACGCGGTCGGCACCACCGGGCGCGGTCGTCCGGTGGAGACATCGCAGATTAGTGGGGGCATACCAACTTGCAGCACCCTGCTCTCCAGCCTTAACCCTGTTGGTCAAGACTGGAGTGCACACACGTCCACATCGCTAACCTGATCCGCGGCCATGGCTGCATAATCTATCCCCACACGGACTGGGGCCGCGCGCACTTCCGCGCCGCTAGCCTGCTCCGTGGCCATGGCAGTATAATCTACCCCTACGCGGACTGGAGCAGTTACGGCGCGCGAGAGACAGTCTGCCACTACATTAAGTTTACCCGCTACGTGTTGAATATCGGTAGTAAACTCTGAGATTGCAGACAGCTGCCTCTGCTGCCGGCCTGACCACGGCTCTGAAATTTTGGCCATCGCGAAAGTCAGCGGCTTGTGGTCGACGAACGCAGTGAAACGACGACCTTCCAGTCAGAACTGTAAGTGGCGAATAGCCAAGTGGAGCGCTAACAACTCCCTGTCGAACGCGCTGTATTTTCGCTCGGCCTCGCGCAAAGTCCTGCTGAAAAAGGCAAGTGGCTGCCAAGCCCCGGCAACGTGCTGCTCCACTACCGCCCCTATGGCCACATCTGACGCGTCAGTAGTGAGCACTATGCGGGCTGTTGGGTCTGGATATGCCAACAACGCAGCGTTTGCCAGGGCTGTTTTGACCTCCGAGAACGCGTGTTCCCGCTCCGGGGACCATTCGATTGTATTTGTGGGTTTTTGTTTTTTAAGTGCGGCATACAGTGGTTGCATGAGCTGCGCTGCGCAGGGGAGGAAACGGTTATAAAAATTCACCATTCCCAAAAACTCTTGTAACGCTTTGACCGTTTGTGGCTGGGAAAAATTTGTTACTGCGCGTACTTTGTCAGGCAGAAGAATCGCACCATCTGAGGAGACGCGGTGCCCCAAAAAATCAATCTGTGTCACCCCGAACTGACACTTCGCTGGGTTGATTATTAACCCATGCTCTCCCAACCTCCGGAAAACTGCTGTGAGGTGATTTTCGTGTTCGTCTTCGGACGTGCTGGCTACCAAAATGTCGTCCAGGTAGACGAACACGAAGGGGAGATCGCGCAACACCGCGTCCATCATGCGTTGGAACGTCTGCACGGCGCCTTTAAGCCCAAACGGCATGCGCAAAAACTCGAACAAGCCAAACGGGGTTATTACTGCTGTTTTGGGTATGTCCTCAGCACGCACTGGGACTTGATGGTAGCTGTGAACCAAGTCTATTTTGGAAAAAACGCGCGCCCCCGCCAAATGTATGGAAAAATCTTGGATATGCGGGATTGGGTAACGGTCGTGCGCTGTAGCGTTGTTCAACCTGCGGAAATCACCACAAGGTCGCCACGAGCCGTCAGCTTTAGGGACCATGTGAAGCGGGGAAGCCATGGGCTATTCGAACGCCGAATGATGCCCAACTTTTCAAGACTGGCGAACTCCTCGCGCGCTATGGTCAGTTTAGCTGCATCCAAGCGCCGAGCTTTTGCAAAAACGGGGGGACCGGTGGTAGTAATAAAATGTTCCACTCCGTGTTTAGCCACGGTCGCTGAAAATGT
The DNA here is from genome assembly GCA_020510985.1 of Pholidichthys leucotaenia. Taxonomy (NCBI): domain Eukaryota; kingdom Metazoa; phylum Chordata; class Actinopteri; order Cichliformes; family Pholidichthyidae; genus Pholidichthys; species Pholidichthys leucotaenia. The sequence continues at coordinate 363,041,709 of CM035842.1, read as the reverse complement.
GGGAACCGTGAGTGCTGGGAACTGGGTGAGGAGTGTGTGGAACTTACCGCTTGCCGTAGCGACGTTGGCTTGTGCTGTGGGCGGGGACACTCGGGCTGCACAGGGAATAGAGTAAAAAGAGAGTGCATTAACCAAGCGCCTATTAGGAAGATCAACCAACAAACCATGTGAGCACAGAAAATCAGCACCTAACATGTTGAACTTCACCGCAGCTATAATAAAAGTCCACTCATATGTACGGCCGTGCAGGGACAGAAGCAGAGTCCTCTCACCGAAGGTCTCAATGCTCAAGCCGTTCACCGCCGATGCTCCGTGACTCCCGGGGCCTGCCAGCCGGTCAGCATAGGTTGGCGTGATGAAACTCACTTGGGAGCCTGTGTCCACGAGGAATTGCCTCCCAGAACGCGCGTCCGTCAAGTAGAGCAGCTTGTTCCGCTCACTGAGGGCCGCGGCTGCTGACCCCCGGCTCTGGCATTTCCCGAGCTCTTGAACTGACACGGCGGTATACACTTGCGTGCCCTCTCTGCGAAGCGGCGACGGTAAAAACAGAGGTCGTCTCCTCCGCGATGTTTGGTCTTCACCGCCGCCGTTGTCGGTGGGTCTGCCTCCGCCGCCTCTGGCCCCCTGCCATTCCCGGCCGTCGTGCCAAGGTCTGTCGCTGCTGCGGTGGCCGTGCGCTGTCTGCTGGCGTTGAGAATCCGCTGTGCCTCCTGGGCCAGCGCGTGAAAGTCCCTCTGGGCCACAAACTGTGAACCTGCCAGGGTCGCTCTCGTCTCCGACGGTAGGGTTCTCAGGAAAATGTGGGTGAACAGGAAATCGTTGTCATCTGAGCCTCTCAGCCTCAGCATGTCTTCCATCAGGCCGACAGGCGTGCTTTCTCCCAATTCGTTCAGGGCCAGGAGTCTCTCTGCTCTCTCCTGGGCTGAGGGAGTGAAACGCTGAATGAGCGCAGCCTTCAACCCGCCGTATTTGTCGCCAGCGGGTGGGCGCAGCACCAGGCTCTGCACATGTTGAGCTGTGCGGCTGTCGAGCTTGGCGATAATGTGGTAGAATTTCATGTCATCTGCCGTTATTCCCCCGAGAGCGAACTGAGCTTCGGCCAAGAGGAACCAGGAGTCCGGGTTGTCCTGCCAGAATTCTGGTAGTTTGACTGTGACTGCGTTCGCCTGGCTGGTTCCTGGCGAGTCTGGCTCGGGGGAATTTCTTCTGCTCATGATAGGTCTTAAGGTCACATGTGTGGAGAGCGTGAAAAGATGAGGCTGAGTTTATTTCTCAATTCAGGTTTAGTAACATCCACATATCCCCAACATCCTCTCCAACAGAAAAGAGGACCATCCTCCCACATCTGTCCTTTTTATACCAGGACATCAAAGCACACAGTTACATTGTCATTTTAATGCAAAGACACAATACATCTTCTTCCAGGTCTTGCCCCTTTCACCCCCCCACACCACTAGTGGTCAGGAAATCCCTCCAGGGCATCTCTTTGCATAACACAGAACAAATTTGGCATCCTCCTGTTATCCCCAGGAGACTCAGACCTATTGTTCATCCTCAGACTTGAAGCAACATTAATATACAAAAGGAGTCTATGAAACTACATATGTGTGTACCACAACCAGATGACAGAAGTCAGTTAATTAATTATTGTTGTTAATTAGTTAATTAGTGTTGTTACAGCAACAATAACCACTTCTTTGTCTACACTTAGCCGTAGATTTACTCTAAATATTTCAGGGTGACGTTCTGATCAGCATTACTCACCGTTTACAGTAAACACAAGCTGAAGGTAAAATCAGAATTGTTTTTCTCACGTGGTGACGCTCTTCAGCGCTTCAGAAGATCATTGGTCGATGCAGATTTAGCCCCACCCTTCCCACATAGACGCCAATATTTTAAACAATCAGTACATTATCTCGTAATGGTCAACAATGTTAAACTTATCCACAACATAAGAGTGTATATTTAAACAGAAACTAAGATTTAAACACCTCGATTCACCAGTTTTTCTCTTGTAGTTTCTATCTTTCTGACCTGCTGCTGCTGCTGACTTTCACAAAAGATCCAGCAGGCTGCAGCACTGGACAGCTTTGACCCCACACTGCGGCATTATCAGCCTGCTACTAACACGCTTCATATGATGACAAATGTAGAATTCAAACCTTGGATGTAACTGAACATTCTGAGAAAGAAATATATCATCTGAAAGAAAAAAAGAAATTAGAAAACTACTGCGGGACAACTGTGAGAGTGAACTCCAACGTGGCATTTCCAAAAAATATTAAAATATAACACATTATTTGAGATGATGTTGATGGACATTATTACACATGATCAGATAACAATATTTTAAAAACAACATCAATTTCCTTGACAATTCAACTGTAAATCATCTAAAATGTGTAGTTTTTAAAGTGACACTTCGGCATAAATCAATTTTTTTTTCTGTTGTTAACATGCCTGTAACATGTTTTCTGTGACGTACAAGACATCAACATAATTCAAAAAAAAAAAAAAAATCACCACAGTCCCAAACTTGTTTTTCTGCTGTGAATTTTCAGTAAGGGGGTGCCCCTCCCCGCCAAACGGTGAGTTTAGACAGATTGTTTCTAGCTATGTCAGCATTCCTGTCTAGCCTGATTGGTTATAACATTAACCAATCAGACGGATACTCAGGGGAGAGGGAGGAGCCGAGGAGCAGCAGCCAGAAGAAAGCAGGGAAGGGAAGGTGTCAATTCAATTCAGTTTTATTTATCTAGCGCCAAATCACAACACAGTCCACAAACCTGGCAATGATGACCAACAAGGATGCTGCCGTTGAACTGAACTTTATTACAATAAAGTATAATAACACAAGCACGTGTGTAATGGGCCGGCTGCCAACCACCTCTCATAAGAACTGCATATCAGCTAATCTGAGATGGCGAACCACCCAATATATATGGCATGGTGACGTCATTTGCAGGATGTAAACCACTCCCAAATATGCCCAATATCATACATCACCCCCCCCCCTTGCAAAAATTGGAAAAATATTAGCTTTAGCAGATATCCCTCCCCAATTTAATAAACCAAATTCCCACTTATCAGTTGCTTAGTATTATTATTCAAACACACACATTACTTCAGCACTTGTATATATTAAACACATTAAACATTCTTATTCAATATTATTAATTAGCATTACTCAATTAATTAATTAGCATTCTCACTTCCGCCTCCAAAGAGAGCAGACGCCTTTTTCCTTCTCTCTTGCTCTGACTTTTTTTTCCTTCCCCCCCAACTACTGGATCCCAGCTTGCTGTTGTCTGTCTGCGTCTAACTGCTGACCGTCGAAAGAAATTATGGAATTAATAAGCTGGGCTTTGAACACAATTGACACTATTTTTTCAACAAGGAAAAGTGCTCCGGGGGAAGCTGTCTGCCCCGCAGGGACGGCTCCAGCGGGCTATTTACGGGACACAAGTAATTGGAGGATCTTGTGCCTAACTAATCTCTCTATCGAAGATATTGAAGATTTGTATGTCTTCGTAATAATGGTGATCGGGATCGTTCTGATTGGAACTGGGATTGTCCTGGTGTACCGCAAATTGCTGAAGATGGATACAACCTATCAAAATGCTGGCCAGGCGAGGTGCATCCATCAAATTGAAAAATTGGAGAAGACCCTGATAGCGACAAATGGAGAACTGTCTCGGAAGGTGGATTACATCATGGTTACGCTTAGGTCTATCCACGACGGACTCAACGCCCCGCAATGAAGGATTAAGTACTGAATCTACAGAAGAAAATAAAGCTCCTTCTCTGTGATCAGTTCTATTTGGCAATTTCCCTATAAAAATTCCTCCTGGCTGTCTGCAGTCTGTTTTTTCAAAACATTGAGCACAAGGCCTGGGACAGCAGCTGCTCAGATAATCGCAAGGACGATTGCGAGTAGCCAGACAAAACATCTCCTGCCAAAGTGTCCTTGTTGTTCTTCTGATACAACACTTGCTTCAACAGTGCACTCATATTGATCCACGAACTGATAAATAAAGATCCACACACTGCTCTCTTTGTGTCCTGTGAAATCTTGGTCCGCTGATGTGCATTGAGGACTTTTTTTTCCCTTGTAATCATAATATTGATTGATCATGCAACCAGTATTCTGAATCAATGATTTTTTTGCTCCTTCCTATTGTATTATTCTTATGCTGCCTGTACCCTCCTGCTGACAGGCGCGTTTCAGATGCGCCGCGGCACGGAAATGCAGGTTCATTTACTGTGTCAAGTCAAATTCTCTCGTATGTTATCAGTGATCTGTTAATGTACTTGGCAATAAATCTTTTTCTGATTCTGATTCTGATTCTGCTCAAGTATGTAGCTATAATTACTTACTGTTTATATTTCAAAGAACTTCTTATTTGTATGTATATTAATTATAAGGAACACTTTGTTTTTCTCACTTAAAGAACACATACTCTTGTTTTTATTAAAGAACATGCTTGTTAGTTTGTTTTTTAAATAACACCAAACCTAATGGCTAGGGTCTGCGGGTATACCACCGCGGGACCCAACACCGCTGGGTGGGTTATTCTGCCACCGTGTCAGCCGTGTTCCTATCTGAACAGTCTTTTTCTTTTTTCTGACAGTCTTCCACAGGGAGACTTTGTAGTGGGCCCATGGCGGCCGCATCCCTGGAGCTGTCGGACCCCTGGGACCAGGGCCAATACTCATGACGCTGGGGCTTGAGTCCCACACTGTGGTAGCTGACTTCCGTGAAGCCTCACCGCCTGGAGCCACCACCTGGACATGCCGTAGTTGAATTGTGTGCCGAACCGAGCCGTCTGTCAGCCGAAAGCACGCTGTTCCCAGCTTTGCCACGATCCTCAGCGGCACCCGTTGCTTCACTGGCTGTGGTCCAGTCAGTCGCCGTCCCACTCTCTCGCTGGCGTGAACCCGAACCCAGTCCATGACTTGGAGCAGCACCTTACTTGGTTTCATGCATTGTTGTTGTGCTCCCGGTGGCTCTGCGTGCTCGTTCGGCTTGGGACTTCCGTTGTGCTGCTGAGGTTCTGTTGTCATCGTGTTCATTGCGAACCCTTCACCTGTTGTCTCCGTCATCAGTTGAAGCTTCTTGTGGGTACGGAAGGTGTCCAGTGCCTCTCCGGTGTCGCTTGTTGAAGTGGACTCCTCATCCGTCAGCTCAGTTATAACCTCCATAGCTTGTTGAGCAAGGGTACGGAAGCAGTCCAGTTCCTCCTCAATCCTGTCTGAAGTGCTCTGCTGTGCCACGTCGTGCGCTGTGTTTGTGCCCGGTTGCTGTTGCTGTGCTTCGGGGTTCTCTGCATGCTCAGGCTCCCTCTCCTGTGGCTCTGGTTCTGGCTGAGTGAAGGACGAAGGCGAGTCTAGCTGCCCCCCTCCCGAGCGACTCTCCTCCCGAGATTGCGGGGTGGACGCTTTGGTGTCGGCGCCATTCTTAATTACCTCGTCTCACACCATGTCATCGTTGTTGAGGTCCGCTGTGCTCCAGCTGCCGCACCCGGACCATTTGAACCCAGCGCTGTCTCTGATAGTGAAGCCCAGTCTGTAGAAAAGGTCACATCCCATAATGTTGTCACCGTGCGCTGCCACCTGGAATGTGAAGTCATACAATATTTTGGACTTGTAATAAATCGCCAGTTCCACTGTTCTGACACTGCACAGTCTGTGGCTACCGTAACCGTACAGCGGTGTTGGTTCTTCTTAATTTTCTGGTTGGGGAAAACCTTCATCACTGTGGCCCAATTTAACATCGATCTCCCCGCCGTCATGTTGAGCAGCAGCGGTACGGCTACCCTGTCGAACTCAACCATGCCGTACCCACAACAAGCTTCAACTGCTTCAACTGATGTCATGTGGTTTGGCGCCGTTAGTATCTTAGCTCGTACCCTCACGTTGCACGTGTGTTCAGCTAAGTGGTCCTGCATCATTTCATCTTCTAACAGTCCAAAATGGCACATGCTAGACAAATGTCTTAGGTCAGCTAGGAATTGTTGAACTGACTCACCAATTCTCTGTCGTCTCTGGCGAAAACGAATTCATCGTGCGATCACGTTGTCCGGTGTAGCAAAGAAGCTTGACGGCATCCACATACGACTCCGTTGGTCCTAATGTGTGGAAAATTCTCTGGTCTTCAATGCCAAGGTTGTGAAGTCCACAACCAAACGAGCAGTTGATGTAACTGCATGGCATTGTCCAGGCAGTTTGGTCTGCTGCAGTGTGAATGCAAACAAAACCAAACAAAGGTGTGAAAATTCTCGGCATTCCCCACCCAGTCGAACCGAGACCCCCGGACTATCCTGGTCTGAATGCAGCCTAAGATACCATATTAGACAATGTAGATTTGTTTTTATAAAGGATTCATATCCACTGGAGTCTGTCTTCAACAGCCCCACGGCACTTCCTGTTACAGTGGAACTTCAAACGTGCAACAACGGTTCAGCCCAGACTGTCTTCAGCACGTCACATGATCAAACTTGTCATTTTATTTCAGTCTGGATGTTCAAATCAGTTTGCTGGAGTATCTCTGTAATACAAAGTGGACATTTGGACCGTAGATTACATTTATTCAGACGTCAAAACGAGCAACAGCAATGAATGAATCTCTTCAGCTATGAAATGTTCACTCATTCCTGACATAGTGCCCTATTTAGGGAATCAGCCATTTTGTAGTGCTGTTCAAAATCATAAATGATAAGTTCATTTACTATATAGTACAATAAAAATATCCTACAATGTATTCTGAAAAGTACAACCGATGGTCACTACATTACCCAACATATCCCATTAGGAGGACCTTCCTGCCCATTCTGAACCCGAGTGGGCAGGAAGGTCCTCCTAATCACACCCCTCCAACTTTCACTGTCATTGCCCACATGCGGTACCCAGTAGGACAATGGAGTCTCCAAGAGGAGCACTTTCAAGCACACCAGTCAGAGTCAGAAACTCCAAAAAGGGTGGGTACTCCAAAACATCATTTGGGGCATAGGCACAAATGACAACCCCATGATCCCATCCCCAACCCAAAGGCACAGGGAAACAACCCTTTCATGCACTGAGGAGAACCTCAGCATAGACGAAACCAGGCAGGGGAACATAAGAATAAACACTCCTGCTTGCTGGTTATCACCTGGGACATCTCTAGAAAAGGCCAAGGTCCAACCCCTCTCCAGGAGACTGGTTCCAGAACCCAAGGTGTGTGCCGAGGTGAGCCCGACTATATCTAGCCAGCATCTCTCAACCTTGTGCACAAGCTCAAGCTCCTTCCCCACCAGAGAGGTGATGTTCCACGTCCCAAAAGCCAGTTTGGTAAGCTGGGGATTGGACTGCAAAAGTTCCCGTCTTTGACTGCTACCCAGTACACACAGCATCGGACCCCCATATTTTTATTTCACCCATTTAATTTACATTCAAGAAATTGACCATTTTATAAGTTAGGACGTATTTCTCTCAAGTTAACAAAAACGTTTTGTTTCACCCGTTCATTTCGGCTGCTCATGCACAAAGCATGACAAACATCTGCTCATTTCCCCATATTTACATTGATGCCTTTTCACCAATGTTTTCATCATCATCTGCAGCAGACTGCCTCACCATAAATAACTGTGATCTTTGCGCTCTATACAGTGTCAGCCATCAAAGCTTTTTTTCTTTTTTGGTGAACCTTTTCTGCAATACCAAGCACCAGCAATCTCTTTTTAATGGCATAAGTCCAAACCCAACTGGACTAAAAGTCTATCTTTTCTGGTAAAGTCAACCAGAAGCACTACCGGACCAGCAAGACTGGTCAAGCATCTGTGTGGTTCTGGGGAAGCTGCAGCCACAGTGGTGCTTCTGGGTCTCCGTGCAGATCTCTATAGTTCAGAGTGAACAGCGTCAGTTTGTTTTGTTCAACTTCTCCTCATCCACTTTTGGCAAAACTCTATGTTAACCTCTCTGCTAGCCGCCGCAGCCTGAACATAAGACACAGTACAACACATAAATCGTAGTCAGGAAGAGAGGTGGCATTTGTTTTTCGCATTTGGTGACCAGGCTTGGCCATATCTATACTGTATATAGGCTATGTGAAAATAGACCAGATGGTCCATGGCCCTCACAGCATCAGCCCAGCAGGAAAATTCCAAACTTTCCAATGACCAGTCCCCCTCCGAGTTCAACTCTCTCCAGCACTGGACAGATTATGTTTGTAAATGCAGCTGACTTTACTAAGTGACCTGTCAGAGGACCAACCATCCAGCTCTGTTCAGAACTTTAATGAGTTTCTTTTAGGGCTGTATCCACCAAACAGAATGCTGTTTAAAGAGGCTGAGACATTTGCTGAACTGTTTGTCAGCATGTGTCAGTGGCCTCATCACAAAGATTATTAACAACCACTAGTACTGGACTTCTGGTTATGGCGGCCACGTAGGAAGACGTGTTTCACTCTGCTCTGCTCCTAAAAATAAAAAGTTGGCAAATAACTCTCTCAGTTGGAACAAAACCTATCCCAGCGTTTGGGCGCGGATATGACGGTAAAGCCTAAGGCTGGGAAATTAGGTGGAGGAAAAACTGAATCGTCGAAACAGTCCAAGTTAACAGACTTCCACGCTCGTGACGAAGCAGGAAAATCGCCAGAGACTATGGCGGAGAAAGCTAGCAGCGGAGCGGTGACTGCTGGCGACGGCACGAGTGCGGTGCTCACTGCCATTAGCTCAATGAGAGCAGACTTTTCTTCTAAATTTGATGGGATTATAGCAGCGATAGAAGGAATGAGAAAGGAAATAATCGACTGTATGGAACGAGTATCGCAGGTGGAGCTCCGAATTTCCAGCGCTGAGGATGACGTCACCAGCCTACAATTAAAGGTGCGCACATTGGAATTAAAAAGTAAACGTCTGGAAGATAGTGCCCTGGACTTAGAATCCCGGTCGAGACAGAACAATCTGAGGCTGGTGGGCCTCCCGGAGGGAACAGAGGGGCGGGACACATGTTCCTTTTAGGAAAAGTGGATTCCAGAAGCACTGAACAACGCGGAGTTGCAGTCATCGGTCGTTTTAGAGAGCGCCCACCGAATCGGCCCACCGAGAGATAATAAGGCACCACCGAGGACGCTGATTATGAAGTTCCTCAGCTACAGAGACAAGATGACGATCTCCAAAGCGGCGCGAGCTAAAGGAGAAATTAAATACCAGGATCAACAGGTGAGGTTCTACTCAGATTTGGCCACAGGAATTCAACAATTAAGGAAACAGTTTGACCCCGCCCGTAAAGAGCTGCGCAACCTCGGGATTCGTCATGGAGTGATTCATTCGGCAAGACTGCTGGTCACATATAAAGGGAGAACCCACACCTTCAAGACCCCTGAGGAGGCGCAGGTGCTAATCAAGCAGATCCAAGTAGAGACTGGTGGGAGCTAAGCATGAAGCATGAACTAGATATAAAGGTAGAATATTTAAGCATTTGCACAGGCATCTGACTGATCTGAAGCATATAGCAAGTTTACAAAATATAGATTGTATTATATATATATATATATATATATATATACTGTATATACTGTATATATATAAAAAAACCCTATGATGTACAAAGTTGCTATAAAATTTTGGAGTTAAGTTGGAAAACTACAGAAGAGAGTTAATGTTAAGTCATTAAAGTAGTAGAGTCAGGTTTTGACTGATCCTCGCGGGTGTGGAGCAGTCAATGGCTATAGCGGGAGACGGAATTTTTTGTTTGATTTTGGGGGGATTACCATGAATGTGGGGAAAGGGAATTTGTTTGTGTGTAGTTTGTGGGACGAATGTTCAACCACTCATGTTTTTGCTTCTCTGTATGAACATGTTTATATTGCGAGGTAATCTCAAACTCCTTATTGATCATAGACCAAAGCGTTAATCTTAATTTAACTTCATGGAATTGCAGAGGTCTACAAAATTTAAAAAAACTTAAACAAGTTATGAATAAAATAAAAGACATAGGTTCAAAAATTGTGTTTTTACAAGAAACTCATCTAATAGAGGAGGATGTAAAAAGAATTAGAAGATGGCAGGGAAATGTGTTCACCTCATCATTTTCATCCCGAGCCAGGGGAGTTATGACTCTCATACATAAAACAGTCCCATTTCAAGTGAAAAATGTAATTGGAGATAAATTAGGAAGATATGTAATCATCCAAGGATCTTTGTTATTAGAAAATATAAATCTGGTGAACTTATACGGTCCCAATATAGATGATCAAAACTTCTTTGCTAATTTATTTCTTATTTTATCATCACTTACAGGGCAACATATAATAGCAGGGGATTTTAATTGTACATTGAATCCCGGTATAGATAGATAAACAGGACTGGACTGTACGCACAGTGGATGCAGGATGACCATTAATCCTTTTATGAAAGAATTGAGATTGCTAGATACAGTGGGGAAAAAAAGTATTTAATCAGCCACCAATTGTGCAAGTTCTCCCACTTAAAAGATGAGAGAGGTCTCCAATTTTCATCATAGGTATACCTCAACTATGAGAGACTAAATGAGAAAAAAAAACATCCAGAAAATCACATTGAAGGATTTTTAATGAATTAATTGGTACATTCCTCAGTAAAATAAGTATTTGGTCAATAACAAAAGTTCATCTCAATACTTAGTTATATACCCTTTGTTGGCAATAACAGAGGTCAAACGTTTTCTGTAAGTTTTCACAAGGTTTTCACACACTGTTGCTGGTATTTTGGCCCATTCCTCCATGCAGATCTCCTCTAGAGTAGTGATGTTTTGGGGCTGTTGCTGGGCAACACGGACTTTCAACTCCCTCCAAAGATTTTCTATGGGGTTGAGATCTGGAGACTGGCTAGGCCACTCCAGGACCTTGAAATGCTTCTTACGAAGCCACTCCTTCGTTGCCCGGGCGGTGTGTTTGGGATCACTGTCATGCTGAAAGACCCAGCCACGTTTCATCTTCAATGCCCTTGCTGATGGAAGGAGGTTTTCACTCAAAATCTCACGATACATGGCCCCATTCATTCTTTCCTTTACACAGATCAGTCGTCCTGGTCCCTTTGCAGAAAAACAGCCCCAAAGCATGATGTTTCCACCCCCATGCTTCACAGCAGGTATGGTGTTCTTTCTCCTCCAAACACGACAAGTTGAGTTTTCACAATAAAGTTCTATTTTGGTTTCATCTGACCATATGACATTCTCCCAATCGTCTTCTGGATCATCCAAATGCTCTCTAGCAAACTTCAGACGGGCCTGGACATGTACTGGCTTAAGCAGGGGGACACGTCTGGCAATGCAGGATTTGAGTCCACGGCGGCGTAGTGTGTTACTGATGGTAGCCTTTGTTACTTTGATCCCAGCTCTCGGCAGGTCATTCACTAGGTCCCGCCGTGTGGTTCTGGGATTTTTGCTCACCGTTCTCATGATCATTTTGACCCCATGGGGTGAGATCTTGCGTGGAGCCCCAGATCGAGGGAGATTATCAGTGGTCTTGTATGTCTTCCATTTTCTAATAATTGCTCCCACAGTTGATTTCTTCACACCAAGCTGCTTACCTTTTGCAGATTCAGTCTTCCCAGCCTGGTGCAGGTCTACAATTTTGTTTCTGGTGTCCTTTGACAGCTCTTTGGTCTTGGCCATAGTGGAGTTTGGAGTCTGACTGTTTGAGGTTGTGGACAGGTGTCTTTTATACTGATAACGAGGTCAAACAGGTGCCATTAATACAGGTAACGAGTGGAGGACAGAGAAGCCTCTTAAAGAAGAAGTTACAGGTCTGTGAGAGCTTGCTTGCTTGTTTATAGGTGACCAAGTACTTATTTTACCCAGGAATTTACTAATTAATTCATTAAAAATCCTTCAATGTGGGGACTTCCGGTTATGGCTGCCACGTAAGAAGGACAAGTCTCACTCTGCTCTGCTCCTGGAGAAAAAAAATCGGCAAATAACTCTCTCATTTGGGACATAACGTATCCCAGCGTTTGGGCGAGGATATGTCGGTGAAGCCTAAGGCTGGAAAACCAGGTAGAGGAAAAAGCGAGCCGCCGAAACAGTCCAAATTAATGGACTTTCAGGTCTGTGACGCAGCAGATAAAGCTCCATATATGGCGGAGGAAGCTAGCAGCGGTGCGGTATCTGCGGGAAACGGCACAGGTGCGGTGCTAGCTGCCATAAGTTCAATGAGAGCAGACTTTTCCTCTAAATTTGATGGGATTATGGCAGCGTTGGAAGGAATGAGAAAGGAATTGGGTGACTGTGTAGAACGAATGGCGCAGGTGGAGCTTCGTGTCTCTAGTGCTGAAGATGACGTCACCTGTCTTCAATTAAAGGTGCGCACTTTGGAAAAAAAAAATAAATGTCTGGAAGATAATGTCCTGGATTTTGAGTCCCGGTCGAGACGGAACAACTTGAGGCTGGTGGGTCTACCGGAGGAATCCGAAGGTCGGGACTCATGTTCCTTTCTGGAAAAGTGGATTCCGGAGGCGCTGGGCAGCGCGGAGCTGCAATCAGCAGTGGTTCTGGAAAGCGCACGCCGTATTGGCCCACGGAGAGATAAGGGACCACCGACGACCCTAATTATGAAGTTCCTCAGCAACAGAGACAGGATGAAGATCTTCAATGCTGCACGAGCTAAAGGAGAGATTAAACACCAGGACCAGCAGGTGCGGTTCTACCCAGATTTGGCCACAGGAATCCAACAATTGAGGAAGCAGTTTGATCCCGTACGTAAAGAGCTGCGCAACCTTGGGATTCGTCATGGTGTAATTTATCCTGCGAGACTGTTGACCACGTATGGGGGCAGAACCCACATCTTCAAGACCCCAGAGGAGGCGCAGGAGTTCATCAAGAAGATCCAAGAAGAGACTGGTGGGAGCTAAGCATGAACAAAATATAAGGTAGAATATTTAAGCATTTGCACAGGCATCTGATTGACTTGAAGCAAATAGCAAGTTTACAAAATATAGATTGTATTATATATTAAAAAAAAACAAAACTATGATGTACAAAGTTGCTAAAAATTTTGGAGTTAAGTTGGAAAACTACAGAGGAGAGTTAATGTTACGTCATTAAAAGCAGTAGAGTTAGGGTGATTGGGAGGATGAAGGAGGAGTGGCTTTGGCTGTTCCTCGTGGGTGTGGAGCGGTCGATGGCTATATCGGGAGACGGAATTTTTCTTTTGATTTTGGGGGGATCGCCACAAATGTGGGAAGAGGGAATTTGTTTGTGTGTAGTTTGTAGGATGAATGTTCAACCACTCATTTTTTTGCTTCTCTGTATGAGCATGTTTACACTGCAAGGTAATCCCAAACTCCCTATTGATCATAAACCAAAGCGTTAATCTTAATTTAACTTCATGGAATTGCAGAGGTCTACAAAATTTAAAAAAACTTAAACAAGTTATGAATAAAATAAAAGACATGGGTTCAAAAATTGTGTTTTTACAAGAAACTCATCTAATAGAGGAGGATGTAAAAAGAATTAGGAGTAGATGGCAAGGAAGTGTTTTCACCTCATCATTTTCATCCCGAGCCAGGGGAGTTATGACTCTCATACATAAATCAGTCCCATTTCAAGTGAAAAATGTAATTGGAGACAAATTTGGAAGATATGTAATCATTCAAGGATCTTTGCTATTAGAAAATATAAATTTGGTGAACTTATATGGTCCCAATATAGATGATCAAAAGTTCTTTGCTAATTTATTTCTTATCTTATCATCACTTACAGGGCAACATATAATAGCAGGGGATTTTAATTGTACATTGAATCCCGGTATAGATAGATCAACAGGACTGGACTGTACGCACAATGGATGTAGGATGACCATTAATCATTTTATGAAAGAATTGAGATTGCTAGATATATGGAGAGAAATGAAACCACAAGTTAAAGCCTACTCTTGTTATTCCAGTACCTACAAGACATTCTCACGTATTGATTATTTTTTGATCTCCACAGAATTAAGGTCCAAGATTCAAAAATGCTTTTATGATAACATCGTGATCTCTGATCATGCACCCTGCTGTCTAATATATGTAGATAAGAAATTGACAAAGGAATCAGGTAGATGGCAATTTCAGCATAAATGGCTTCAGGATGAGGAATTTGTCAAGTACATAGAAAAACAGATAGATGAGTTCTTTGACATCAATACTACACAAACATCAGCATGTGTAAAGTGGGAGGCTTTCAAAGCTTTTATTAGGGGACATATTATTAGTTATACAGGTTCAAAATCTAAGAAGACTCGAGAGGAGAGAGCCCAATTGGAACATAAAATAAAAAGTCTTCAAGAAAAAGTGTATGCAGGAAGTGATCCAAGCTTGGAGAACGAATTACTGATTTTGAGAGCTGAATATGACAAAAAATCAGCGAATAGAGCTGCCTCGAGTCTTCTAAGATTGAAACAATCTTTTTATGAACAAGGTGAAAAATCAGGAAAATTATTGGCATGGCAGATTAAACAATTAGAATTTAAAACACCAATTACCAGTATTATAAGTAACAGACAGGTAGTTATAGATCCTTTAGAAATTAATAGAGCCTTTAGAGATTACTATGAAAAATTATATGATACCAAAAATGAATCTGATTTAACAAAACTAAATGGGTTTTTGAACAAACTATCTATACCGTGTATTCCAAATGAAAACAGGGAGATATTGGAGTCTAAAATTAGTCAAGAAGAAGTTGGGCTAGCCATTGATAATATGAAATCAGGAAAAAGTGCAGGACCAGATGGTCTTCCAGTTGACCTTTATAAAAAATTTAAGAATAAATTAATAAAACCTTTTTTGGAAATGGTTTTAGAAGCATTTCAAAATAGTAATTTACCATCATACATGAATAATGCCTTAATTATACTGTTGCCAAAACTAGGTAAACCCTCTAATAAATGTGAAAATATGAGACCAATAAGCCTATTAAATGCCGACCTTAAGATAATCTGTAAAATTTTAGCAAGACGAATACAAGAAATTTTACCAAATATTATTAATCGAGATCAGAATGGCTTTATAAAGGGAAGACAAGGCTTCCATAATGTAAGAAGACTATTTAATATTATCTATTCTAATAAAGAAGCACCGGATACAGCTCTCCTATCACTGGACGCCGAAAAGGCCTTTGATAGAGTCGAATGGCCCTTTCTTTTTGAAGTCTTACAAAGGTTTGGACTTGGAAATAATTTCATAAAATGGGTTCAGATAATATACAATAATGCTACAGCAGAAATCCTAACAAATAACAATATTTCAAAATCAATAAAAAATCAATAGAGGATGTCGACAAGGCTGTCCACTTTCACCTTTACTGTTTACTATGGCAATTGAACCTTTAGCGATGGCGATACGTTTACATTCACAAATATATGGAATTAAAGTTGGACCAGCAGAACGCAAAATCTCCCTGTACGCCGATGACATAATTTTGTTTATGTCGAATCTTAAAAAATCAATTCCGACCTTGTTGAATTTAATAAAGAATTTTGGGGAAATATCAGGATATAAAATAAATAAAACTAAATCTTCAATATTAATGCTAAATGAGACCCAGAGAAATTACCCAGCCCCTGAGGTAAATCAATTCAACGTCGTAAATCAATTTAAATATTTAGGAATCCAAATTGTGCCTAAGCTAGAATCAGTCGCCAGTGTCAACTATGAAGCCTTAATGACAGATATCAATGAGTTAATTCAGAGATGGATGTCACTACCAATGTCGATGATCGGGAGAATCAATATACTTAAAAGTAATATTTTACCTAAAATACTTTATTTATTTCAATACATTCCCTTACCACCACCTTTAGATTTATTCTCAAGAATTAAAAAAAAGTTAGTGGAATTTATATGGAACAACAGGAGGGCTAGATTACGTCTGTCTTTATTATATTTACCATTTGATCGTGGAGGTCTGAAATGTCCAAATTTTATGTTGTATTATTGGTCGGCACAACTGAGGTCTATGACATATTATTTTTCATTAAATGATCTCCCTCACTGGACTGAAATGAAATCATACAACTTACCTTTACCTCTTCCCATATTCATATACTCAGATTCGGCAAAAAAATTACAAAAACAAGTTAAAAATCCATTTGTAAAGCATATGATCAAAATATGGTGTGAAACTAAAAACTATTTAAAAGAACCACACTTATTGTCACAATTTAGCCCAATATGGGGTAATCAATATTTTAAACCAGGGAGAGCGGATGCTGTATTTAAAGTATGGAATTTAAAAGGGATTCAAAAGATTCAAGATTTATATTTGCCATGTGCAGATAACAATGTCTTTTGAAGAGCTGAGGATCAAATTTAATCTTAATAGAACACATTTTTTTAAATATCTTCAACTTAGAAACTTTATTCGATCAAATCAAAATAAAGCTCTCACTCGACCTATTTATTCATCCTTGGAAAAAATGTTGATGAAAGATAATAAAAGAAAGGGTATTATTTCAGAGTTTTATAACTCATTGACACTATCCTCAAGTGAAAACTCACAGAAAAGATTAAACTACTGGAAAGAAGATCTGCAAACTGAAATTTCAGAGGAACAATGGGAATTGGCTTGTACAGAAGCTCAAACCAAATCAATAAATGTACGTCTTAAATTGATACATTTTAAATGGTTAATGCGGATGTATGTTACACCGGAGGAGTTAAATAGATATAACAAAAACATACCAGATACGTGCACAAAATGCATGGAAAGTAAAGGAACCCTATTTCATTGTGTATGGGAATGTAGAATAATAAGAATGTTTTGGGAAGAGGTGAGGGTAACAATTGAAAAAATAATCTCAAAACAAATCATATTGAATCCTAAACTGTTTTTGTTGGGTCTGTACCCAGAAAAGCATAACTTTAATAAAAGTGAAAGAACATTCATAGACCTCAGTTTGCTTAATGCCAAAAAATGTATTGCACTACTGTGGAAAAAGACTCATAGACCAGATGTGACTCAGTGGTTAAGACAGATGTTAACAAACCTTCCATTAGAAAGAATAACATACATACTGAAATCAAAGGAAATTGTGTTTGAGAATATATGGAGACCTTTTATTGATTATGTAAAAAAATTAAACATAACTCTTGAAGAAGAAGGTGAATGATGTGTGTGGACCTTGTAAATTCCAAACTGGTGAACATAATATGTATACTTATGTAATGGATTGTCTAGACTAAACAGAGGAGCATTGTTGAAGACTTGATTTTGTTGGTGGATGTGGGTGTTTTTAGTGCATTTTTTTTGTAGTACTTTAAGATAAGATAAGATAAGATAAGATAAGCCTTTATTAGTCCCACAATGGGGAAATTCCAGGATTGCAACAGCACAGGGATAGCAACACTCAGAGCAACAATCAGAAGGCAAGAAAAAAAAAAAAAAAAAAAAAAACCCAAGCAAGCAAGAGCAGCTAATATACATATGTACATATTACTATAAAATATATATATACACACACACACACACAGACACACAGTGCAGAGCATTGTAGCTGGATGGAATAAATATATGAATATATGAACACACAGTGCAGAGCATTGTAGCTAGATGGAATAAATATGTAAATATATAAACACCCACAGTATGGAGCATTGCAGCTAGGTGGAATAAATATGCAAGTATATAAACACACACAGTGCGGAGCAATGTAGCTAGATGGAATAATATGTAGATATATAAAAACACAGTGCGGAGCATTGTAGCTAGATGGAATAAATATATAGATATATAAATATAAACACACCCAGTGCTGAGCATTGTAGCTAGATGGAATAAATATATAGATATATAAATATAAACACACCCAGTGCAGAGCATTGTAGCTAGATGGAATAAATATGTAAATATATAAACACACACAGTGCAGAGCATTGTTGCTAGGTGGGATGAAACAGCATAACCGTCTATTTAGTTATCCTACATGGTATGATTATGTGCCCATACATATTCTCACCCTCCATAGCGACCGGTATGTTCCTAGTTGTATGCCGGAGAGGACCATTGTGTAAGTCTATTGCATCTTTTGCATTCAAAAAAAAAAAAAAAAAAAAAAAAAAAAAACTATTATTTTGTTACGTCTTTTTGCTATCTCTGCGAGCAGCCCTGCTTAGGTTGTACAGTCTGACAGCCGTTGGTAGGAAGGACCTACGAAACCTCTCGGTTGTGCACCTGGGATGATGTAGTCTGCTGCTAAATGAGCTCCTCAGTGCATCCAGTATGTCCTGCATAGGGTGGAACTCGGACTCCAGCAGAGATGACAGTTTAGCCACCTTCCTTCTCTCTCCTATCTCCTCCATCGGATCAAGGCGTTGCCCCAGGACAGAGCTTTAGTGTTAGTGTTTGATTGTTTGTGTCATGTTTGTTAAAAAAAAGGTTCAATAAAGATATTGTGGAAAAAAAAAATCCTTCAATGTGATATTCTGGATTTTTTTTCTCATTTTGTCTCTCGTAGTTGAGGTATACCTATGATGAAAATTGGAGACCTCTCTCATCTTTTAAGTGGGAGAACTTGCACAATTGGTGGCTGACTAAATACTTTTTTGCCCCACTGTATATGGAGAGAAATGAAACCACAAGTTAAAGCCTACTCTTGTTATTCTAATACCTACAAGACATTCTCACATATTGACTATTTTTTGATCTCCACAGAATTAAGGTCCAAGATTCAAAACTGTTTCTATGATAACATTGTGATCTCTGATCATGCACCCTGCTGTCTAATATAAGTATGTAGATAAGAAATTGACAAAGGAACCAGGTAGGTGGCAATTTCAGCATAAATGGCTTCAGGATGAGGAATTTCTTAAGTACATAGAAAAACAGATAGATGAGGTCTTTGATATCAATACTACACAAACATCAGCATGTATAAAGTGGGAGGCTTTCAAAGCTTTTATTAGGGGGCATATTATTAGTTATACAAGTTCAAAATCTAAGAAGACTCGAGAGGAGAGAGTCCAATTGGAACATAAAATAAAAATTCTTCAAGAAAAAGTGTATGCAGGAAGTGATCCAAAGTTAGAGAACGAATTACTGATTCTGAGAGCTGAATATGACAAAAAATCAACGAATAGAGCTGCCTCAAGTCTCCCAAGATTGAAGCAATCTTTTTATGAACAAGGTGAAAAATCAGGGAAATTATTGGCATGGCAGATTAAACAATTAGAATTTAAAACACCAATTACCAGTATTATAAGTACCGGACAGGCAGTTGTAGATCCTTTAGAAATTAACAGTGCCTTTAGAGATTATTATGAAAAATTATATGATACAAAAAATGAAACTGACTTAACAAAACTAAATGGGTTTTTGGACGGATTATCTATACCGTGTATTCCATATGAAAACAGAGAGATACTGAAGTCTAAAATTAGTCAAGAAGAAGTTGGGCTAGCCATTGATAATATGAAATCAGGAAAAAGTGCACGACCAGATGGTCTTCCAGTTGACCTCTATAAAAAATTTAAGAATAAATTAATAAAACCTTTTTTGGAAATGGTTTTAGAAGCATTTCAAAATAGTAATTTACCACTATACATGAATAATGCCTTAATTATACTGTTGCCAAAACTAGGTAAACCCTCTAATAAATGTGAAAATATGAGACCAATAAGCCTATTAAATGCTGACCTTAAGATAATCTGTAAAATTTTAGCAAGAAGACTACAAGAAATATTACCAAATATTATTAACCAAGATCAGAATGGCTTTATAATGGGAAGACAAGGCTTCCAAAATGTAAGAAGACTAGTTAATATTATCTATTCTAATAAAGAAGCACCGGATACAGCTCTCCTATCATTGGACGCCGAAAAGGCCTTTGATAGGGTCGAATGGCCCTTTCTTTTTGAAGTCCTACAAAGGTTTGGACTTGAAAATAATTTCATAAAATGGGTTCAGATAATATACAATAATGCTATAGCAGAAATCCTAACAAACAGCAATATCTCAAAATCAATAAATATCAATAGAGGATGTCGACAAGGCTGTCCACTTTCACCTTTACTGTTTACTATGGCAATTGAACCTTTAGCGATGGCAGTACGTTTACATCCACAAATATATGGAATTAAAGTAGGACCAACATAACATAAAATTTCCCTGTATGCCGATGACATAATTTTGTTTATGTCAAATCTTAAAAAATCAATTCCGACCTTGTTGAATTTAATAAAGAATTTTGGGGAAATATCAGGATATAAAATAAATAAAACTAAATCTTCAATATTAATGCTAAATGAGACCCAGAGAAATCACCCAGCTCCTGAGGTAAATCAATTCAATGTTGTAAATCAGTTTAAATATTTAGGAATTCAAATTGTGCCTAAGCTAGAATCAGTCGCCAGTGCCAACTATGAAGCCTTAATGACAGATATTAATGAGTTACTTCAGAGATGGATGTCACTACCAATGTCGATGATCGGGAGAATTAATATACTTAAAAGTAATATCTTACCCAAAATGCTTTATTTATTTCAATACATTCCTTTACCACCACCTTCAGATCTATTCTCAAGAATTAAAAAAAAGTTAGTGGAATTTATATGGAACAATAGGAAGGCTAGATTATGTCTGTCCTTACTATATTTACCATTTGAGCGTGAAGGTCTGAAATGTCCAAACTTTATGTTGTATTATTGCTCAGCACAACTGAGGTCTATGACATATGATTTTTCATCAAATGATCTCCCTCACTGGACTGAAATGGAATCATATAATTTACCTTTACCTCTTCCCATATTCATATACTCAGACTCGGCAAAAAAATTACAGAAACAAGTTAAAAATCCATTTGTAAAGCATATGATCAAAATATGGTGTGAAACCAAAAAATATTTAAAAGAACCACACTTATTGTGACAATTTAGCCCAATATGAAGTAATCAATATTTTAAACCAGGAAGAGCAGATGCTGTATTTAAAGTATGAAATTTAAAAGGGATTCAAAAGATTCAAGACTTATATTTGTCATGTTCCGATAACATAATGTCTTTTGAAGAACTGAGGATCAAATTTAATCTTAATAGAACACATTTTTTTTAAATATCTTCAGCTTAGGAACTTTATTCAATCAAATCAAAATAATGCTCTCATCCGACCCACTTATTCATCCTTGGAAAAAATTTTGACAAAAGATAGTAAGAGAAAGGGTATTATTTCAGAGTTTTATAACTCATTGACACTATCCTCAGGTAAAAACTCACAGAAAAGACTGAATTATTGGAAAGAAGACCTGCAAACTGAAATTTCAGAGGAACAATTGGAATTGGCTTGTACAGAAGCTCAAACCAAATCAATAAATGTACATCTTAAATTGATACATTTTAAATGGTTAATGCGGATGTATGTTACACTGGTGGAGTTAAATAGATATAACAAAAACATACCAGATACGTGCACAAAATGTATGGAAAGTAAAGGAACCCTATTTCATTGTTTATGGGAATGTAGAAAAATTAGAATGTTTTGGGAAGAGGTGAGGGTAACAATTGAAAAAATAATTTCAAAACAAATCATATTGAATCCTAAATTGTTTTTGTTGGGTCTGTATCCAGAAAAACATAACTTTAATAAGAGTGAAAGAGCATTCATAGACCTCAGTTTGCTCATTGCCAAAAAATGTATTGCACTATTGTGGAAAAAGACTCATAGACCAGATGTGACTCAGTGGTTAAGACAGATGTTAACAAACCTTCCACTAGAAAGAATAACATACATACTGAAATCAAAGGAAATTGTGTTTGAGTATATATTGGCGCAAGATGGCGGCGCGTGCACAACGCGAGGCTCAGCGTCCTATCAGATTCTGGGGACTAGCAGTGTTATTTCTGCTCATTTCGGGTATGTTCGTTCAGAACAGCTCTGCTTTTACATCTTACACCCGAGATGAGCTTTTGAATATTGGTTTACAAAACAACAATAACGACCTTTTTATCAGCAACCTACGTCTGAATCTACGTCTCATCCCGGAGCTCTGGAGAACTCCCGACGCTTGGCAGGCTTCCCGGCCGACCGGAAGTGCTCGCAGGCGGCGTAAGGACCGTAAACAAAGGAGGGGTAAGCGCGGTGGGCTAAGAGCTAAGCTAAAGCTAACACCGCACCGGCTATCGCTACCCAGTATTTTCCTTGCTAATGTACGGTCTCTGGCGAGCAAAATGAGTGAACTACGGCTTCGGATCACCAACAATAAGAAACTTATGAACTGCAATATCATGATTTTTACGGAAACATGGCTTCACAGTGGAATACTCGACAATGCTATCGAGCTAGCCGGCCTACACACGCTCCGGGCAGACAGAGCAGCAGTTGACTCCGGTAAGACAAGAGGGGGGGGAGTGTGCATTTATATTAACAAGGCTTGGTGCACGAACTCTGTCACTGTTGAGAGACACTGCTCAGCTAACCTGGAGTTTCTCATGGTTAAATGTAGACCTTTCTATCTGCCACGCGAGTTCACTTGTACCATCATAACAGCCGCTTACATTTCTCCGGATGCTAATGCTAAGCTTGCTATGAAAGAACTGCATGCAGCTATTAGCAAACAACAAACTGCACACCCAGAGGCAGCATTTATTGTGGCGGGTGATTTTAACCACTCTAACCTCAAGACAGTGCTTCCTAAATTCTACCAGCATGTCTCCTGTCACACAAGAGGGGACAAAACATTGGACCATGTTTACACCAATATTGTGGGAGCCTACACAGCAACTCCCCTCCCCCACCTAGGTCAGTCTGATCACTTATCTTTGTTCCTTACCCCCAAGTATGTACCGCTCATCAACCGGGTGAAGCCATCAGTGAGGACCATCAAAGTGTGGCCAGAGGGGGTTGACTCTGTACTCCAGGAGAAGTTTAGGAACACAGACTGGAGTATGTTCACCTCTCAGGCTACCTGTGGCTCCCACATAAACATCAACTCTTACACCCACTCAGTCCTGGACCATATCAACACCACTATTGACAGTGTCACCACGGAAAGACAGATCACCACGTACCCAAATCAGAAGCCGTGGATGAACAGAGAAGTGCGACTTCTGCTAAAAGCACGTAACAATGCCTTTAGATCTGGTGATGCACAGGCTTACAGTTCATCCAGGGCAGATCTGAAGAGGGGCATCAAGAAGGCCAAGCACAGCTACAAGCTGAAGGTGGAGAAACATTTTGGGGACTCTGACCCCCGACGTATGTGGCAGGGCATTCAAGCTATCTCTGATTATAAGCCCAGCAACTCCATACCTATAGCCATGACTGTGCCCTTTCTCAATGAGCTAAATAACTTCTATGCTTGTTTTGACAAGGACAACAACGAAAAGAACATCAATTTCCCACCCTCTGATGACCTCCACCACCTCACACTCACCCACACCGACGTCCGTAATGCACTGAGTCATGTCAACGTACGTAAGGCTCCTGGCCCTGATGGCATTCCTGGGCGTGTGCTGAGGGCATGCGCTGAGCAGCTGGCAGGGGTCTTCACAGACATCTTCAATCTGTCCCTGGCCCAGGCCGTGGTACCAGCGTGCTTCAAGACCACTTCAATAGTACCAGTGCCGAAACATTCAACACCATCATGCCTAAATGACTGTCGCCCTGTGGCACTGACGCCCATAGTCATGAAGTGTTTTGAGCGACTGGTCTTGGCACAGCTCAGAAAAAGCCTGCCCCCTACACTGGACCCTCATCAGTTTGCCTACCGGAGCAACAGGAGTACAGAGGATGCGGTTTCTAAAGCGCTGCACAATAGGGCCTTTTCCACTAGCACGCTTTAGCGCGACACGGGACGGCTCAGCACGCTTTGTACGCTTTTCCACAAGCCCCAACACGGTTTAACAGCCGCGATTCTCAGCCCCGCTGAAGGGCAGGGTACAGCAGTGCTGAGCTGTGCCGTGTTGTGACGTTAACAGACTGGTCGCCGCTGATTGGTCAGGTCGTAACCGGCGCTGATTGGTCAGGTTGTAACCGCCCCTCTCCTCCTCCTCATCTACCAAATCTTCACGACCTTCTCAATAAAGTTTTTGAAAAAAAAAAAAAAAGAATCTTCACGACCGCCTTTACTCAGCACGCAACCACTGTTGGCGGTTCCTTTTCAGTGTATTGCTGTGTTATTTTCATTTATTCTCTATCAAAAATGGCTTCGCGTGATAAGGGTGTTCCATGGACCAGTAAGGAGCTGCAGTGTCTGCTGACTGCATTGTCAGACGAACGTATTCAGCGCGAGTTAGACGGAGACGCCCGGAATGAAAAAATATACCGGGAGGTCTCGACATCGGAGTCCTTTAACGGTGAGTTTTAATTTTTTTTTATTGTGCGTTTTTTCGCAAATATATTCGGTAAGACGCTCAGTTTATTTATGCAATAAAAAAGCTGTTCATTTGTGGATGGATCGCTGCTTTATTGCAGCACACTGCGGACTAAAGCTTTTATTGTAATTATTCATGTGAATAATACGCTGAAATAAGCTTATGTATTCTTGTTAAAAACTATTGTCTTTTCTGTATATATTTCGTGCTGTATTTTATTGTGTGCATTTTCCTTGTAGAATCATCCCACGTGTCCGCCGCGACAACCCGCACGGATTATTCAACCGAGCCTTCCTGACCCACAGCTGGCAGAGACGGATTAATTCTACCGAGCCTCAGCACTCAGTGGTCGGCGTGTATAAAATGTCGATTAACCTTCATGTTGTGTTGCAAAGTTTTTTTTTATTTTAATATTTTGTATATAATAAAATGGAATTGTTTTGGAAAGTGTGGTTTGTCTGTTATAACACTGAATTATAAAACAGTATAATTACATAGAAATTTCATTGCCTAGTCTGATCAAAATGATGCTGAGGGTCAACCATTGTAAAGGTAATGTAATTTTTAACTAGACCAAAAAAGAAATCTTTTTGTAAGCTTTCTGTTCTTTTTATTGAAATATCATAAAAAATTAGCACCAAGTCAAAGGTACAAGTATATGTAAATTGAATGTTCTATCGGCATTCCAAATTCAGAGATTTACAATACTTTAGAAGGAGTGTAGCATCATCTAAACGGAAAATAATAATACTGTTGTTCCAAACGTTGACCTGAAGGTGAAAAACATGAATTTTTTTAATTCAGTACATCCAAAATGCCCTAGGATGTGGTGTTGGGACAGTGTGCCACCGTCTCATTATTTAATACGAATAAAAACAAGTTTCAGCTCATTATTTCTAGGTCATTTGGCAGTTAATTCAAAACAAAAGTGACTTGTGTTGTTGCAGCTTAATTATGAGATAAAATTAATTGTGAGATAAAACCACAGAGCGAGCAAGGCAATAATCCTTGGATCCTCCATTTTTTGTCTCGTGTAAATAAGGACTCAGTCCGGTGCATAACATCACGGGAGTGTGGCCCCGCCTCGCTGAGAATCTGCTGCTGCCCCGCAACACTGTGCTAATGGAGACAGAAGCATTCCGAGCCGTACTGAAGTGAATCGAGCCGTACCGAGGTGTGCTGGGCTAGTGGAAAACAGGCTTATGTACTCTCACACCTGGATGACAAGAACACCTATGCAAGAATGCTGTTTATTGACTTCAGCTCAGCATTCAACACAGTTATCCCATCCAAGTTGCTCACTAAACTTGGGGACCTGGGAATCAGTACCTCCACCTGCAACTGGATCATGGATTTTCTGACCAACAGACCCCAGCATGTTAGGTCAGGCCCCAACCGTTCTTCCGTCATCACACTCAACACTGGTGTACCACAGGGCTGTGTGCTCAGCCCATTCCTCTACTCCCTCTACACCCATGACTGCAGGCCTATGTATGGATCCAATTCCATCATAAAGTTCGCAGATGACACCACGGTGATTGGACTCATCAGGGACAACGACGAGTCAGATTACAGGGCAGAGGTTGAGCACTTGGCTACTTGGTGCGCTGACAATAACCTGCTCCTTAACACCAGCAAAACCAAGGAGCTCATAGTGGACTACAGGAAGGAGAGGGAAGAGACACATGACCCCATCCATATCAATGGCATAGCTGTTGAACGTGTCCCCAGCTTCAAATTCCTGGGGACCCACATCTCGGAGGACCTGTCCTGGTCAGTTAACACCACCAGCCTGATCAAGAAGGCCCATCAGCGCCTCTTCTTCTTGAGGACATTGAAGAAGACCCATCTGTCAACTGACATCCTGGGCAACTTCTACTGCTGCGTGATAGAGAGCACCCTGACCAACTGTATCACAGTCTGGTATGGGAGCTGCTCTGTAGCTGACCGCAAGGTGCTGCAGCGGGTGGTGAAAACCGCCCAACGCATCACAGGGACTCCACTTCCAGCTATAGAGGATGTCTACAGGAAAAGATGTCTGCGCTGGGCACGCAGCATTCTTAGGGACTCCAACCATCCTGCTCATGGACTGTTCCAGCTTCTCCCCTCCAGAAGACGTTTCAGAAGCCTTCGGACTAGAACCAGCAGGTTTAGGAACAGTTTCTTTCCAACAGCTGTCACGTTATTGAACTTAGTTCCCCGCTGATTCTCTTACAATCATCTTTTACCATCCTCACCTGTACATAACTGCATAACTACATCTAACTTATTGCACATTATTTGCACATAACAGTACTCTTAACTTTCTGCACTGCTGCATATATTTGCATATATTTGCTTAAATTGCACATACTGTTAATTACCGTATATACTGCACTGCTGTCCTTTGCACTTCTGATTGGATGCTAAACTGTGTTTCGTTACCTTGTATTCATACATGTGTAATGACAATAAAGTTGAATCTAATCTAATCTAATCTAATATGGAGACCTTTCATTGATTATGTAAAGAATTTAAACATAACTTTTGAAGAAGAAGGTGAATGATGTGTGTGGACCTTGTAAATTCCAAACTGGTGAATGTATAATATGTATACTTATGTAATGGATTGCCTAGACTAAACAGAGGAGCATTGTTGAAGACTTGTCTTTGTTAGTGGTTGTTGGTGTTTTTAGTCCTTTTTTTTAAATTACTTTAGTGTTAGTGTTTGACTGTTTGTGTTATGTTTGTAAAAAAGAAAAAAGGTTCAATAAAAAATACTGTGGAAAAAAAAAAAACAACCACTAGTACTGACCCTCCTCTTACCTGGTACAGAGACTTGATTTTAAAATAAAATGTCCCTCTAATAATAACAGAATTAAAACACTAAGAAATAGCATAGTTGCTTATAACACAAATCACCAGTCATTAGCATTAAGAGAAAATGAGATTTACCTGGTATTTGTTGTGGATTGTTCTTCATCTAATTGAGGTTTTGTTGGGGCTTTACTTGTTCAGCGTTATCTGAGGTTTTTGGAACAGAACCTGTAAGATGGAGACATCTACTTGCTCTAAATCTTGTCAGCTGTTCCTCGCTCTGCCTGGTGAGCCACCTGTTCCACGGCCCCACTGGTATGAATCTTTTGAGACTTTCATAGCCACTATCAACCAACCCAAAGCTAGCAAGGCAAGGTTAGGGGCCATGCTAATGCATTACCTCGGCAGTGAATCTTTTTGATTCTTTGACCCAGGGACACATACGACAACTGTGTGGTTTTGTTGGCCACGCATTTCCATGCTCCATAGAACGCAATGGTCCGATGAATTATGATTCGCCAGCGTCAACAGCGAATGGGCGAATCGGTTCAGCAGTACGTCACCGACCTCCACTGTTTGGCGAGCATGTGTGGATTTAGACACTTGGAAGATGAGATGGTGCAAGACCAGTTAGTGGAACACACCATGAATCAGAAGCTGTGGGAGAAGCTGCTGGTGGTGCTGGATGACCTGCCGTTGGCCAGCACCGTGCAAATGGCATCCCTGCTGGAAGCGGCTGCCCAGTTAGCATAGCAACTAACAGGCCACGACCTGCACTCCCCACATTCAGCTCTGCTGGCACAAGCCATGGCTCCGGCTGCCAAACCCTTCGACCCCGCATCTTCTCACAGTGGCCCCGAGGTAAACGTGTCAGCCAGTAGGCCCACCCCAACCACCATCCACTTTGTGGGCTCCATCAACCCACCATTCAAGTGGTGCACAGCAGAGCTGGATGGCATCAGCCTACTGCTGCTGCTGGACATCACTGCCTCAAAGTCCCTGATGAATGAATCCACTGTGAGGAGTTGTTTTTCCCCCTGCAACCAATTAGGGCAGACGCAGTGGAGCTGTTTGGCTACAGACAGACAAAGATCGGCATGGTAGAAACTGTCACCTTTTCAGTACGCTATTGCTCCAGGATTCTTCCAGCGTTCACATTTCAAGTGACATGTCCCCGCGACAATATCCTGGGGTGGGACTTACTCTACGAACTGGGTTTCTCCATCACAGACCACACAGGATCCTGCTTGACCGCTGACTGCTCGAGTCCGCTACACTCAGATGTTGATGCAGCCACTCCCTGCCCCGTACACGGAGCAGAACCCTGTGGGACTGGAACCGATCCTTGTGTAGCGTGAGCCTCCCCGAGCTGCCACCTCACTGCAGGAGCTCCAAGTCACATCAGGGGGAGAGAGGGTTAAGCGTAGTATATGCAATGTTTTGCATCGTGCTGCATTGCAGGTGCACGCACATACGGGTGATGTCAGCACGTCACAGGTTATTTACAGGCACACACTGTAGCACAAGCTCTCTTCCTGCGCTCATCTATACGCTGCTCTGTGTTCTATACACTTGTTTAAGGCCAGTAAAGTTAATCTCAGCACATGGTCGTATCCACCCATTCTTCAGACATAACAGCTACTTCTGCCACCAGCCCAACCTCCCATCTCCCACCCTGCACACTCCACCAAGCCCTGCCACACGATGCCCAGTCACAGGTCATTTTCAGATTCAGCCTTACCAAAGGTGAAAGCTGTAATTTTTAACATCATCACATATTGAGGTGGTTCTAAGTTACTGTTTGAAAAAGATGCTGCTTAGTAGGCTCCTATGTTGAAGTGATTTATTGGATCCAGTTTATATGATGCTGAGTTTAAGTACATGGGCACCTCAATAAATTAAAATGTCATCCAATGATACATTTCAAATGGTTAATGCGGATGTATGTTACACCGGAGGAGTTAAATAGATATAACAAAAATATACCAGATACATGTACAAAATGCATGGAAAGTAAAGGAACCCTATTTCATTGTTTATGGGAATGTAGATTAATAAGAATGTTTTGGGAGGAGGTGAGGGTAACAATTGAAAAAATAATCTCAAAACAAATCATATTGAATCCTAAACTGTTTTTGTTGGGTCTGTACCCAGAAAAGCATAATTTCAATAAAAGTGAAAGAACATTCATAGACCTCAGTTTGCTTAATGCCAAAAAATGTATTGCACTATTATGGAAAAAGACTCATAGACCAGATGTGACTCAGTGGTTAAGACAGATGTTAACAAACCTTCCATTAGAAAGGATAACATATATACTGAAATCAAAGGAAATTGTGTTTGAGAATATATGGAGACCTTTTATTGATTATGTAAAAAATTTAAACATAACTCTTGAAGAAGAAGGTGAATGATGTGTGTGGACCTTGTAAATTCCAAACTGGTGAACATAATATGTATACTAATGTATTGGATTGTCTAGACTAAACAGAGGAGCATTGTTGAAGACTTGATTTTGTTGGTGGTTGTTGGTGTTTTTAGGGCATTTTTTTTTTTTTTGTAGTACTTTAGTGTTAGTGTTTGTTTGTATCATGTTTGTTAAAAAAAAAAAAAGGTTCAATAAAGATATTGTGGAAAAAAAAAAATGTCATCCAAAAGTTGATTTATTTCAGTAATTCAATTCAAAAAATGAAACTCATTTATAGATTCATTGCACACACAGTGATATATTTTAAGTGTTTTTTTTCTTTGAATTTTGATGGTTACTGTATGTCTTAAAGCCAATGAAAACCCCAAATTCAGGTTCTCAAAAATTTTGAATATTACATCAAATTAATTTAAATAAATTGATTTTTAATAGACTGAAAAGAATGTCCATGAAAATACTCAATACTTGGTCCGGGCTCCTTTTGGATGAATTACTTTATTAATGCGGCATGGCATGGAGGCCATCAGCCTGTGGTACTACTGAGGTCTTATGGAAGCCCAGCTTGCTTTGATAACGGCCTTCAGCACATCTGCATCGTTGGGTCTGGCGTCTTTCATCTTCTTCTTGACTTCATCTTCTTCTAGACTCTCTATGGGGTTTAGGTCAGGAAAGTTTGCTGGCCAATCAAGCATAGTGATACCATGGTCATTAAACAGGTATTGGTACTTTTGGCAGTATGGGCAGGTGCCAAGCCCTGCTGGAAAATGAAATCAGCATCTCCATAAAGCTTGTCAGCAGAGGGACGCATGAAGTACTCCATTTCTTGGTAGACAGCTGTGCTGACTTTGGACTTAGTAAAACACAGCGGACCAAAACCAGCAGATGACATGGCTCCTCAAATCATCACCAGCTGTGGAAACTTCACACTGGACCTCAAGCAATTTGAATTCTGTGCCTCTCCACTCTTCCTCCAGTTTCTGAAACCTTGATTTCCAAATGAAATAAAAAACTTACTCTCATGGGCGGCGCAGTGGCATAGTTAGCACTGCGGAAGCACAGCAACTCACCCTTGGCCGGGGGATCCTGGGTTCGATTCCAGCCCCCGACCAACAGTGATCTGTGTGGAGTTTGTATGTTCTCCCCGTGTCTGCGTGGGTTTACTCTGGGATTTCTCCGGTTTCCTCCCACATGCCAAAAAAAAAAATAAAAACATGCAAGTTAGGTTAATTGGCATCAAACTGGGGATTCTAAATTGTCCTTAGGCATGACTGAGAGTGAATGGTTGTCTGTCTCTCTGTGTTGGCCCTGCAATGGACTGGCGATCTGTCCAGGGTGTACCCTGCCTCTCACCCAAAGACACAGGGATGGGCTCCAGCCCCCCCGCGACCCGAAAAGGGTTAAGCAGAAGAAGATGAATGAACTTACTCTCATCTGAAAAAAGTACTTTGGACCACTGAGCAACAGTCCAGTGTGTTTTCTCCTTAGATCAGGTAAGATACTTCTGATGCTGCATCTAGTTCAGGAGTGGCTTGACGCAAGGAAAGCCACAGTTGTAGTGCATGTCCTGCATATATCTGTGTGTGGTGGCTCTTGAAGCATTGACACCAGCTGCAGTCCACTCCATGTCAATCTCCCCCAGATTTTTAAATGGGCTTTCCTTCACAATCCTCTCAAGGTTGCGGTTATCCCTGTTGCCTGTGCACCTGTTTCTGCCACACTTTTTCCTTCCATTCAACTTTCCATTAATACATACATGGACAAAATTGTTGGTACCCCTCTGTTAATGAAAAGAAAAACCCCACAGTGGTCACAGAAATAACTTGAATCTGGCAAAAGTGGTTATAAATAAAAATTCTATGAAAATTAACCAATGAAAATCAGACAATGCTTTTGAATTGTGGTTCAACAGAATTACTTTAAAAAACAAACTCATGAAACAGGCCTGGACAAAAATGATGGTACCCCTAGAAAAGATTGAAAATAATGTGACCATAGGGACATGTTCAACCAAGATGTGTCCTCTAATTAACATCACAGGTGTCTACAAACTTGTAATCAGTCAGTCGGCCTATTTAAAGGGTGACAAGTAGTCACTGTGCTGTTTGGTGACATGGTGTGTACCACACTAAACATGGACCAGAGGAAGCAAAAGAGAGAGTTGTCTCAGGAGATTAGAAAGAAAATTATAGACAAGCATGTTAAAGGTAAAGGCTATAAGACCATCTCCAAGCAGCTTGATGTTCCTGTGACTACAGTTGCACATATTATTCAGAAATTTAAGATCCACGGGACTGTAGCCAACCTCCCTGGACGTGGCCGCAGGAGGAAACTTGATGAAAAATGGAAGAGACAGATAATACGAATGGTAACAAAAGAGCCCAGAACAACTTCTAAACACATTCATGGTGAACTCCAAGCTCAAGGTACATCAGTGTCAGATCGCACCATCCGTTGTTGTTTGAGCCAAAGTGGACTTCATGGGAGACGACCAAGGAGGACACCACTGTTGAAAACAAATCATAAAAAAGCCAGATTGGAATTTGCCAAACTGCATGTTGACAAGCCACAAAGTTTCTAGGAGAATGTCCTATGGACAGACGAGACAAAACTGCAACTTTTTGGCAAGGCACATCAGCTCTATGTTCACAGACGCAAAAATGAAGCATACCAAGAAAAGAGCACTGTCCCTACGGTGAAACATGGAGGAGGTTCTGTTATGTTCTGGGGCTGCTTTGCTGCATTTGGCACAGGGTGACTGGAATCTGTGCAGGGTACAATGAAATCTTAAGACTATCCAAGTATTCTAGAGAGAAATGTGCTGCCCAGTGTCAGACAGCTTGGTCTCAGTCGCAGGTCATAGGTTTTGCAACAGGATAATGACCCAAAACACAAAGCTAAAAACACCCAAGAATGGCTAAGAGTGAAACATTGGACTATTCTAAAGTGGCCTTCTCTGAGCCCTGATCTAAATACTATTGAACATCTGTGGAAGGAGCTGAAACATGCCGTCTGGAAAAGGCACCCTTCAAACCTGAGACAACTGGAGCAGTTTGCTCATGAGGAGTGGGCCAAAATACCTGCTGAGAGGGGCAGAAGTCGCATTGACAGTTACAGAAACCGTTTGATTGCAGTGATTGCCTCAAAAGGTTGTGCAAAAAAATATTAAGTTAAGGGTACCATCATTTTTGTCCAGGCCTGTTTCATGAGTTTGTTTTTTAAAATAATTCTGTTGAACCACAATTCAAAAGCATTGTCTGATTTTCATTGGTTAATTTTCATAGACTTTTTATTTATTACCACTTTTGTCAGATTCAAGTAATTTCTGTGACCATTGTGGGTTTTTCTTTCATGAACAGAGAGGTACCAACAATTTTGTACACATGCTTGGATACAGCACCCTGGCAACATCCATCTTCTTGAGCAATGACATTTTGTTGCTTACCCTTCTTGTGGAGGGTGTCAATGACACTCTTCTGGACAACTGTAAAGTCAGCGGTATTCCCAATCATTATGTAGACTACTGACCATATTGACAGACCATTTAAAAGCTCAGGAAACCATAGAAGGTCCTTGGAGTTAATTAGCTGATTAGAATGTGACAACATGAGTCTACAATACTGAACAATATTCTCATTTTTTGAGAAACTGAATTTGGGGTTTTTGTGAGCTGTAAGCCATAACCATCAAAATTAAAAAGAAATAAACACTTGAAATAAATAACTCTGTGTAATGAATCCACATAATATATGAGTTTCATTGCTTTTAATTGAATTACTGAAATAAATCAACTTTTCGCTGACCTTCTAATTTATTGAGATATACCTGCAAGTCTGTAAAGCACACGCAGTGTTATTTGTGTTTCTCTATTTAGTAGTGTAATGTAGCGGTTTGATTCAACCCCCACAACACAGAGACAGAACACAGAGACAGTCAGCTCGCACTCCTGGGTTTTATCCGCTGCATGCTGCGTTTACAGCTGTGAGGTTAAAGTGTCATCCATGCATTGTGTTCATGCATCCTGTCTGTACCTCTGATATGCAAATGCCCAGATTGACTGCTGTCTTTGATGTATTGTCTGAGTTGAGTATATATGCTGCACTGTGCTGTAAATCTGCCTCTCTTTCTGATTCTGCAACTGGTAGACACACATACGTGTCTCCTCTCTTTGAGAGCTGGAGGAATGAAGCTGCAGCCTGCTCAAGTCATGGGCTGCAGCCGAGTTCTGATGAAGGCGGGTGATAATAAAGCTATTTAAAAATCCAACGCTGCCTTTATTTTATCATCCTCTTCACTGGTGACCCCAAGGACGCACATGTTTTGTGCAAACGCAACCTTCTGATCTGAACATCCACGCTGGCGACCCGAGACTGAAGAAAACGAGCGGCCAGCGAACGCAGCACCCGGGCATGAATGCTCCGTTGCAGCGGCCTGACTGGTCTGCCCTCCCTGCTGCCTCAGGGAGGCCTCGACGCAGAGCCCACGGCGGGCGAACTGCTCTCAGGACATCAACCAAGACCGGGTAAGCGGCAGAGAACGTCATGGTGCGCCCTCGCCAAGATCGGCACATCCACGCGGGACCGGCCGCGCACCTCCTCCACATCAGAGCACATGCGGGTGACTCCCATGGCCGACGGAGCACACGTGGACCTGAACGCACCATGACTAATCTGCAGCCACGGCTCGTCAGAGATGTTTTTCGGCGCAGACAGCGCCGATCTCCACCAAGTTTCCAACCCTGATTTCCTCTCCAGCGGGCCCACCCACGCACGGAGCCCCAGCACGCGCACCGGGGGTGACGAGGACGGCGCACCACGCACGGGACAAATACGGCTTTTCCGACCGCCTTCCTTCTGCTGCACACTGGCCCTTCAGGCTTGCTTGTACACCTGAGGCCCGCAGCTTGCTCACGGGATTTTATGGTCTTAGCCACGGCACACAAGGGGAATTCAGCTG
Source organism: Pholidichthys leucotaenia (assembly GCA_020510985.1). Classification (NCBI taxonomy): domain Eukaryota; kingdom Metazoa; phylum Chordata; class Actinopteri; order Cichliformes; family Pholidichthyidae; genus Pholidichthys; species Pholidichthys leucotaenia. Next base: position 363,007,230 of record CM035842.1, on the reverse strand, counting down.
TCTGCGGTTCCCGAGGCTTTAGGGTTGCGCCTGCCCTAAAGTCAACACGCCAGTCCCTGTGCTTTTATTTTTTTCTTGCTGCTGCTCCTGCTTTTCTTCATGGCCACGAGAGGAGTCAGAGACTAGTTTTTTTCTACTTCTGATCTCTGCATGTTCAGACGGGACATCGCGCAGCAGCAAACACTTTTGGCGCGACTCGAACGATTTTCCCGCGCCCGGTCAGCAATTGCTACCCCCCCCCCCTCCTCCTGCACAGAGCTTTTCCCTGCTCGCTGCCCAAACTGCAACATCGAGGTCACGGTCCCCTACCGTGCCCTCTGGGGGGGAGCAGTGTAGCGGTTTGATTCAACCCCCACAACACAGAGACAGAACACAGAGACAGTCAGCTCGCACTCCTGGGTTTTTTCCGCTGCATGCTGCGTTTATCTATGCATTGTGTTCATGCATCCTGTCTGTACCTCTGATATGCAAATGCCCAGACTGACTGCTGTCTTTGATGTATTGTCTGAGTTGAGTATATATGCTGTCCTGTGCTGTAAATCTGCCTCTCTTTCTGATTCTGCAACTGGTAGACACACACACGTGTCTCCTCTCTTTGAGAGCTGGAGGAATGAAGCTGCAGCCTGCTCAAGCCATGGGCTGCAGCCGAGTTCTGATGAAGGCGGGTGATAATAAAGCTATTTAAAAATCCAACGCTGCCTTTATTTTATCATCCTCTTCAGTAAAAATATTACATGACAATTTATGTTCGTGCAAATTATTTTAGTTACTTTACAGTTGTACAGTGAATGCACTTTATTTTAACATGATCGCTGTGGACAGACTGCATTTATTTACATGTTTCCCCTTGCCCTGATTGTGGCTGTTGTAGGGACCGTAAAGGGCCGTCCACACCAAGCACTATAAAGATAACTACAACTATAAAATTATAGCTCTAAAAATTGTTCTAACTCAAATACATGGCAGTGTCCACACTACAGCATCCTCAAAGGCTATTAAAAAGAGAAAGTTTACAGTTCTGTTGAACACATTACAAAAAGAAAAAAAAAACATGTATTTTTAAATAAAGTTGAGGGAGTTGTCTTATTTTTGTCACGATGGCCCTCACGGACCGTCACAAGACGCCTCAGTCACCAGTGAGTTTGCAGTGGTAATTTATTGTGGATAAGGATGAACACACACAGAACACATACAGTGGCTGGGTGAAGTCTGAGCCGGGGAACACCCGATGCGCCAGACGACAACGTTAATGATGAGCTAGGCAAACAGGAACATACCTGAGCATATAGGAGCACCATCAAAACGTAGCAGGATATAACAGATGATCGTAACAGAGCATAACAGGAGAGCATAACAGGAGAACATAACAGAACATAACAGAGACTGCCGCGTTGGAGGACATTTAGCACCCGCTTATATCTCTGGTGGCTAATGACCCCAACGCGGCACAGCTGCTGCTAATGACAGCAGAGCAGCAGCTGACTTTGACAGCAGGGAGCTCCCCCGGGCGCCTTCACAATAAGAGCCCGAGGAGCTGGAAGGAATCCTCAGCTGCCAAAGCCAGAGAACAAAAAGATATGAGACCCAAGTGTGGCCAGAACCGACACTCGGGTTATGACAGTACCTCCCCCTCAAGGCTGAGCTCTGAGCGGCCTGAGTAACACCCAAGCCCCCCCCACCCCCCACCCCCCTAGGGTGGGTGGATGGGCCGCTGGCAGGAGGGAGAGAGACAAACAACCAACAAGGCTACAAAGGTAGGGAGAAAAAAACCCACAATAAGTACAAAATAGGCAACACACCCTTTGGCAAACAGAGTGACACAAAAACACAAAACAATCCCCCTCCCCCCCCACACACCCCAACAGTCCCACAGACGAGATCAGGAACCCGGAAAGGGCGCAGTCCAGGCCCGGAGGGATGGGGGCAAAAGGTTCGGGGGGGTCGTCCGGCAACAAGAGGCCACAGAACAGGGAGGGGAAAAGAGGACAGTTTGGGCGGCCTACCCCAGTCCCATGCTCGGGGGAAGAGAGTTTCAGGCGGCCGGAGCAGGTCGCCGCACAGGAAGATAAACAGGTCGGGGGGCCGACCCAGAGAATCAAACCAACGAGACAGCCCTTCAGGCGGCCGCCCCGCAACACCAGCCCACCAGAACCGTTGGGAAGAAGCAGCCGGTGGTCCCGCAGAAAAGGGGGGAGATGAGGGGAAACCGGGCGGAGCGTTCGGGACCCCAACGGCCCAAGGTGGAGATGGGTAGTGCTCCTCAGGGAGACGAGGAGGATGACAGTGGAGATGAGGGTGATGAAGAAAACGAGCCTGTCCAGCATCCGGTGGCTGGGGATCTGCAGCTCCCTCACCGAACCTAGGACCTGCTGGTGCAGCACCCACGGTGGACCCCGATTGGGCCTCCGGAACCAAACCCACGGTGGACCCCGATTGGGCCTCCGGAACCAAACCCACGGTGGACCCCAACTGGACCGGAACAGCACTCCCGGTGGACCCGGTCGGCGTGGCGCCAGACTCGACCTCCAACCCCGAAACCGGAACCTCTGGCGCAGCAGGCGAGAGCAGCCCCTCGCCGGCGACCCTGGGAGAAGACTCACACAAGAGAGAAAACCCGGGAACAGGATCACCGGCAGCGCCAGAACCCGGCGAGATAAGCTCGGACGCAGCGGGCGGCTGCACCCGGCTCATCTCCCCTTGAGACAGGCAAAAGTGCTCTAAAAGGTGAAGAAGAAAGATAAAACAGAGCACTTGCCTGAGCTCGGGTTCTGACGCCGTCCAGGACTGCGATGATCCGGGCTCAGAAGTCAGGAGGTCGTCCTCAGGCTCCCACTCAGCTGCGTCGGGCTCCGCAGCTGGCATGATGGTGCGTGCAGCTAGAGAGTCCTCCGGCACCGATGTCCACGCCGGTGGCCCGCACGGCGTGGTGGCAAGAGAATCTCACCCTGCTGGACCGGACCGCTCCTCCGTGGAACCCCGGGGACGCTTCTTCATCGGCGATGGCTCCACGCTGCAGTCCGCTCTCCTCCTCCGCCCATGATGTGGCTGCGGAACCGGAACCAGGCTCTCCAGAACCGCAGGCCCCCTCCTCATCCAGCGACGTTGGCCTGACGTCGAGGACCGCCCAGCGGGGGGAGACACAGAGGAAGCAGGGTTATTACTTTCATCCACAACGGGTGGAGGGAGCTCGGGGGGCTGCATACCCCGAACTCCACCCCCAGGAGTCAGACAAGGCAAAACAATATCAAAAGAAGAGAAATTATCATGCACTTGCCTTTCCCATAAGGGTAAGATGGTTCTCGCTGTGGGGGACGTTGTTCCTTCCTCTCCCCGCTGGATGGCGACAGAGGGCCCTCTGGGAAGACGAGATGAGGCCACTCGAGGCGGATCCGGGATGAAGCTCGCCGAAACGGAGCTCTCGTGACACACAGCAGCCAGGATAGGCGACGAGGAGGAGGGGGCGACAGCCGGGGTCAGTTGGGCATGGAGTGCTGACGGGACAGCAGGCGAGGGCCCGGGAGAAGACGAGGCTGCGGGGATTCCCCTCTGACGAGGCGCAGGAGTGACAGCTGTGTGTGGGGTTGAGCCCTTGCGGCGACCCGGGACAGCATCCAGACGGGGCTCTAGCCGAGGTTGGAAGCCGGAGTGACGACGGTTCCTTGTAGGGGGAGAGGCGAAGGTGAGGTCCGGAAATCGCTGTTCCTGTACAGAAACAGCGGCAAGCAAATCGGCGAACTCAGGAAACTCACGCAGCGCTGGATTCCTCTCCACGAGTCTAACCGCCGCCACCACATGCTTCATACATGCTGGAGGATTCTTAGCGGAGCAAGCAGCAGCCACCCGGTCCCAGATCTTGTCTGCTGTCATCTGCAGCTTCTCTGGGGGAATCCCGAGTGACGACATGCCCGATGGGAAAAGACCTCCGGATGGTACGAACTCCCGGGCCGGAACGTAGGCAGGAGCGGGATCCCGAAGCGAGGGGCGACGTCTCCTCTGCTTCAGCTTCCTGCCAGGATTTCCCTCCAGCCCTCGGAGTCTCTCACGCTGGGTGGCGATGTCATCTCTCCTCACGCTTACCTCTGGATGATTGGTGAAGCGGGGAAGAGAATCCAGAATCTCCTCGGCTAGGTCCAGGTATCTGCCAATGTCGCTGGGAGCGTCCAACAGCGTAGCGGTGAAGATGGTGTAGTCTACCTCCTTCAGAACCTCCGCTTGCTGCCTGCCAAGGCACCGACAATGGCCCCTGGATGACGACATACTCCCCGCTGCAGACACTCAGACAGGTAGGAATTAACAGTCCACTACTGCAAACTGCACGGTGAATGGCGTCTCGAAACAACGCCTCCTCTCCGGGCGTTAGGCGGCAGTCTACTGTCACGACGGCCCTCACGGACCGTCACAAGACGCCTCAGTCACCAGTGAGTTTGCAGTGGTAATTTATTGTGGATAAGGATGAACACACACAGAACACATACAGTGGCTGGGTGAAGTCTGAGCCGGGGAACACCCGATGCGCCAGACGACAACGTTAATGATGAGCTAGGCAAACAGGAACATACCTGAGCATATAGGAGCACCATCAAAACGTAGCAATTTTCCTTGGGAATGTGACTTTACGTATATGGCAGTTAATCACTGGAAGGCAAAGGAGATGTAAATAGGTGGCAAAAAGATGTGCATATACCACCATCTGCATCGACAAAACTATTGTCAAAATATGGACATACTGGTTATCAGCAAAGGCTCTAATATCATGTATCCCTAATAAAACCTTTCTGCAACTGTGGGGGTTCCCCCCTACAGTTGATAGTGCTATGAGATGACTGTTGTTGTGAAATGGCGCTATATAAATAAAGTTGAATTGAATTGAATTGAAAAAAAATATATACTTAAAAAGAAATATGACTTTATTATTAATATTATTACACAAAGAAATAATGTCGTAATGGAATTGATTCATCATGAGTGTAAACTAATAAATGAAAATGATATTTACCTTGTGTTTCTTGTGGACTGCCATCTGAGGTTTTTGAATCAGAACCTGCAAACCAGTTACATAAAACATCAGTTTCCGATAAATCTTGTTATATATTTAATTAAAAAACATACAGGGTTTCTACTAAAGTCAGAGCATGCAACAATGGGGAAAATGTTTTAAAGTATTCTAAAATCAGGGCAACCTGGTGGTGCAGTGCTTAGCACTTTCGGTACAAAGCAAAACGGTCCTGTGTTTGAACTCAAAACCTGGAAAACTGGGGACCGTTCTGTGTCTAGTTTGCATGTTCTCCCTGTGTCTGCATGGGGTTTTTCAGAATCAGAATCAGAATAAAGTTTATTGCCAAGCACATTTACAAGTAAACAAGTAAACATACGAGGAATTTGACTTGACATTGGGCGCGCCTGATAGGTGCTTCCCAATGACGCGGCGAGCCATGGAGGCGCCTGTCAACAGGAGGGGAATAGAGGGCAAGGGTCAGGGAACAAAACAATAGGTAGAGAGAAAAAAACATAGTTAATCAAAATAACGCTCGTAAGCCCAAATAAGCTCAAGTGAGCCGAATTATGATCACCCAGAAAAAAAACCCTCAATGCACAATTAGCAGACAATGAATCACACTTAACAAACAGCAACAGTAGAGAGAACAGTGAATGTGTGTCTTTCATCCTGGTGAACAGCAAAGATCTCTCTCTCAGCAGATGTTATGACTAGTGTCTGAAAGTCAGAGGCACATGTCCTTGAGCACGGCAGATGGAAATTCTCTGAGTCAGACACATGGCTGTCCTTGAGAGTCCAGATACTGTACGCCAAATGTTTATGAAGGGGAAAATCAACATTTATACTGTTATTCATCAGGAGGACTGAATGCTGAGGGCGCCGAAAACAGGTCGAATAAGCACTGACTTCAGAGAAAAACTTTCCATTCTCTTACAGATTCAGTGCTCCAATTCCATCATTGCCAGGCTTTGAAATCATATCCTGGAGAGCTCTTAGCGCCACCGTGATGTTTTCAATCTTCCTGTACAGTTCTCCCTTAGTCGCTATCAGAGTCCTCCCAAGCTGGTCGAATTGATGAAAGAGCTTCGCAGGGTCAGCTTTTTGATAAGCTCTATCCATCTTTTTTAATTTGCGATACACCAGGACTATCCCAAAGCCGATCAGTAGAAGTCCTGAGACCGTAGCTCCAAATAGATATATATCTTCTATATCTTCAATTGAAAGATCGCACAGACACGTTTCCAATTGTATGTATCTTTAATGTAACCCGCAGCAGCAGTACCTGCAGGACAGATGGGCTCCCCCGGACCCGATTTCCTCGTTGAGAAGACAGTGTCGATTGCGTTCAAAGCCCAGCTTATTAAATCCATAATTTCGTTAGAATGAATCACCAGTAGAGAGCCACGCAGACACAGACAATAGCAAGCTGGGATCCAGTCAGTTAAGGAGGGAGAGACAGGGAACAGGAGCAAAGAAAAAAGCGACTGCTCTCTCTGGAGGGCAGAATTCATTTGCAGTGTACTCAAGTTTCCACAAAGTCCAAAGGTCAACTGGCATTAACATGGAATTCTAAATTGCACGAGGGTATGAATAACCTCAGTTATGTCACTGAAGATTTAAGCACAAAAAATAATTTATAAAAAACTAGTTATTTGATGGGATGGAAGACAGTTGTTTAACTCCAATTTAAATCTATGAATATACGGACATAGTTGAAATCAAAATTATTCAACCATCCATCCATCCATCCATCTTCTACTGCTTTTCAGGAGGTTGGGGTCGCGGAGGGAGCCCTTCAAGCAGAGAAGCCAAGGAATCCCAATCCCAAGCAGCAAACTCTAGCATATCAGAGAATACCAAGGCTGTCCCAGAAAAACGGGGAGACGTAGTCTCTCCAGTGAGTCCAAGGTCTAAATATAAATTTAAGAGAAAAATATGAAGGAATGACGGTCCGCAAGGGCACACCCGAACAACGCGCGTGATCCTCATCCACGTGGAGTTCAGAAGCGTCGCACCCACGTGACCGCTCCAGTCTCCAGGAAGAGTGCCTCACAAGCGTCACTGTCTGAGAGAATCCTGAGCTTCCTCTAAATCTTGTTAAATATATAATTAAAAATTATACAGCGTTTCTACTCAAGTCATAGCATGCAACAATGGGGAAAATGTAAAGTATTCTAAATTCAGGTCAACTTGGTGGTGCAGTGCTGAGCACTCTCGCTTCACAGCAAAACGGTCCTGTGTTTGAACTCAAGAGCTGGCCAACTGGGGAACTTTCTGTGTTTAGTTTGCATGTTCTCCCTGTGTCTGCATGGTGCGTTGCAGGGTAATCAAGGTTCCACAAAGTCCAAAGGTTAACTGGCATTAACAGGGAATTCTAAATTGCCCTAGGGGATGAATAACCTCAGTTATGTCGTTGCAGATTTAAGCTGAAAAAATAAAATATAAAAAACTGTAGTTATTTGATGGGAAGATAGAAAGTTTTGTTACTCCAATTTTAATCTATGAATATACAGTATGTATACAGTTGCAATCAGAATCATTCAACCATCCATCCATTCATCTTCGACTGCTTTTCAGGAGGTCTGCGTTGCGGAGGCAGCAGTTCAAGCAGAGAAACCCAGACTTCCGTCTCCGCAGCCACCTATTCTAGCTCGTCAGAGAATACCAAAGCTTTCCCAGACAAACTGGGAGACGTAGTTTCTCCAGTGAGTCCAAGGTCTAAATATAAATTTAAGAGAAAAATATGAAGGAATGACAGTCCGCAAGGGCACATACGAACAACGCGCGTGACCCTCATCCACGTGGAGTTCAGAAGCTCAGCGCCCACGTGACCGCTCCACTCGCCAGGCAGAGTGCCTCACAAGTGTCACTGTCAGAGAGAAGCTTGAGCTTATTAAAGTACTTTAAATGTGGAAAAAAGCAGAAGAGGTACACTACCGTTCAAAAGTTTGGGGTCACTTAGAAATTTCTTTATTTTTAGAAAGAAAAGCACTTTTTTTCAATGAAGATAACGTTAAACTAATCAGAAATACACTCTATACATTGCTAATGTGGTAAATGACTATTATAGCTGCAAATGTCTGGTTTTTGGTGCAATATCTACATAGGTGTGTAGAGGCCCATTTCTATCTATCACTCCAGTGTTCTAATGGTACAATGTGTTTGCTCATTGTGTCAGAAGGCTAATGGACGATTAGAAAACCCTTGTGCAACCATGTTAGGTCTGCAATGCTGTAATTGCTGCAAATGGAGGATTCTTTGACGAAAGCAAAGTTTGAAGGAAAAAATTATTATTTCAAATACAAATCATTATTTCTAACCTTGTCAATGTCTCGACTATATTTTCTATTCATTTTACAACTCATAGTGGTAAATAAGTGTGAGTTTTCATGGAAAACACAAAATAATTGTCTGGGTGACCCCAAACTTTTGAACGGTAGTGTATGTCAGCAGTGGAGGCATTTATCATGGTTTTAACCTGCTGGAAACGGGAGCAATAATGGAAGAGACGCTTAGCTAACAGATGTGGTTAAGAGCTCGAGTAGGTTCATGTTGTTTTCTATTTAATTATTAGTTTTTTGTTGTTCCCTGATCCTACCGAGTGGGGTCTGATCGGACCCCACACATATGTTCTTATGCACAACACGGACATATTATCGATCACAGCTATCATGCTTTATGACTTTGTTTGTCATCATCTGTGAATCACAAAAAATAAATCTGATTTAAAATACAGTTTTCTTCTGTACTGTCAGTTCAGATTTTTCATTGGGGTCCAATCGGACCCCAGAGAAAAATATGATGTTAATGATATTAAATGTATGAATTTTGTGTTATATTTCAGTGAATGATGGCTCAACAAGGTAGACTTTGGTCAGAGAAAGAAGGAAGACCTATCTTTAGTGCCACCATGTCGCGAACTAGAACAAATGCACAACAATGGCAAAGTATTTGCATTTCTTGTACCAATTAAGAAGTGAAATTAGATAATTTCCCACAAAAACCTGAACGCACCAGGGCACACTGGTTGAAAAACACATTTAACCGGGCTACTCGTGCTGAAAGGCAGGCAACCGACAAACTAGCCCCATTCCGGGATTTTTGGATCATGTTTTAAGCACAACTCTTTGTTTTAACCAAATAAAACATTTTAAGTGAAAAAAATACTTTGGTATTGCTTAATAATCCAATTAACAGTTAAATTTTGTGTGGGGTCCAAACGGACCCCAGTTGGTACTATTTGTATGTAAAATATGTTGGTAGGATGAGGGTTAAGACAATAAGACACTCTGGGGAAACCTTCAAAATATTGAAATATTGGTTATCTGCAAAGGATCTAATATCGTGAATCCCTTATTAAAAATATACTGATAAAGAAATATGACTTTATTATTAATATTATTAGACAAACAAATAATGTCGTAAAGACATTTTTTCATCATGAATGATAACTAATAAATGAAAATGATATTTGCCTTGTGTTTCTTGTAAACTGCCATCTGAGGTTTTTGAATCAGAACCTGCAAAGCAGTTAAATAAAACACCAGTTTCCTCTAAATCATGTTAAATATATAATAAAATGAGAAAAGCACTCGGAGAGCGCAGACCTCCGCCAAGTACCTAAGTTCCCCCTAATATTGGGATTTGTCCCAAATATAATAGTCCAACATTTATTTTATCTATATTTTAAGATTCCTTGACCATCAAAACATACGTCCTGATAAATAAATGAAATAAATAAACTCCTGATAATGAAATGAAATAAATAAACTCCACAATAAATGCGTCCTGAGCATTTATTGTGGAGTTAATAACACATATGCTAAAAAAAGGCTGTATCTCACAATGATAAACAATCCATCCAAAATTCCTGGATCCAGACGGTGATCCGGATCACTCACAAAATCTAATCATTTCTTCCTTGTCCCATTTCGGACTTTTCCTGAAAATTTCGTCAAAATCCGTTCATGACTTTTTTGAGTTATGTTGGTAACAGACAGACAAAATAACAGACAAACCCCGGTAAAAACATAACCTCCTTGGCGGAGGTAATTAAGGGCAACTTGGTGGTGCAGTGCTTAGCACTCTCGCTTCACAGCAAAACGGTCCTGTGTTTGAACTCAAGAGGTGGCCAACTGGGGATTTTTCTGTGCTTAGTTTGCATGTTTTCCCAGTGTCTGCATGGGGTTTTGAAGGGTACTCCAGTTTCTACAAAGTCCTAAGGTTAACTGGCATTAAATGGGAATTCAAAATTGCCCTAGGGTATGAATAACCTCAGTTATGTCATTGCAGATTTTAGCACAAAATATATATAGAAAAAAACTGTAGTGATTTGATGGGATGGAGGACAGTTTTGTTACTCCAATTTTAATCTATAAATGTATATATATAGTTGCAATCAGAATCATTCAACCATCCATCCATTCAGCCGTCCATCCATCTTCTACCGCTTGTCCGGAGGTCTGGGTTGCGGCGGCAACAGTTGAAAAAGAGAAGCCAAGACTTCTGTCTCCCCAGATACCTACTCGAGCTCATCAGAGAATACTAAGGCTTTCCCAGGCAAACTGGGAGACATAGTCTCTCCAGCGAGCACAAGGACTAAATATAAATTTAAGAAAAAAATATGAAGGAATGACGGTCCGCAAGGGCGCTCACAAACAACGCGTGTGACCCTCATCCTCGTGGAGTTCAGAAGCGCCGCGCCCACGTGACCGCTCCAGTCGCCAGGCATAGTGCCTCACAAACCTCACTGTCTGAGAGAAGCTTGAGCTTATTAAAGTACTTTAAATGTGGAAAAAAGCAAAATAGGTATGTAAGCAGTGGAGGCATTGATCATGGTTTTAACCTGCTGGAATAATGAAAGAGTGGCTTAGCTAACAGATGTGGTTAAGAGCTAAAGTAGGTGAATGTTGTCTTCTTTTTAATTATTAATTTTTTTGTTTTTCTTATTTCACATAATAAGACACCTTGGCGACACCTTCAAAATATTGGCATATTGGTTGTCAGCAAAGGATCTAATATCGTGAATCCCTTATTAAAAAAAAAATAATAAAGAAATATGATTTTATTATTAATATTACTACCCAAAGAAATAATTTCGTAATGACAATTATTCATCATGAGTGTTAACTAATAAATGAAAATGATATTTACATTGTTTCTTGTGGATTGCAATCTGAGGTTGTTTAATCAGAACCTGCAAGGCAGTTACATAAAACATCAGTTTCCTCTAAATCATGTTAAATATATAATTAAAAAATATAAAGGGTTTCTACTCAAGTAATAGAATGCAACAATGGGGAAAATGTAAAGAATTCTAAATTCAGGGCAACTTGGTGGTGCAGTGCTTAGCACTCTCGCTTCACATCAAAATGGTCCTGTGTTTGAACTCAAAAGCTGGCCAACTGGGAACCGTTCTGTGTTTAGTTTGCATATTCTCCCTGTGTCTGCATGGGGAATTGAAGGGTACTCCAGTTTCCAAAAAAGTCCAAAGGTTAACTGGCATTAACAGGGAATTCTAAATTGCCCTAGGTATGAATAACCTCAGATATGTCATTGCAGATTAAAGCACAAAAAATATATATAAAAACTGTAGTTATTTGATAGGATGGAAGACAGTTTTTTTTACTCCAATTTTAATCTATGAATATACGTATATAGTTGCAATCAAAATCATTCAACCATCAATCCATCCATCCATCCATCCATCTTCTACTACATTTCTGGAGGTCTGGGTTGTAGAGGCAGCAGTTCAAGCAGAGAAGCCAAGACTTACATCTCCCCAGCTACCTACTCAAGCTCCTCAGAAAATACTAAGGCTTTCCAAGACCAACTGGAAGATGTAATCTCTCCAGTGAGTCCAAGGTCTAAATATAAATTTAATAGAAAAATATGAAGGAATGACGGTCCACAAGGGCGCACACGAACAGCGCGTCACCTTCATCCACGTGGAGTTAAGAAGCGCCGCACCCACGTGACCGCTCCACTCGCCAGGCAGAGTGCCTTGCTAGTGTCCCTGTCTGAGAGAAGCTTGAGCTTATTAAAGTATTTCAAATGCGGAAAAAAAGCAGACGAGGTATGTAAGCAGTGGAGGCATTTATCATGGTTTTAACCTGCTGGTAATGGGAGCAATAATGGAAGAGTCGCTTAGCTAACAGATGTGGTTCAGAGCTCGAGTAGGTTCATGTTGTCTTCTTTTGAATTATCAGGTTTTTGTTGTTCTTCTGTCTGACAATAAGACACCCTGTGGACACCTTCAAAATATCGGAATACTGGTTATAAGCAAAGGCTTTAATATTGTGAATCTCTTATTAAAAAAATATATACTTATAAAGAAATATGATTTTATTATGAATATTATTACACAAAGATATAATGTCATAATGACATTTATTCATCATGAGTGTTAACTAATAAATGAAAATGATATTTACCTTGTGCTTCTTGTGGACTGCAATCTGAGGTTTCTGAATCAGAACCTGTAAGGCAGTTAGATAAAAAATCAGTTTCCTCTAAATCTGAATGTGATTTAACAGGGAATTCTAAATTGCCCTAGGGGATGAATAACCTCAATTACTGTATGCTGTTGCAAATTAAAGCAGAAAAAAATAAAATATAAATTACTGTAGTTATTTGATGGTTAGAAAGTTTTGTTACTCCAATTTTAATCTATGAATCTATGTATATAGTTGCAATCAGAATAATTCAACCATCCATCAATCCATATTCCACTGCTTTTCTGGAGGTCTGGGTAATGGAGGCAGCAGTTCAAGAAGAGATGCTAAGACTTCACTCTCCCCAGCCACCTACTCCAGCTCGTCAGAGAGAATACAAAGGCTTTCCCAGACCAAGTGGGAGATGTAGTCTCTCCAGTGAGTCCAAGGTCTAAAGATAAATTTAGGAGAAAAATATGAAGGAACTAGAAAAGCACTCGGAGAGCGCAGACCTCCGCCAAGCGCCACAGTTCCCCCCCATACAATGTTTGTGTGTACGTTTTCAGATTCCTTGACCATGTAAACATATGACTAGCAATTGGTTTCACAATGATAGGATTAGTGGTTCATTAGTAAAAGCATTACCTCCTTGGCGGAGGTAATAAACTGAAGTATTGGTGTTGTGTCCATCTCCTGCATCTGCAAAGTCCCAGGCTGCGGGCGTTGCAATTGAATGAATGAATGAATGAATCTTTATTTCGAATAGATTAAGAGTACAGGTTAAAAGAAAGTGAATAATATAGCAAAGGGGGTAATTAAATCCAACAAGGTGAAATTAGACAATAACTCCTCTGATTATGCAGTTCAACATAAGTTATCCGAAATGTGTGGTGGATGAATCCACAGCTTATATTGCCCACCCATGTTCCATCCAAGAATTCAAAAGAAAAAACATAAGAAATCATGACACAACCGCGTACAACCCAGAGGCCAATGGGTTATGCGAGCGTTTTCATAGATCACTGAAAGCAGCACTGAGGGCTTCACTGATGGATGCAAATTGGGTAGACAGTAGTGATGGGAATTCCGGCTCTTTTTAGAGAACCGGCTCTTTCGGCTCGGCTCACTAAAAAGAGCCGGCTCTTTCGGCTCCCAAGCGGCTCTTCAAGTTGTTTTGTTGCTTTAATTTATTAATTTAATTTATTATCAACAACAATATAAAATTATGCACAAAATGAATTACTAATGTAAAAAAAAGTTTTTTATTTATATGTTTATTATATAAATATGCTTTTATTTATTCACTCCACATAAAATGTAAAAAGTAAATTATAAAATACAAAAACCAACCATATACAATTCAACTTTTAGCTCTTTAAATTTTCATCTTTTTCCTTTTAAACAAATTTAAAGTGAAACAACACAAAACACTGCAAACCACAACACAATAAAATATAAATTAAAATATGCAAAACAAAAAGAAAAAAATGAAAAAATGAACACCCAGATCTTTAATTAAAGGCCAAATGTCACGTAATTTTTTTTTCTAAATGACAATGAATTTTGATAAAATACACATAGCTTAAACCAAATATTCATACCGGAGACCATATCGCCCACCCGTATTTACATAATTGCACAAAATACACCAGGCGAAGGCCCCGCCTTGCTCGCTGGCTTGTGACAGCCAATCCAGACCGCGGCCATGATTTTGACGTCACAAGTTGTACCCTGGCTGCCCTGCCTATCCACATTCACACTTATCAACATTGGACAATCATGACGGAAAGTGACAGCGATTGTGAACAAATTAGTTTAGTTTTGTCTTTTTTTTGGTCTTTTTTTTTGTCTTTTCTTTTTGTCTTTTTTTTGTCAGTGGTTCAGACAGTGACAGAGGCATAGAACCTTTCAGGTTCGAGCCGTCCGAGACGGAATCAGATGCTTTGTCTGATGACAACAGTTCCGACGATGACCAGAGAGCAGAACCAGTGGAAAATGTCATTGAATTGGACATTAATCGCCTCCAGAATTGGGAAGCCGAAGGGGGTCTGTCGAGGGCGCCCCATAAATATTGATTTTTCGGAAGCCATTATTATTACAATGGAGGAGAGTCGCTGCTGTCAAGAAATTGACCAGATCAGAATGAGAATGGAGGCGCATACCTATCAATTGAGACGTTTTCGCCGTATTTTAATACGGGGAAAATGCAATTTTAGCAAATATGGGTGTATTGCCATTTCTGTACGCCCAAAAGAAAAATATACGGAAAAAAAAATTATTGAGTGTGTTGAGGAACACGTCGTGTGTGTGAGACCCCCACAGCTATGGGGCTGGCAGATCGCTCAGCGGGAGCTATTCTCACTACATTGAGAAGTGTGGACTCAATCATTAGGCTGATGGCCGCGGCGGGCAGATCGCTCAGCGGGAGCTATTCTCACTACTGTTAGAAGTGTGGACTCAATCATTAGGCTGATGGCCGCGGCAGGCAGATCAATCAGCCTGAGCTATTATCACTACAGTTAGAAGTCATTAGGCTGATGGCCTCACACTTTCAACTGTCCTGCGGCTGCGGAACAGAAAGGAATCGCCTTCCAAATCCAGAATTCTGCTTTTTTTATTTTGAGCAGGACGCAACTCAGGACGCTGAGTTGTGTTGTTATTGTCAAATATCCATGAATCCTTAAAATATCTGACAATAACAACACGAATTACATTTAAAACATCTCCCAGAAAAGTGTCCCTTATTACCCCGCCGTCCCTTATAGCCGCGTTTTACGGTATTAAAATACGGCGAAAACGTATCACTTGACAGGTATGAAAACATTTCCCAGAAAAGTGTCCCTTATTACCCAGCTGTCCCTTATAGCCCCGTTTTAAGGTATGGGTGAAATATCCAATTTTTTCTTTCTTGTTGCTCACTTCAATCTTCCAGTCTCCATATAAACAATCAATCGGGATACCCCAAGGATCAAACTAAGGTACAATCTATTTCGTCACTTCCGCCTTCTTCCCCAGGCGATTCCGGGGGCCGCGAGTAGGAACGTCAGGCCAAGCGCGGCAGTTATAAATTAACGAATATTCCGGCGTTACTGAAGCATATGCACCAAGACCCGAACGGATCGGTTCCCTTTTATATCTAGTTTCAAGACATTTTAAGGACCCTGTTATGTGACATTTGGCCTTTAAGGTAAAGGTTGGCATTTAGAAATACCAAGTGCCTCTGCTTTGAGGAGCTGATCCGGTTTCTTCTTTCAGTAATTATCTGCCCTGTTTTGGAGAAGATTCTCTCAGAGGGTACTGATGTTGCTACAATGCACAGTCTCCGTGTCATCACCTGGGTAAGATGTGGATAAATTGAAGCCTTGGTCTCCCACCAGCTCAGTGGGTTTGCACCTCTCTGGCAAAAGGGCTCATCAATGTAGGATCTCACTTCCAGTATTGCATCTGCTGAGGGATTTTCTGGCAGACTCTACACTCTGCCTTTGTATTGGCAATAAAACTGAAATGGTTCCAGATTTTGCTTCTTTTCCTGGTGTCACTCATTTTCTTTACTATACCTTTCTAATGTGTCAATGTCGTCTCTTCTTGTTTCCCCTGGCTCTCTTTCTCTCTCTCCCTCCTGCTCTGTTGGTGTGCTACTGCTGCTGTGAGTGTAACTACTGCCCCTCCCCCCTCAGCGCAAACACAAGGCAGGCACAAACACATATTGACCAATCACGTGTGGCTTTAAGAGAAAAAAGGTGAGAGAGAGAGGAGAAAAAAAAAAAAATACGGCTCCCAATAAGGAGCCGGCTCCCGTCGTTCACTTCAAAGAGCCGGCTCTAAGAGCCGTTTCATTCGTGACCGACCCATCACTAGTAGACAGGTTGCCGTGGGTTTTATTGGGGTTGCGCTCCGCGGCAAAACAGGATTTGGAATGTTCCCCGGCAGAGAGCTTGTTTTTGCGCAGCTACTATGGCTGGCCGGGGAATTTCTGCCAAATAATCCGACGGCGGACAGCTGGCCGTCTGAGCTTTTGCAGTGTAGCGCAAACACAGGCACACAGGCACGCTGCCGAGCCCTGGCCAGCACTGTGTTCCGCGTGCTTTTGTGCCTAAAACTTTGAAGAAGGCGGAGTTTGTGTTCATCACATACGACGAGCAGCGCCCTCTATTGGGCCTGCACACATGTTGAAAATGGCCGTATCTGACAATGTTAAAGAATCCTTTAAAAAATTCCTGTATCCAGACGGTCATCCGGATCATCCCCAAAATTTAATTAGTTCTTCCTTGTGAGGCAGATGATAAAATAAAGGCAGCGAAGTGAGGTTTTAAATAGGTTTATTATCATACCGCCGTCACGGGGCTCGCTCCATGAGCAAGCCCTCGGGCTCTCCAGCAAAGTGTGCAGATGAGCAGTAGCAGAGAATGAGAGAGAGATTTACAGAATATTGCAGCTTATATACCCAACTACAGACAATACATGAAAGGCATTCACAGCAGTAGGTATGGGCATTTGCATTTGAGAGACACACATAACAATAAGGAGATTGTAAGCAAGGATTCGCCTCTGCTCCAGAACTGCAGGACAAAAGAGGTTACAAGGCACATCTACATATTGTCATCAATGTATAGACACAGTAAGGACAGGAAGCATGAACACAATGCATGAATGGCACATTAACATCACAGTAGTGAAACGGAAAAAGCCAGAAGGAGCGGGCTGTCTGTAGACATTAATACACACATTGCCGTGCCTGTCCCAGTCTGTGGTGGGGGTTTGCCCACCAGAGGGCTCGGCAGGCGGCCGAGGCCTCGATAGTCCGGTTTCGGCAGCAAGCAGGGAAAGCTCTGTGCAGGCGGAGGTGGAGGGGGGTGGGGGGTAGTAAATGCCGGCCGGGGACGGTGAAATCGTCTGAGCCGCGCAAAAATTGCTTGTTGGTCCGAGATGTCGAGGGGCTGTCCCGTTGAACGTGCGGAAATCCACAAGAAGAAAAATTAGTCACTGGCTCCTCTCGAGATTAAGTCCTGCAAGGATTAATAGTGGCCGTGAAGAAAAAAGGAACCGGCGAGGATTAACAGCGGCCATGAAGAAAAACAGGGGCGGCTGTAATTTAAAAAAAAAAAACAAAAGCAAAGGGACTTGGCGTGTTGACTTTAGGTGCGGGCACAACCTTAAAGCCTTCGAGGACCGCAGACTACTGAATTCCCGTTGTGCGCCATGGCTAAGACCATAAAATCCAGTGAGCAAGCTGCGTGCGTGCCTCAGGTGTACGAGCAAGCCTGAAGGGCCAGTGTGCAGCGGCGAAGGAGGAAGGCGGTCAGTGGAGCCGTATGTGTCCCGTGCATGGTGCGCCGTCCTCGTAACTCCCCGGTCCGTGTGCCGGGGTTCTGTGCGTGGGTGGGCCTGCTGGAGAGGGAGAGCCAGGGTCAGGGAGCTTAATCATCCCTGTTGTAGTTGTTGAAGATGGGTCATGGTGCGTTCAGGTCCACGTGTACTCCGTCGGCCTTGGAGGTCGCCGTCGTGGAGAAAGGACGAGGTGCGTGCGCTCTCGTAAGGAGACACAGAATCGTGTGTCAGAAGCTGTGAGAGCGGCCGGTCCAAGCGTGGATGTGCTGATCTAGGCGTGCAGATCTCACCATGAAATGTTCCTCAGCTTTCCCGGTCGTGGGTGGTCTCCGGAGAGTTTCGCCTGGAAACTCTGCGTCAAGGTCTCCCTGAAGCAGAAGGGAGGGCAGATCAGTCAGGCTGCCGCGTTCTCTTGTCGTCGGAGAATCACCGCCGGGTGCTGTGTTCGTTGCCATCAGGACATCAGCGTGGCTGTCCAAACCAGAAGGTTGCGTTGCACAAAGCGTGGGCATTTTCGGGGTCACCAGTGAGGCGGATGTTAAAATAAAGGCAGCAAAGTGAGGTTTTAAATAGGTTTATTATCATACCGCCGTCACGGGGCTCGCTCCATGAGCGAGCCCTCGGGCTCTCCAGCAAAGTGTGCAGATGAGCAGTAGCAGAGAAGGAGAGAGAGATTTACAGAATATTGCAGCTTATATACCCAACTACAGACAATACATGAAAGGCATTCACAGCAGTAGGTATGGGCATTTGCATTTGAGAGACACACATAACAATAAGGAGATTGTAAGCAAGGATTCGCCTCTGCTCCAGAACTGCAGGACAAAAGAGGTTACAAGGCACATCTACATATTGTCATCAGTGTATAGACACAGTAAGGACAGGAAGCATGAACACAATGCATGAATGGCACATTAACATCACAGTAGTGAAACAATGCATGAATGGCACATTAACATCACAGTAGTGAAACAGAAAAAGCCAGAAGGAGCGGGCTGTCTGTAGACATTAATACACACATTGCCGTGCCTGTCCCAGTCTGTTGTGGGGGTTATCCCACACCCCCACACTTGTACCATTTCCAACAACGCCTGAAAGTTTCATTGAAATCCGTCCAAAACTTTTTGAGTTATCTTGCTAACCAACAGACAGACAAACAAACAGACAGACAAACGCTGGCAAAAACATAACCTCCTGGCCTCCGGCCTGGCGGAGGTAATGATGGTCCGCAAGGGCGCACACAAACAACGCGGGTGACCCTCAACCACATGGAGTTCAGAAGCACCGCGCCCACATGACCCCTCCACTCGCAAGGCAGAGTGCCTCGCAAATGTCACTGTCTGAGAGAAGCTTGAACTTATTAAAGTACTTTAAATGTGGAAAAAAGCAGAAGAGGTATGTGAACAGTGGAGGCATTGATCATAGTTTTAACCTGCTGGAAACGGGAGCAATAATGGAAGAGACGCTTAGCGAACAGATGTGGTTAAGAGCTCACGTAGATTCATGTTGTTTTCCTTGTAATTATTAGTTTATTGTTGTTCTTCTGTCTGGCAATAAGACACCCTGTGGACACCTTCAAAATATCGGAATATTGGTTATCAGCAAAGGCTCTAATATTGTGAATCCCTTATTAAAAAATAATAATAAAGAAATATGATTTTTTTTACTAAAATTATTACACAAAGAAATAATGTCATAATGACATTTATTAATCATGAGTGTACACTAATAAATGAAAATGATATTTACCCTGTGTTTGTTGTGGACTGCCATTTGAGGATTTTGAATCTGAATCTGCAACGCAGTTACATAAAACATCAGTTTCCTCTAAATGGTGTTAAATATAGTATAATTAAAAATATAAAGAGTTTCTACTCAAGTCATACAATGAAGCAATGGGGAAACTGTAAAGAATTCTAAATTCAGGGCAACTTGGTGTTGCAGTGCTTATCACTCTCGCTTCACAGGAAAATGGTCCTGTGCTTGATCTCAAAAGCTGGCCAACTGGGGACCGTTTTGTGTTTAGTTTGCATGTTTTCCCTGTGTCTGCATGGGGTATTCCAGGGAACTCCAGTTTCCACAAAGTCCAAATGTTAACTGACATTTACAGGGAATTCTAAATTGCCCTAGGGTATGAATAACCTCAGATATGTCATTGCAGATTAAAGCGCAAAAAATATATAAAGTATAAAAACTGTAGTTATTTGATAGGATGGAAGACAGTTTTGTTACTCCAATTTTAATCTATGAATATACGTATATAGTTGCAATAAAAATCATTTAACCATCAATTCATCCATCCATCCATCTTCTACTGCATTTCTGGAGGTCTGGGTTATGGAGGCAGAGGTTGAAGCAGAGAAGCCAAGACTTAGGTCTCCCCAGCTACCGACTCCAGCTCCTGAGAATAACAAGGCTTTCCCAGACGAACTGGGAGATGAAATCTCTCCAGTGAATCGGAGGTCTAAATATAAATTTAAAAGAAAAATATGAAGGAATGACGGTCCGCAAGGGCGCACACAAACAACGCATCACCCTCATCCACGTGGAGTTCAGAAGCGCCGCGCCCACGTGACCACTCCACTCGCCAAGCAGAGTGCCTCGCTAGTGTCACTGTCTGAAAGAAGCTTGAGCTTATTAAAGCACTTTAAATGTGGAAAAAAGCAGAAGAGGTATGTAAGCAGTGGGGGCATTTATCATGGTTTTAACCTGCTGGAAACGGAAGCAATAATGGAAGAGACGCATAGCAAACAGATGTGGTTAAGAGCTCGAGTAGGTTCATGTTGTTTTCTTTGTAATTATTAGTTTTTTGTTGTTCTTCTGTCTGACAATAAGACACCCTGTGGACACCTTCAAAATATCGGAATATTGGTTATCAGCAAAGGCTCTGATATTGTGAATCCCTTATTAAAAAAATAATGCTAAAGAAATATGATTTTTTTATTAATATTATTACACAAAGAAATAATGTCGTAATGACATTTATTAAACATGAATGTTAACTCATAAATGAAAATGATATTTACCTGGTGCTCCTTGTGGACTGCCATCTGAGGTTTTTGAATCAGAACCTGCAAGGCAGTTACATATAACATACGTTTCCTCTAAATCATGATAAATATATAATAAAAAAATATAAAGGGTTTCTACTCAAGTCAGAGCATGCAACAATGGGGAAAATGTTGTAAAGTATTGTAAATTCAGGGCGACTTGGTGGTGCAGTGCTTAGCACTCTCGCTTCACAGCAAGTACACAGTATGTACATTTATACGTTTTTATAAAATCCTCTGTGTCGTTTCTGCCTTGGAGTGTTTATGGAATATATGGCGAAGAGCTCCCTGGTATTTACAACATGGATTTCCTCTCCTTTCTCGCACTGCTGCTTTCTGTGCTGTGGCTCTTTGTCTCTGAAGTAAACACGTTCGGCTCCATGGCGGGCAGAATAGTGGGCAGAATGCAATATTCCAGGGACATGTTGCTGCATTTAAACACGGCTGATTCAACGGCTGTGATTGAGCCTAAGCTGCAACTGCTGGACTTTATTTTGAGAGACGGACACAGCGGTGAAAAGAGAGGCGGGAGAGACGGCAGAAGGAAGCGTGGAAGGCGTGGAGGTGTGAAATTGTGCCTTAGGAAACGGCAGTTTGGTAACATTCCTCTTCCTTCAATAATTTTTGGGAATGCACAGTCTGTGAGAAACAAGGTGGATGAAATTCAAGGGAATGTACGCTACCAGAAGGACTTCAAGAACTGCTGCGTCATGGCTTTCACTGAATCTTGGCTTACTGCGCATGACCGAGACGCAGACCTGTGGATTGACGGCTTTGGAGCCCCGCTGCGCTCGGATCGGCAGGAAGAGGTAACGGTGAAGCGTCAGGGGGGCGGAGTATGTTTATACATTAAAAAGCAGTACTGCACATCTGTCACGGTCAGAGAGCGCATCTGTACACCCGATGTGGAGCTGCTGTCTGTGTCACTACGCCCCTTTTATTTGCCTCACGGGTTTCCCCAACTTTTCATCACAATTGTGTACATTCATCCGAGGGCAGATGCTGACTCCGCCTCCAGAACCATCTTTGATGTGATCCAGCAGCTGCAATCAATTTCTCCAGAGGCGCCAAACTTCATTCTTGGGGATTTTAACCACATTTCTTTAAAGAAGACACTTAAAAACTTTTATCAGTATGTCTCCTGCCCAACCAGGCAAAAAAAGACATTGGACCTGTGCTATGGATCCATAGAGAGGGCCTATAAATCACTCCCCCTTCCTCCTTTAGGATCCTCAGATCACAACTGTGTACATTTGCTGCCCACATATAAAACTGCTCTCAGAAGAGGCAAGGTGGAGACGAGAGACATTGATGTGTGGACAGAGGATTCAGAGCACAGCCTCCAGGAATGCTTTGACTGTACAGACTGGGAGATGTTCATAATGGCCTGCAGGGATGATTTGGACTCTCTGGCTGAGCTCACATGCTCATACATGGCTTTCTGTCAAAATAAGATGGTTCCACGTAAACGTGTCAAAATATATCCCAACAACAAACCATGGGTTACTAAATCAGTTAAATCCTGCTTACAGAGGAAAGCACTTGCCTTTAAACAGGGGTCTTTTTATGAGCTACAGGTTGCCACAAAGGAGCTGAAGGCCGAAATTTTAAGAGCAAAACAGAATTATAAATCAGAGTTGGAAAGCAAGATGGCAGCAAAGAAACTTGGTTCAGCCTGGGCCAGTATGAAAACTATTGTAGGGCTTCAGAGCACAGAGCGCAGTAATCGTGTGTTTTTAGATGGTTTTAGTTCAGACACAGAGCTGGCTAATGCTCTTAATTGTTTTTATGGTCGTTTTGACTCCCTTGATTTCAGCACAGAAATCCAAGATTTGAAACAGAAACTCAAAGACAATCAGCACTTTAATACTGAGGTGCAGGATGTTAAAAGGGAGTTCTGCGCTGTAAAAGTGAACAAAAGTCAGGGCCCTGATAATATATGTGGGCGCTTGGTAAAGTCCTGTGCACATGAACTAAGTCCTATATTTCATTACATTTTCAATAAGTCCTTACAGACACAACATGTGCCTAAGATCTGGAAAGAAGCCGTGGTTGTTCCCGATCCAAAATCCAGCTGTCCGAAAATGGTAAACGACTTTACACCAGTTGCTTTGACTTAAATTTTAATGAAAATTTTTGAAAAACTGGTCAGATGTGAGGTCCTAAGGCAGACTGAACATGCATTGGATCCTCTGCAGTTTGCCTACAGGCCTCACAGAGGAGTGGAGGATGCCACTGTCACTATGTTTAACATGCTTTTTAAACATGCCTCGACAGGTCGCAGCCTGCCACTTTGCAGATGAAGGAGATGGACACAACACCAACACTTCAGTTTATTACCTCCGCCAAGGAGGTAATGCTTTTACTACTGAACCACTAATCCTATCATTGTGAATCCAATTGCTAGTCATATGTTTTCATGGTCAAGGAAACTGAAAACGTACACACAAACACTGTATGGGGGGGAACTGTGGCGCTTGGCGGAGGTCTGCGCTCTCCGAGTGCTTTTCTAGTTTCTGACAATAAAACACCCTGGGGACAACTTCAAAATATCGGAATATTGGTTATCAACAAAGGATACAATATTGTGAATCCTTATTAAAAAATATACTGTAAACTTATGAAGAAATATGATTTTACTATTAATATTATTACACAAAGAAATAATGTCATAAAGACATCGATTCATCATGAGTGTTAACCAATAAATGAATATGATATTTACCTTGTGCTTCTTGTGGACTGCCATCGGAGGTTTTTAAATCAGAACCTGCAAGACAGTTACAAAAAACATTAGATTCCTCTAAATCTAGTTAAATATGTACTATAATTAAAAAAATATACAGGGTTTCTACTAAAGACATAGCATGCAACAATGGGGAAAATGTAAAGTATTCTAAATTCAGGGAAAGTTGGTGGTGAAGTGCTTAGCACTTTCGCTTCACAGCAAAACGGTCCTGTGTTTAAACTCAAGAGCTGGTCAACTGGGGAACTTTCTGTGCTTAGTTTCCATGTTCTACCTGTGTTTGCATAGTGCGTTACAGAGTAATATAGGTTCCACAAAGTCCAAAGGTTTTCTGGCATGAACAGGGAATTCTAAATTGCCCTAGTGGATGAATAACCTCAATTACTGTATGTCGTTGCAGATTAAAGCAGAAAAAAATAAAATATAAAAAACTGTAGTTATTTGATGGGAAGATAGAAAGTTTTGTTACTCCAATTTTAATCTATGAATATATGTATATAGTTGCAATAAGAATAAATCAACCATCCATCAATCCAACTTCTACTACTTTTCCGGAGGTCTGGGTCACAAAGTCAGCAGTTCAAGAAGAGAAGCCAAGACTTCCCTCTCCCCAGCCACCTACTCCAACTGGTCAGACAGAATACAAAGGCTTTCCCAGACCAAGTGGGAGATGTAGTCTCTCCAGTGAGTCCAAGGTCTAAAGATAAATTTAAGAGAAAAATATGAAGGAATGATGGTCCGTAAGGGTGCACACAAACAACGCGCGTGACCCTCATCCACATGGAGTTCAGAACCGCCATGCCCAGGTAACCCCTCCACTCGCCAGGCAGAGTGCCTCACTAGCGTCACTGTCTGAGAGAAGCTTGAGCTGATAAAAGGACATTAAATGTGGAGAAAAGAAGAAGAGGTATGGAAGAAGTGGAGGCATTTAACATGGTTTTAACCTGCTGGAAACGGGAGCAATAATGGACGCGAAGCTTAGCTAACAGATGTGGTTAGTTAATTAGTTAGTTAATCCCTTCACACCATGAAGGCGTATATGGGCGGCGCCTATCTCCGTTTCTCTGACCCTAGGCCACACAGCTACTGTAAGTAGTGGAAGCTACAGTGGGGGGTCAGTCCTCTGGTAGCTCTGTGTGTAACTTTACTTTCCTCATTCCATTATGCGGAGCACCACGCTAGAAGGCAGAAAGCACCATTTTTAAGTGGTCTTTGGTATGACCCGGCCGGGATTTGAACCCCTGCCTCCCGGGTGTGGGGCGGGTGCTCTACCAACTGAGCCACCACTCCGGTAACAGATGTGGTTAAGAGCTCGAAAAGGTTCATGTTGTCTTCTTTTTAATTATTAGGTTTTTTTTTCATATTTCAGACAATAAGAAACCCTGGGGACACCTTCAAAATATCGGAATATTGGTTTTCAGCAAAGGATCAAATATCGTGAATCCCTTATTAAAAAATATAAACTTATAAAAATATGATTTTATTATTAATATTATTGCACAAAGAAATAATGTCGTAATGACATTTATTCATCATGAGTGTTCACTAATAAATGAAAATGATATTTACCTTGTGTTTCTTGTGGACTGCCATCTGAGGATTTTGAATCAGAATCTGCAAGGCAGTTACATAAAACATCAGTTTCCTCTAAATCATGTTAAATATAGTATAATAAGAAATAATGTCGTAATGACATTTATTCATCCTGAGTGTTAACTAATAAATGAAAACGATATTTACCTTGTGCTTCTTGTGGACTGCAATCTGAGGTTTTTGATTCAGAACCTGCAAGGCAGTTACAAAAAAACATCAGTTTCCTCTAAATCTTATTAAATATATAATTAAAAAATATACAGTGTTTCTACTCAAGTCAAAGCATGCGACAATGTGGAAAATTTAAAGAATTGTAAACTAAGGCCAACTTGGTGGTGCAGTGCTTATCACTCTCGCTTCACAGCAAAACGGTCCTGAGTTTGAACTCAAGAGCTGGCCAACTGGGGACCGTTCTGTGATTAGTTTGCATGTTCTCCCTGTCTGCATGGTGTTTTGCAGGGTAATTTAGGTTCCAAAAAGTCCAAAGACTAACTGGCATTAAAAGGGAAATCGAAATTGCCCTAGGGTATGAATAATCTCAGTTATGTCATTGCAGAATTAAGCAGAAAAAAATAAAATATAAAAATGGTCATTTGATGGGAAGGAAGAAAGTTTGGTCACTCCAATTTTAATCTATGAATATAAGTATCTAGTTGCAATAAAAATCATTCAACCATCCACCCATCCATCAACCCATTCATCCATCCACAGTCTACTGCTTTTCCGGAAGTCAGGGTCGCGGAGGAAGCAGTTAAAGCAGAGAAGACAAGACTTCCCTATCCCCAACCACCTACTCCAGCTCATCAGAGAGAATATCAAGGCTTTCCCAAAGTAACTGGGAAAAATAGTCTCTCAAGCGAGTCCAAGGTAGAAATATAAATGTAAGAGAAAAATATGAAGGAATCACGGTCCGCAAGGGCGCACACAAACAACGCGCATGACCCTCATCCACGTGGAGTTCAGAAGCACCGCGCCCACGTGACCGGTCCACTCGCCAAGCACAGTGCCTCACTAGCATCACTGTCTGAGAGAAGCATGAACATATTAAAGTACCTTAAATGTGGAAAAAAGCAGAGGAGGTATGTAAGCACTGGAGGCAATTATCATGGTTTTAACCTGCTGGAAACGGGAGCAATAATGGAAGAGTTTCTTAGCTAACAGATGTGGTTCAGAGCTCAATGAGGTTCATGTTGCCTTCTTTTTAATTATTAGTTTATTGTTGTTATTTCGGACAATAAGACACCCTGGGGAAACCTTCAAAATATCGGAATATTGGTTATGAGCAAAGGATATAATATTGTGAATCCCTTATTAAAAAATATATACTTATAAAGAAATATGATTTTATTACTAATATTATTACACAAAGAAATAATGTCATAAAGACATTTATTCATCATGAGTGTTAACTAATAAATGAAAATGATATTTACCTTGTACTTCTTGTGGACTGCCATCTGAGGTTTTTGAATCAGAACCTGCAAGGCAGTTACATAAAACATTAGATTCCTCTAAATCTTGTTAAATATATGGTTAAAAAATATGCAGGGTTTTAACTAAAGTCATAGCATGCGACAATGAGGAAAATGTAAAGTATACTAAATTCAGGTAGAATAGGTGGTGCAGTGCTTAGCACTTTCGCTTCACAGCAAAACGGTCCTGAGTTTCAACTCAAGAGCTGGCCAACTGGGGAACTTTCTGTGTATAGTTTGCATGTTCTCCCTGTGTCTGCATGGTGCTTTGCAGGGTAATTTAGGTTCCAAAAAGTCCAAAGGTAAACTGGCATTAACAGGGAAATCGAAATTGCCCTAGGGTGTGAATAACCTCAGTTATGTCATTGCAGAATTAAGCAGAAAAAAATAAAATATAAAAATGATTATTTGATGGGAAGGAAGAAAGTGTGGTCACTCCAATTTTAATCTATGAATATACGTATTTAGTTGCAATCCAAATCATTCAACATTCCATCCATTCATCCATCCATCAACCCATTCATCCATCCATCTTCCACTGCTTTTCCGGAGGTCGGGGTCGCGGAGGCAGCAGTTCAAGCAGAGAAGACAAGACTTCCCTCTCCCCAGCCACCTACTCCAGATCATTAGAGAATACCAAGGATTTCCCAGAGAAACTGGGAGACGTAGTCTCTCCAGCGAGTCCAAGGAATAAATATAAATGTAAAAGAAAAAAATGAAGGAATGACGGTCCGCAAGGGCGCACACAAACAACGCGCGTGACCCTCATCCACGTGGAGTTCAGAAGCGCTGCGCCCACGTGACCGCTCCACTCGACAAGCACAGTGCCTCACTAGGGTCACTGTCTGAGAGAAGCATGAGCATATTAAAGTACATTAAATGTGGAAAAAAGAAGAAGAGGTATGTAAGCAGTGGAGGCATTTATCATGGTTTTAACCTGCTGGAAACGGGAACAATAATGGAAGAGTTGCTTAGCTAACAGATGTGGTTCAAAGCTCGAGTAGGTTCATGTTATCTTCTTTTTAATTATTAGTTTTTGTTGTTCTTATTACCTCCGCCAGGCCGAAGGCCAGGAGGAGGTTATGTTTTTGCCCGGGTTTGTCTGTCTGTCTGTCTGTGTCTGTCTGTTTGTCTGTTGGTTAGCAAGATAACTCAAAAACTTTTGGACGCATTTCGATGAAACTTTCAGGCGTTGTTGGAAATGGTACAAGGAAGAACTGATTAAATTTTGGGGATGATCCGGATCACCGTCTTGATACAGGAATTTTTTTAAGGATTCTTTAACATTGTCAGATACGGCCATTTTCAGCATGTGTGCAGGGGCAATAGAGGGCGCTGGTCGTCGTGTCTGACGAACACAAACTCCGCCTTCTTCAAAGTTTTAGGCACAAAACCACGAAAACAGTGCTGGGCAGGACCCGCCAGAGTGCCTGTGTTTGCGCTATGCTGCAAAAGCTGAGACGGGCAGCTGTCCGGCGCCGGATTATTTGGCAGAAATTCCCCGGCCAGCCATACGGGCTGCGCAAAAACAAGCTCTGTGCCGGGGAAGTTTCCAAATCCTCTTTTTTCTGCGGAGCGCAATTCCAATAAAACACAGGGCAATCATTATCGCACCTTCTTTTGTCCTGCGGCTCCGGAACAGAGAGGAATCCCGGCGCCAGTAATGCTGCGCCTGATATATGTGACTCTAATTCTAAAACTGACTGCATTGGGGAATTTCAACCTCAAGTCGCACTTTGCTACACAGCGCCACAAAAACTTTGTAGCCAAATTCGATCGATGGATGAACATTTTCAGCCAGTGACAGAAACGACGCCTTCCAAATCCAATGCATCACTAGCAGAAGTGATGTTTTGTCATTTTGAGCAAGACCACAATATACCCACATTGGTGGCAGATCACTTCAGTGATTTGGTGCCAACATTGTTTCCTGACAGCAAGAGCACTCAATTTTTTTGTGCTACTTGGCTTATTAGTTTCACATTACCAAAAAGTTATGGCTCAAGATTGTGTCCATATAAGTGTACATTTGAATGAATATGTTTGAAATAGTTCATGTTGCACTTGCTGTTTGTTTAGTTTTTGTTTCTTTGTTTTTGCTTCAGTTTTCTTTCATCTGACGATAAATACAGTTTTTAAGTACTCAGTACAGGTGTGAAAGCCCCCCCCCCCCAATAAGGGAGGCATGAGGTCAGTACAGGTGTGAGAACCCCCCAATAACGGAGGCAAGAGGTATGCCTTGACAGGTCGCAGCCTGCCACTTTGCAGATGAAGGAGATGGACACAACACCAACACTTCAGTTTATTACCTCCGCCAAGGAGGTAATGCTTTTACTACTGAACCACTAATCCTATCTTTGTGAATCCAATTGCTAGTCATATGTTTTCATGGTCAAGGAATCTGAAACCGTACACACAAACACTGTATGGGGGGGAACTGTGGCGCTTGGCGGAGGTCTGCGCTCTCCGAGTGCTTTTCTAGTTTCTGACAATAAGACACCCTGGGGACACCTTCAAAATATCGGAATATTGGTTATCAACAAAGGATACAATATTGTGAATCCTTATTAAAAAATATACTGTAAACTTATGAAGAAATATGATTTTACTATTAATATTATTACAGAAAGAAATAATGTCATAAAGACATTTATTCATCATGAGTGTTAACTAATAAATGAAAATGATATTTACCTTGTGCTTCTTGTGGACTGCCATCGGAGGTTTTTAAATCAGAACCTGCAAGGCAGTTACATAAAACATTAGATTCCTCTAAATCTTGTTAAATATATACTGTAATTAAAAAATATACAGGGTTTCTTCTAAAGACATAGCATGCAACAATGGGGAAAATGTAAAGTATTCGAAATTCAGGGAAAGTTGGTGGTTGAAGTGCTTAGCACTTTCGCTTCACAGCAAAACGGTCCTGTGTTTAAACTCAAGAGCTGGTCAACTGGGGAACTTTCTGTGCTTAGTTTCCATGTTCTACCTGTGTTTGCATAGTGCGTTGCAGAGTAATATAGGTTCCACAAAGTCCAAAGGTTTTCTGGCATGAACAGGGAATTCTAAATTGCCCTAGTGGATGAATAACCTCAATTACTGTATGTCGTTGCAGATTAAAGCAGAAAAAAATAAAATATTAAAAACTGTAGTTATTTGATGGGAAGATAGAAAGTTTTGTTACTCCAATTTTAATCTATGAACATATGTATATAGTTGCAATAAGAATAAATCAACCATCCATCAACCCAACTTCTACTACTTTTCCGGAGGTCTGGGACACAAAGTCAGCAGTTCAAGAAGAGAAGCCAAGACTTCCCTCTCCCCAGCCACCTACTCCAACTGGTCAGAGAGAATACAAAGGCTTTCCCAGACCAAGGGGGAGATGTAGTCTCCCCAGTGAGTCCAAGGTCTAAATATAAATTTAAGAGAAAAATATGAAGGAATGATGGTCCGTAAGGGTGCACACAAACAACGCGCGTGACCCTCATCCACATGGAGTTCAGAACCGCCACGCCCACGTAACCCCTCCACTCACCAGGCAGAGTGCCTCACTAGCGTCACTGTCTGAGAGAAGCTTGAGCTGATAAAAGGACATTAAATGTGGAGAAAAGAAGAAGAGGTATGGAAGAAGTGGAGGCATTTAACATGGTTTTAACCTGCTGGAAACGGGAGCAATAATGGACGCGAAGCTTAGCTAACAGATGTGGTTAGTTAATTAGTTAGTTAATCCCTTCACACCATGAAGGCGTATATGGGCGGCGCCTATCTCCGTTTCTCTGACCCTAGGCCACACAGCTACTGTAAGTAGTGGAAGCTACAGTGGGGGGGTCAGTCCTCTGGTAGCTCTGTTTGTAACTTTACTTTCCTCATTCCATTATGCGGAGCACCACGCTAGAAGGCAGAAAGCACCATTTTTATGTGGTCTTTGGTATGACCCGGCCGGGATTTGAACCCCTGCCTCCCGGGTGTGGGGTGGGTGCTCTACCAACTGAGCCACCACTCCGGTAACAGATGTGGTTAAGAGCTCGAAAAGGTTCATGTTGTCTTAGTATCTAGTTGCAATCAAAATCATTCAACCATCCACCCATCCATCAACCCATTCATCTATCCACAGTCTACTGCTTTTCCGGAAGTCGGGGTCGCGGAGGCAGCAGTTAAAGCAGAGAAGACAAGACTTCCCTATCCCCAGCAACCTACTCCAGCTCATCAGAGAGAATATCAAGGCTTTCCCAAAGCAACTGGGAAAAATAGTCTCTCAAGAGAGTCCAAGGTAGAAATATAAATGTAAGAGAAAAATATGAAGGAATCACGGTCCGCAAGGGCGCACACAAACAACGCGCATGACCCTCATCCACGTGGAGTTCAGAAGCACCGCGCCCACGTGACCGGTCCACTCGCCAAGCACAGTGCCTCACTAGCATCACTGTCTGAGAGAAGCATGAACATATTAAAGTACCTTAAATGTGGAAAAAAGCAGAGGAGGTATGTAAGCACTGGAGGCCATTATCATGGTTTTAACCTGCTGGAAACGGGAGCAATAATGGAAGAGTTTCTTAGCTAACAGATGTGGTTCAGAGCTCAATGAGGTTCATGTTGCCTTCTTTTTAATTATTAGTTTATTGTTGTTATTTCGGACAATAAGACACCCTGGGGAAATCTTCAAAATATCGGAATATTGGTTATGAGCAAAGGATATAATATTGTGAATCCCTTATTAAAAAATATATACTTATAAAGAAATATGATTTTATTACTAATATTATTACACAAAGAAATAATGTCATAAAGACATTTATTCATCATGAGTGTTAACTAATAAATGAAAATGATATTTACCTTGTACTTCTTGTGGACTGCCATCTGAGGTTTTTGAATCAGAACCTGCAAGGCAGTTACATAAAACATTAGATCCCTCTAAATCTTGTTAAATATATGGTTAAAAAATATGCAGGGTTTTAACTAAAGTCATAGCATGCGACAATGAGGAAAATGTAAAGTATACTAAATTCAGGTAGAATAGGTGGTGCAGTGCTTAGCACTTTCGCTTCACAGCAAAACGGTCCTGAGTTTCAACTCAAGAGCTGGCCAACTGGCGAACTTTCTGTGTTTAGTTTGCATGTTCTCCCTGTGTCTGCATGGTGCTTTGCAGGGTAATTTAGGTTCCAAAAAGTCCAAAGGTAAACTGGCATTAACAGGGAAATCGAAATTGCCCTAGGGTGTGAATAACCTCAGTTATGTCATTGAAGAATTAAGCAGAAAAAAATAAAATATAAAAATGATTATTTGATGGGAAGGAAGAAGGTGTGGTCACTCCAATTTTAATCTATGAATATACGTATTTAGTTGCAATCAAAATCATTCAACCTTCAATCCATTAATCCATCCATCAACCCATTCATCCATCCATCTTCCACTGCTTTTCCGGAGGTCGGGGTCGCGGAGGCAGCAGTTCAAGCAGAGAAGACAAGACTTCCCTCTCCCCAGCCACCTACTCCAGATCATTAGAGAGAATACCAAGGATTTCCCAGAGAAACTGGGAGACGTAGTCTCTCCAGCGAGTCCAAGGAATAAATATAAATGTAAAAGAAAAAAATGAAGGAATGACGGTCCGCAAGGGTGCACACAAACAACGCGCGTGACCCTCATCCACGTGGAGTTCAGAAGCGCTGCGCCCACGTGACCGCTCCACTCGCCAAGCACAGTGCCTCACTAGGGTCACTGTCTGAGAGAAGCATGAGCATATTAAAGCACATTAAATGTGGAAAAAAGAAGAAGAGGTATGTAAGCAGTGGAGGCATTTATCATGGTTTTAACCTGCTGGAAACGGGAACAATAATGGAAGAGTTGCTTAGCTAACAGATGTGGTTCAAAGCTCGAGTAGGTTCATGTTATCTTCTTTTTAATTAGAAGATATTCTAATTCTATTCTTTTTAATTATTAGTTTTTGTTGTTCTTATTACCTCCGCCAGGCTGAAGGCCAGGAGGAGGTTATGTTTTTGCTGGGGTTTGTCTGTCTGTCTGTCTGTGTCTGTCTGTTTGTCTGTTGGTTAGCAAGATAACTCAAAAACTTTTGGACGGATTTCGATGAAACTTTCAGGCGTTGTTGGAAATGGTACAAGGAAGAACTGATTAAATTTTGGGGATGATCCGGATCACCGTCTTGATACAGGAATTTTTTTAAGGATTCTTTAACATTGTCAGATACGGCCATTTTCAGCATGTGTGCAGGGGCAATAGAGGGCGCTGGTCGTCGTGTCTGACGAACACAAACTCCGCCTTCTTCAAAGTTATAGGCACAAAACCACAAAAACAGTGCTGGGCAGGACCCGCCAGAGTGCCTGTGTTTGCGCTATGCTGCAAAAGCAGAGACGGGCAGCTGTCCGGCGCCGGATTATTTGGCAGAAATTCCCCGGCCAGCCATACGGGCTGCGCAAAAACAAGCTCTGTGCCGGGGAAGTTTCCAAATCCTCTTTTTTCAGCGGAGCGCAAACCCAATAAAACACAGGGCAACCATTATCGCACCTTCTTTTGTCCTGCGGCTCCGGAACAGAGAGGAATCCCAGCGCCAGTAATGCTGCGCCTGATATATGTGACTCAAATACTAAAACTGACTGCATTGGGGAATTTCCACCTCAAGTCGCGCTTTGCTACACAGCACCACAAAAACTTTGTAGCCAAATTCGATCGATGGATGAACATTTTCAGCCAGTGACAGAAACGACGCCTTCCAAATCCAATGCATCACTAGCAGAAGTGATGTTTTGTCATTTTGAGCAAGACCACAATATACCCACATTGGTGGCAGATCACTTCAGTGATTTGGTGCCAACATTGTTTCCTGACAGCAAGAGCACTCAATTTTTTTGTGCTACTTGGCTTATTAGTTTCACATTACCAAAAAGTTATGGCTCAAGATTGTGTCCATATAAGTGTACATTTGAATGAATATGTTTGAAATAGTTCATGTTGCACTTGCTGTTTGTTTAGTTTTTGTTTGTTTGTTTCTTTGTTTTTGCTTCAGTTTTCTTTCATCTGCTGATAAATACAGTTTTTAAGTACTCAGTACAGGTGTGAAAGCCCCCCCCCCAATAAGGGAGGCATGAGGTCAGTACAGGTGTGAAAGCCCCCCAATAACGGAGGCAAGAGGTATGCCTCGACAGGTCGCAGCCTGCCACTTTGCAGATGAAGGCGATGGACACAACACCAACACTTCAGTTTATTACCTCCGCCAAGGAGGTAATGCTTTTACTACTGAACCACTAATCCTATCTTTGTGAATCCAATTGCTAGTCATATGTTTTCATGGTCAAGGAATCTGAAAACGTACACACAAACACTGTATGGGGGGGGAACTGTGGCGCTTGGCGGAGGTCTGCGCTCTCCGAGTGCTTTTCTAGTTTCTGACAATAAGACACCCTGGGGACACCTTCAAAATATCGGAATATTGGTTATCAACAAAAGATACAATATTGTGAATCCTTATTAAAAAATATAGTGTAAACTTAAGAAGAAATATGATTTTACTATTAATATTATTACAGAAAGAAATAATGTCATGAAGACATTTATTCATCATGAGTGTTAACTAATAAATGAAAATGATATTTACCTTGTGCTTCTTGTGGACTGCCATCAAGGCCAAGGTCTAAAGATAAATTTAAGAGAAAAATATGAAGGAATGATGGTCCGTAAGGGTGCACACAAACAACGCGCGTGACCCTCATCCACATGGAGTTCAGAACCGCCACGCCCACGTAACCCCTCCACTCGCCAGGTAGAGTGCCTCACTAGCGTCACTGTCTGAGAGAAGCTTGAGCTGATAAAAGGACATTAAATGTGGAAAAAAGAAGAAGAGGTATGGAAGAAGTGGAGGCATTTAACATGGTTTTAACCTGCTGGAAACGGGAGCAATAATGGACGCGAAGCTTAGCTAACAGATGTGGTTAAGAGCTCGAAAAGGTTCATGTTGTCTTCTTTTTAATTATTAGGGTTTTTTTTTTTTCTTATTTCAGACAATAAGAAACCCTGGGGACACCTTCAAAATATCGGAATATTGGTTTTCAGCAAAGGATCAAATATTGTGAATCCCTTATTAAAAAATATAAACTTATAAAAATATGATTTTATTATTAATATTATTGCACAAAGAAATAATGTCGTAATGACATTTATTCAT
The DNA here is from genome assembly GCA_020510985.1 of Pholidichthys leucotaenia. Classification (NCBI taxonomy): domain Eukaryota; kingdom Metazoa; phylum Chordata; class Actinopteri; order Cichliformes; family Pholidichthyidae; genus Pholidichthys; species Pholidichthys leucotaenia. The sequence continues at coordinate 362,972,433 of CM035842.1, read as the reverse complement.
CATGAGTGTTCACTAACAAATGAAAATGATATTTACCTTGTGCTTCTTGTGGACTGCAATCTGAGGTTTTTGATTCAGAACCTGCAAGGCAGTTACATAAAACATCAGTTTCCTCTAAATCATGTTAAACATAGTATAATAAGAAATAATGTCATAATGACATTTATTCATCATGAGTGTTAACTAATAAATGAAAACGATATTTACCTTGTGCTTCTTGTGGACTGCAATCTGAGGTTTTTGATTCAGAACCTGCAAGGCAGTTACAAAAAACATCAGTTTCCTCTAAATCTTATTAAATATATAATTAAAAAATATACAGTGTTTCTACTCAAGTCATAGCATGCGACAATGGGGAACATTTAAAGAATTGTAAACTAAGGCAAACTTGGTGGTGCAGTGCTTATCACTCTCGCTTCACAGCAAAACGGTCCTGAGTTTGAACTCAAGAGCTGGCCAACTGGGGACCGTTCTGTGATTAGTTTGCATGTTCTCCCTGTCTGCATGGTGTTTTGCAGGGTAATTTAGGTTCCAAAAAGTCCAAAGACTGACTGGCATTAACAGGGAACTCGAAATTGTCCTAGGGTATGAATAACCTCAGTTATGTCATTGCAGAATTAAGCAGAAAAAAATATCATATAAAAATGGTTATTTGATGGGAAGGAAGAAAGTTTGGTCACTCCAATTTTAATCTATGAATATAAGTATTTAGTTGCAATCAAAATCATTCAACCATCCATCCATCCATCCATCCATCCATCCACCCATCCATTCATCCATCCACAGTCTACTGATTTTCCGGAAGTTGGGGTCGCGGAGGCAGCAGTTCAAGCAGAGAAGACAAGACTTCCCTATCCCCAGCCATCTACTCCAGCTCATCAGAGAGAATATCAAGGCTTTCCCAAAGCAACTGGGAGACATAGTCTCTCAAGCGAGTCCAAGGTAGAAATATAAATGTAAGAGAAAAATATGAAGGAATGACGGTCCGCAAGGGCGCACACCAACAACGCGCATGACCCTCATCCACGTGGAGTTCAGAAGCACCGCGCCCACGTGACCGGTCCACTCGCCAAGCACAGTGCCTCACTAGCGTCACTGTCTGAGAGAAGCATGAACATTATTAAAGTACCTTAAATGTGGGAAAAAAGCAGAGGAGGTATGTAAGCACTGGAGGCAATTATCATGGTTTTAACCTGCTGGAAACGGGAGCAATAATGGAAGGGTTTCTTAGCTAACAGATGTGGTACAGAGCTCGATGAGGTTCATGTTGCCTTCTTTTTAATTATTAGTTTATTGTTGTTATTTCGGACAATAAGACACCCTGGGGAAACCTTCAAAATATCGGAATATTGGTTATGAGCAAAGGATATAATATTGTGAATCCCTTATTAACAAATATATACTTATAAAGAAATATTATTTTATTACTAATATTATTACACAAAGAAATAATGTCATAAAGACATTTATTCATCATGAGTGTTAACTAATAAATGAAAATGATATTTACCTTGTGCTTCTTGTGGGCTGCCATCTGAGGTTTTTGAATCAGAACCTGCAAGGCAGTTACATAAAACATTAGATTCCTCTAAATCTTGTTAAATATATCGTTAAAAAATATGCAGGGATTTTACTAAAGTCATAGCATGCAACAATGGGGAAAATGTAAAGTATACTAAATTCAGGTAGAATAGGTGGTGCAGTGCTTAGCACTTTCGCTTCACAGCAAAACGGTCCTGTGTTTCAACTCAAGAGCTGGCCAACTGGGGAACTTTCTGTGTTTAGTTTGCATGTTCTCCCTGTGTCTGCATGGTGCTTTGCAGGGTAATTTAGGTTCCAAAAAGTCCAAAGGTAAACTGGCATTAACAGGGAAATCGAAATTGCCCTAGGGTGTGAATAACCTCAGTTATGTCATTGCAGAATTAAGCAGAAAAAAATAAAATATAAAAATGATTATTTGATGGGAAGGAAGAAAGTTTGGTCACTCCAATTTTAATCTATGAATATACGTATTTAGTTGCAATCAAAATCATTCAACCTTCCATCCATCCATCAACCCATTCATCCATCCATCTTCCACTGCTTTTCCGGAGGTCGGGGTCGCGGAGGAAGCAGTTCAAGAACAGAAGACCAGACTTCCCTCTCCCCAGCCACCTACTCCTGATCATTAGAGAGAATACCAAGGATTTCCCAGAGAAACTGGGAGACGTAGTCTCTCCAGCGAGTCCAAGGAATAAATATAAATGTAAAAGAAAAAAATGAAGGAATGACGGTCCGCAAGGGCGCACACAAACAACGCGCGTGACCCTCATCCACGTGGAGTTCAGAAGCGCTGCGCCCACGTGACCGCTCCACTCGCCAAGCACAGTGCCTCACTAGGGTCACTGTCTGAGAGAAGCATGAGCATATTAAAGTACATTAAGTGTGGAAAAAAGAAGAAGAGGTATGTAAGCAGTGGAGGCATTTATCATGGTTTTAACCTGCTGGAAACGGGAACAATAATGGAAGAGTTGCTTAGCTAACAGATGTGGTTCAAAGCTCGAGTAGGTTCATGTTATCTTCTTTTTAATTATTAGTTTTTGTTGTTCTTATTACCTCCGCCAGGCCGAAGGCCAGGAGGAGGTTATGTTTTTGCCCGGGTTTGTCTGTCTGTCTGTCTGTCTGTGTCTGTCTGTCTGTTTGTTTGTCTGTTTGTCTGTTGGTTAGCAAGATAACTCAAAAACTTTTGGACGCATTTCGATGAAACTTTCAGGCGTTGTTGGAAATGGTACAAGGAAGAACTGATTAAATTTTGGGGATGATCCGGATCACCGTCTTGATACAGGAATTTTTTTAAGGATTCTTTAACATTGTCAGATACGGCCATTTTAAGCATGTGTGCAGGGGCAATAGAGGGCGCTGGTCGTCGTGTCTGACGAACACAAACTCCGCCTTCTTCAAAGTTTTAGGCACAAAACCACAAAAACAGTGCTGGGCAGGACCCGCCAGAGTGCCTGTGTTTGCGCTATGCTGCAAAAGCTGAGACGGGCAGCTGTCCGGCGCCGGATTATTTGGCAGAAATTCCCCGGCCAGCCATACGGGCTGCGCAAAAACAAGCTCTGTGCCGGGGAAGTTTCCAAATCCTCTTTTTTTCCGCGGAGCGCAAACCCAATAAAACACAGGGCAACCATTATCGCACCTTCTTTTGTCCTGCGGCTCCGGAACAGAGAGGAATCCCGGCGCCAGTAATGCTGCGCCTGATATGTGTGACTCTAATACTAAAACTGACTGCATTGGGGAATTTCCACCTCAAGTCGCACTTTGCTACACAGCGCCACAAAAACTTTGTAGCCAAATTCGATCGATGGATGAACATTTTCAGCCAGTGACAGAAACGACGCCTTCCAAATCCAATGCATCACTAGCAGAAGTGATGTTTTGTCATTTTGAGCAAGACCACAATATACCCACATTGGTGGCAGATCACTTCAGTGATTTGGTGCCAACATTGTTTCCTGACAGCAAGAGCACTCTATTTTTTTGTGCTACTTGGCTTATTAGTTTCACATTACCAAAAAGTTATGGCTCAAGATTGTGTCCATATAAGTGTACATTTGAATGAATATGTTTGAAATAGTTCATGTTGCACTTGCTGTTTGTTTAGTTTTTGTTTCTTTGTTTCTTTGTTTTTGCTTCAGTTTTCTTTCATCTGCTGATAAATACAGTTTTTAAGTACTCAGTACAGGTGTGAAAGCCCCCCAATAACGGAGGCAAGAGGTATGCCTTGACAGGTCGCAGCCTGCCACTTTGCAGATGAAGGAGATGGACACAACACCAACACTTCAGTTTATTACCTCCGCCAAGGAGGTAATGCTTTTACTACTGAACCACTAATCCTATCATTGTGAATCCAATTGCTAGTCATATGTTTTCATGGTCAAGGAGTCTGAAAACGTACACACAAACACTGTATGGGGGGAACTGTGGCGCTTGGCGGAGGTCTGCGCTCTCCGAGTGCTTTTCTAGTTTCTGACAATAAGACACCCTGGGGACACCTTCAAAATATCGGAATATTGGTTATCAACAAAGGATACAATATTGTGAATCCTTATTAAAAAATATACTGTAAACTTATGAAGAAATATGATTTTACTATTAATATTATTACAGAAAGAAATAATGTCATAAAGACATTTATTCATCATGAGTGTTAACTAATAAATGAAAATGATATTTACCTTGTGCTTCTTGTGGACTGCCATCGGAGGTTTTTAAATCAGAACCTGCAAGGCAGTTACATAAAACATTAGATTCCTCTAAATCTTGTTAAATATATACTGTAATTAAAAAATATACAGGGTTTCTACTAAAGACATAGCATGCAACAATGGGGAAAATGTAAAGTATTCGAAATTCAGGGAAAGTTGGTGGTGAAGTGCTTAGCACTTTCGCTTCACAGCAAAACGGTCCTGTGTTTAAACTCAAGAGCTGGTCAACTGGGGAACTTTCTGTGCTTAGTTTCCATGTTCTACCTGTGTTTGCATAGTGCGTTGCAGAGTAATATAGGTTCCACAAAGTCCAAAGGTTTTCTGGCATGAACAGGGAATTCTAAATTGCCCTAGTGGATGAATAACCTCAATTACTGTATGTCGTTGCAAATTAAAGCAGAAAAAAATAAAATATTAAAAACTGTAGTTATTTGATGGGAAGATAGAAAGTTTTGTTACTCCAATTTTAATCTATGAACATATGTATATAGTTGCAATAAGAATAAATCAACCATCCATCAACCCAACTTCTACTACTTTTCCGGAGGTCTGGGACACAAAGTCAGCAGTTCAAGAAGAGAAGCCAAGACTTCCCTCTCCCCAGCCACCTACTCCAACTGGTCAGAGAGAATACAAAGGCTTTCCCAGACCAAGGGGGAGATGTAGTCTCCCCAGTGAGTCCAAGGTCTAAATATAAATTTAAGAGAAAAATATGAAGGAATGATGGTCCGTAAGGGTGCACACAAACAACGCGCGTGACCCTCATCCACATGGAGTTCAGAACCGCCACGCCCACGTAACCCCTCCACTCACCAGGCAGAGTGCCTCACTAGCGTCACTGTCTGAGAGAAGCTTGAGCTGATAAAAGGACATTATATGTGGAGAAAAGAAGAAGAGGTATGGAAGAAGTGGAGGCATTTAACATGGTTTTAACCTGCTGGAAACGGGAGCAATAATGGACGCGAAGCTTAGCTAACAGATGTGGTTAGTTAATTAGTTAGTTAATCCCTTCACACCATGAAGGCGTATATGGGCGGCGCCTATCTCCGTTTCTCTGACCCTAGGCCACACAGCTACTGTAAGTAGTGGAAGCTACAGTGGGGGGGTCAGTCCTCTGGTAGCTCTGTTTGTAACTTTACTTTCCTCATTCCATTATGCGGAGCACCACGCTAGAAGGCAGAAAGCACCATTTTTATGTGGTCTTTGGTATGACCCGGCCGGGATTTGAACCCCTGCCTCCCGGGTGTGGGGTGGGTGCTCTACCAACTGAGCCACCACTCCGGTAACAGATGTGGTTAAGAGCTCGAAAAGGTTCATGTTGTCTTAGTATCTAGTTGCAATCAAAATCATTCAACCATCCACCCATCCATCAACCCATTCATCTATCCACAGTCTACTGCTTTTCCGGAAGTCGGGGTCGCGGAGGCAGCAGTTAAAGCAGAGAAGACAAGACTTCCCTATCCCCAGCAACCTACTCCAGCTCATCAGAGAGAATATCAAGGCTTTCCCAAAGCAACTGGGAAAAATAGTCTCTCAAGAGAGTCCAAGGTAGAAATATAAATGTAAGAGAAAAATATGAAGGAATCACGGTCCGCAAGGGCGCACACAAACAACGCGCATGACCCTCATCCACGTGGAGTTCAGAAGCACCGCGCCCACGTGACCGGTCCACTCGCCAAGCACAGTGCCTCACTAGCATCACTGTCTGAGAGAAGCATGAACATATTAAAGTACCTTAAATGTGGAAAAAAGCAGAGGAGGTATGTAAGCACTGGAGGCAATTATCATGGTTTTAACCTGCTGGAAACGGGAGCAATAATGGAAGAGTTTCTTAGCTAACAGATGTGGTTCAGAGCTCAATGAGGTTCATGTTGCCTTCTTTTTAATTATTAGTTTATTGTTGTTATTTCGGACAATAAGACACCCTGGGGAAACCTTCAAAATATCGGAATATTGGTTATGAGCAAAGGATATAATATTGTGAATCCCTTATTAAAAAATATATACTTATAAAGAAATATGATTTTATTACTAATATTATTACACAAAGAAATAATGTCATAAAGACATTTATTCATCATGAGTGTTAACTAATAAATGAAAATGATATTTACCTTGTACTTCTTGTGGACTGCCATCTGAGGTTTTTGAATCAGAACCTGCAAGGCAGTTACATAAAACATTAGATCCCTCTAAATCTTGTTAAATATATGGTTAAAAAATATGCAGGGTTTTAACTAAAGTCATAGCATGCGACAATGAGGAAAATGTAAAGTATACTAAATTCAGGTAGAATAGGTGGTGCAGTGCTTAGCACTTTCGCTTCACAGCAAAACGGTCCTGAGTTTCAACTCAAGAGCTGGCCAACTGGCGAACTTTCTGTGTTTAGTTTGCATGTTCTCCCTGTGTCTGCATGGTGCTTTGCAGGGTAATTTAGGTTCCAAAAAGTCCAAAGGTAAACTGGCATTAACAGGGAAATCGAAATTGCCCTAGGGTGTGAATAACCTCAGTTATGTCATTGAAGAATTAAGCAGAAAAAAATAAAATATAAAAATGATTATTTGATGGGAAGGAAGAAAGTGTGGTCACTCCAATTTTAATCTATGAATATACGTATTTAGTTGCAATCAAAATCATTCAACCTTCAATCCATTCATCCATCCATCAACCCATTCATCCATCCTTCTTCCACTGCTTTTCCGGAGGTCGGGGTCGCGGAGGCAGCAGTTCAAGCAGAGAAGACAAGACTTCCCTCTCCCCAGCCACCTACTCCTGATCATTAGAGAGAATACCAAGGATTTCCCAGAGAAACTGGGAGACGTAGTCTCTCCAGCGAGTCCAAGGAATAAATATAAATGTAAAAGAAAAAAATGAAGGAATGACGGTCCGCAAGGGCGCACACAAACAACGCGCGTGACCCTCATCCACGTGGAGTTCAGAAGCGCTGCGCCCACGTGACCGCTCCACTCGCCAAGCACAGTGCCTCACTAGGGTCACTGTCTGAGAGAAGCATGAGCATATTAAAGCACATTAAATGTGGAAAAAAGAAGAAGAGGTATGTAAGCAGTGGAGGCATTTATCATGGTTTTAACCTGCTGGAAACGGGAACAATAATGGAAGAGTTGCTTAGCTAACAGATGTGGTTCAAAGCTCGAGTAGGTTCATGTTATCTTCTTTTTAATTATTAGTTTTTGTTGTTCTTATTACCTCCGCCAGGCTGAAGGCCAGGAGGAGGTTATGTTTTTGCCGGGGTTTGTCTGTCTGTCTGTCTGTGTCTGTCTGTTTGTCTGTTGGTTAGCAAGATAACTCAAAAACTTTTGGACGGATTTCGATGAAACTTTCAGGCGTTGTTGGAAATGGTACAAGGAAGAACTGATTAAATTTTGGGGATGATCCGGATCACCGTCTTGATACAGGAATTTTTTTAAGGATTCTTTAACATTGTCAGATACGGCCATTTTCAGCATGTGTGCAGGGGCAATAGAGGGCGCTGGTCGTCGTGTCTGACGAACACAAACTCCGCCTTCTTCAAAGTTTTAGGCACAAAACCACAAAAACAGTGCTGGGCAGGACCCGCCAGAGTGCCTGTGTTTGCGCTATGCTGCAAAAGCTGAGACGGGCAGCTGTCCGGCGCCGGATTATTTGGCAGAAATTCCCCGGCCAGCCATACGGGCTGCGCAAAAACAAGCTCTGTGCCGGGGAAGTTTCCAAATCCTCTTTTTTCCGCGGAGCGCAAACCCAATAAAACACAGGGCAACCATTATCGCACCTTCTTTTGTCCTGCGGCTCCGGAACAGAGAGGAATCCCGGCGCCAGTAATGCTGCGCCTGATATGTGTGACTCTAATACTAAAACTGACTGCATTGGGGAATTTCCACCTCAAGTCGCACTTTGCTACACAGCGCCACAAAAACTTTGTAGCCAAATTCGATCGATGGATGAACATTTTCAGCCAGTGACAGAAACGACGCCTTCCAAATCCAATGCATCACTAGCAGAAGTGATGTTTTGTCATTTTGAGCAAGACCACAATATACCCACATTGGTGGCAGATCACTTCAGTGATTTGGTGCCAACATTGTTTCCTGACAGCAAGAGCACTCTATTTTTTTGTGCTACTTGGCTTATTAGTTTCACATTACCAAAAAGTTATGGCTCAAGATTGTGTCCATATAAGTGTACATTTGAATGAATATGTTTGAAATAGTTCATGTTGCACTTGCTGTTTGTTTAGTTTTTGTTTCTTTGTTTCTTTGTTTTTGCTTCAGTTTTCTTTCATCTGCTGATAAATACAGTTTTTAAGTACTCAGTACAGGTGTGAAAGCCCCCCCAATAACGGAGGCAAGAGGTATGCCTTGACAGGTCGCAGCCTGCCACTTTGCAGATGAAGGAGATGGACACAACACCAACACTTCAGTTTATTACCTCCGCCAAGGAGGTAATGCTTTTACTACTGAACCACTAACCCTATCATTGTGAATCCAATTGCTAGTCATATGTTTTCATGGTCAAGGAATCTGAAAACGTACACACAAACACTGTATGGGGGGGGAACTGTGGCGCTTGGCGGAGGTCTGCGCTCTCCGAGTGCTTTTCTAGTTTCTGACAATAAGACACCCTGGGGACACCTTCAAAATATCGGAATATTGGTTATCAACAAAGGATACAATATTGTGAATCCTTATTAAAAAATATACTGTAAATTTATGAAGAAATATGATTTTACTATTAATATTATTACAGAAAGAAATAATGTCATAAAGACATTTATTCATCATGAGTGTTAACTAATAAATGAAAATGATATTTACCTTGTGCTTCTTGTGGACTGCCATCGGAGGTTTTTAAATCAGAACCTGCAAGGCAGTTACATAAAACATTAGATTCCTCTAAATCTTGTTAAATATATACTGTAATTAAAAAATATACAGGGTTTCTTCTAAAGACATAGCATGCAACAATGGGGAAAATGTAAAGTATTCGAAATTCAGGGAAAGTTGGTGGTTGAAGTGCTTAGCACTTTCGCTTCACAGCAAAACGGTCCTGTGTTTAAACTCAAGAGCTGGTCAACTGGGGAACTTTCTGTGCTTAGTTTCCATGTTCTACCTGTGTTTGCATAGTGCGTTGCAGAGTAATATAGGTTCCACAAAGTCCAAAGGTTTTCTGGCATGAACAGGGAATTCTAAATTGCCCTAGTGGATGAATAACCTCAATTACTGTATGTCGTTGCAGATTAAAGCAGAAAAAAATAAAATATTAAAAACTGTAGTTATTTGATGGGAAGATAGAAAGTTTTGTTACTCCAATTTTAATCTATGAACATATGTATATAGTTGCAATAAGAATAAATCAACCATCCATCAACCCAACTTCTACTACTTTTCCGGAGGTCTGGGACACAAAGTCAGCAGTTCAAGAAGAGAAGCCAAGACTTCCCTCTCCCCAGCCACCTACTCCAACTGGTCAGAGAGAATACAAAGGCTTTCCCAGACCAAGGGGGAGATGTAGTCTCCCCAGTGAGTCCAAGGTCTAAATATAAATTTAAGAGAAAAATATGAAGGAATGATGGTCCGTAAGGGTGCACACAAACAACGCGCGTGACCCTCATCCACATGGAGTTCAGAACCGCCACGCCCACGTAACCCCTCCACTCACCAGGCAGAGTGCCTCACTAGCGTCACTGTCTGAGAGAAGCTTGAGCTGATAAAAGGACATTAAATGTGGAGAAAAGAAGAAGAGGTATGGAAGAAGTGGAGGCATTTAACATGGTTTTAACCTGCTGGAAACGGGAGCAATAATGGACGCGAAGCTTAGCTAACAGATGTGGTTAGTTAATTAGTTAGTTAATCCCTTCACACCATGAAGGCGTATATGGGCGGCGCCTATCTCCGTTTCTCTGACCCTAGGCCACACAGCTACTGTAAGTAGTGGAAGCTACAGTGGGGGGGTCAGTCCTCTGGTAGCTCTGTTTGTAACTTTACTTTCCTCATTCCATTATGCGGAGCACCACGCTAGAAGGCAGAAAGCACCATTTTTATGTGGTCTTTGGTATGACCCGGCCGGGATTTGAACCCCTGCCTCCCGGGTGTGGGGTGGGTGCTCTACCAACTGAGCCACCACTCCGGTAACAGATGTGGTTAAGAGCTCGAAAAGGTTCATGTTGTCTTAGTATCTAGTTGCAATCAAAATCATTCAACCATCCACCCATCCATCAACCCATTCATCTATCCACAGTCTACTGCTTTTCCGGAAGTCGGGGTCGCGGAGGCAGCAGTTAAAGCAGAGAAGACAAGACTTCCCTATCCCCAGCAACCTACTCCAGCTCATCAGAGAGAATATCAAGGCTTTCCCAAAGCAACTGGGAAAAATAGTCTCTCAAGAGAGTCCAAGGTAGAAATATAAATGTAAGAGAAAAATATGAAGGAATCACGGTCCGCAAGGGCGCACACAAACAACGCGCATGACCCTCATCCACGTGGAGTTCAGAAGCACCGCGCCCACGTGACCGGTCCACTCGCCAAGCACAGTGCCTCACTAGCATCACTGTCTGAGAGAAGCATGAACATATTAAAGTACCTTAAATGTGGAAAAAAGCAGAGGAGGTATGTAAGCACTGGAGGCCATTATCATGGTTTTAACCTGCTGGAAACGGGAGCAATAATGGAAGAGTTTCTTAGCTAACAGATGTGGTTCAGAGCTCAATGAGGTTCATGTTGCCTTCTTTTTAATTATTAGTTTATTGTTGTTATTTCGGACAATAAGACACCCTGGGGAAATCTTCAAAATATCGGAATATTGGTTATGAGCAAAGGATATAATATTGTGAATCCCTTATTAAAAAATATATACTTATAAAGAAATATGATTTTATTACTAATATTATTACACAAAGAAATAATGTCATAAAGACATTTATTCATCATGAGTGTTAACTAATAAATGAAAATGATATTTACCTTGTACTTCTTGTGGACTGCCATCTGAGGTTTTTGAATCAGAACCTGCAAGGCAGTTACATAAAACATTAGATCCCTCTAAATCTTGTTAAATATATGGTTAAAAAATATGCAGGGTTTTAACTAAAGTCATAGCATGCGACAATGAGGAAAATGTAAAGTATACTAAATTCAGGTAGAATAGGTGGTGCAGTGCTTAGCACTTTCGCTTCACAGCAAAACGGTCCTGAGTTTCAACTCAAGAGCTGGCCAACTGGCGAACTTTCTGTGTTTAGTTTGCATGTTCTCCCTGTGTCTGCATGGTGCTTTGCAGGGTAATTTAGGTTCCAAAAAGTCCAAAGGTAAACTGGCATTAACAGGGAAATCGAAATTGCCCTAGGGTGTGAATAACCTCAGTTATGTCATTGAAGAATTAAGCAGAAAAAAATAAAATATAAAAATGATTATTTGATGGGAAGGAAGAAGGTGTGGTCACTCCAATTTTAATCTATGAATATACGTATTTAGTTGCAATCAAAATCATTCAACCTTCAATCCATTAATCCATCCATCAACCCATTCATCCATCCATCTTCCACTGCTTTTCCGGAGGTCGGGGTCGCGGAGGCAGCAGTTCAAGCAGAGAAGACAAGACTTCCCTCTCCCCAGCCACCTACTCCAGATCATTAGAGAGAATACCAAGGATTTCCCAGAGAAACTGGGAGACGTAGTCTCTCCAGCGAGTCCAAGGAATAAATATAAATGTAAAAGAAAAAAATGAAGGAATGACGGTCCGCAAGGGTGCACACAAACAACGCGCGTGACCCTCATCCACGTGGAGTTCAGAAGCGCTGCGCCCACGTGACCGCTCCACTCGCCAAGCACAGTGCCTCACTAGGGTCACTGTCTGAGAGAAGCATGAGCATATTAAAGCACATTAAATGTGGAAAAAAGAAGAAGAGGTATGTAAGCAGTGGAGGCATTTATCATGGTTTTAACCTGCTGGAAACGGGAACAATAATGGAAGAGTTGCTTAGCTAACAGATGTGGTTCAAAGCTCGAGTAGGTTCATGTTATCTTCTTTTTAATTAGAAGATATTCTAATTCTATTCTTTTTAATTATTAGTTTTTGTTGTTCTTATTACCTCCGCCAGGCTGAAGGCCAGGAGGAGGTTATGTTTTTGCTGGGGTTTGTCTGTCTGTCTGTCTGTGTCTGTCTGTTTGTCTGTTGGTTAGCAAGATAACTCAAAAACTTTTGGACGGATTTCGATGAAACTTTCAGGCGTTGTTGGAAATGGTACAAGGAAGAACTGATTAAATTTTGGGGATGATCCGGATCACCGTCTTGATACAGGAATTTTTTTAAGGATTCTTTAACATTGTCAGATACGGCCATTTTCAGCATGTGTGCAGGGGCAATAGAGGGCGCTGGTCGTCGTGTCTGACGAACACAAACTCCGCCTTCTTCAAAGTTATAGGCACAAAACCACAAAAACAGTGCTGGGCAGGACCCGCCAGAGTGCCTGTGTTTGCGCTATGCTGCAAAAGCAGAGACGGGCAGCTGTCCGGCGCCGGATTATTTGGCAGAAATTCCCCGGCCAGCCATACGGGCTGCGCAAAAACAAGCTCTGTGCCGGGGAAGTTTCCAAATCCTCTTTTTTCAGCGGAGCGCAAACCCAATAAAACACAGGGCAACCATTATCGCACCTTCTTTTGTCCTGCGGCTCCGGAACAGAGAGGAATCCCAGCGCCAGTAATGCTGCGCCTGATATATGTGACTCAAATACTAAAACTGACTGCATTGGGGAATTTCCACCTCAAGTCGCGCTTTGCTACACAGCACCACAAAAACTTTGTAGCCAAATTCGATCGATGGATGAACATTTTCAGCCAGTGACAGAAACGACGCCTTCCAAATCCAATGCATCACTAGCAGAAGTGATGTTTTGTCATTTTGAGCAAGACCACAATATACCCACATTGGTGGCAGATCACTTCAGTGATTTGGTGCCAACATTGTTTCCTGACAGCAAGAGCACTCAATTTTTTTGTGCTACTTGGCTTATTAGTTTCACATTACCAAAAAGTTATGGCTCAAGATTGTGTCCATATAAGTGTACATTTGAATGAATATGTTTGAAATAGTTCATGTTGCACTTGCTGTTTGTTTAGTTTTTGTTTGTTTGTTTCTTTGTTTTTGCTTCAGTTTTCTTTCATCTGCTGATAAATACAGTTTTTAAGTACTCAGTACAGGTGTGAAAGCCCCCCCCCCAATAAGGGAGGCATGAGGTCAGTACAGGTGTGAAAGCCCCCCAATAACGGAGGCAAGAGGTATGCCTCGACAGGTCGCAGCCTGCCACTTTGCAGATGAAGGCGATGGACACAACACCAACACTTCAGTTTATTACCTCCGCCAAGGAGGTAATGCTTTTACTACTGAACCACTAATCCTATCTTTGTGAATCCAATTGCTAGTCATATGTTTTCATGGTCAAGGAATCTGAAAACGTACACACAAACACTGTATGGGGGGGAACTGTGGCGCTTGGCGGAGGTCTGCGCTCTCCGAGTGCTTTTCTAGTTTCTGACAATAAGACACCCTGGGGACACCTTCAAAATATCGGAATATTGGTTATCAACAAAAGATACAATATTGTGAATCCTTATTAAAAAATATAGTGTAAACTTAAGAAGAAATATGATTTTACTATTAATATTATTACAGAAAGAAATAATGTCATGAAGACATTTATTCATCATGAGTGTTAACTAATAAATGAAAATGATATTTACCTTGTGCTTCTTGTGGACTGCCATCAAGGCCAAGGTCTAAAGATAAATTTAAGAGAAAAATATGAAGGAATGATGGTCCGTAAGGGTGCACACAAACAACGCGCGTGACCCTCATCCACATGGAGTTCAGAACCGCCACGCCCACGTAACCCCTCCACTCGCCAGGTAGAGTGCCTCACTAGCGTCACTGTCTGAGAGAAGCTTGAGCTGATAAAAGGACATTAAATGTGGAAAAAAGAAGAAGAGGTATGGAAGAAGTGGAGGCATTTAACATGGTTTTAACCTGCTGGAAACGGGAGCAATAATGGACGCGAAGCTTAGCTAACAGATGTGGTTAAGAGCTCGAAAAGGTTCATGTTGTCTTCTTTTTAATTATTAGGGTTTTTTTTTTTTCTTATTTCAGACAATAAGAAACCCTGGGGACACCTTCAAAATATCGGAATATTGGTTTTCAGCAAAGGATCAAATATTGTGAATCCCTTATTAAAAAATATAAACTTATAAAAATATGATTTTATTATTAATATTATTGCACAAAGAAATAATGTCGTAATGACATTTATTCATCATGAGTGTTCACTAACAAATGAAAATGATATTTACCTTGTGCTTCTTGTGGACTGCAATCTGAGGTTTTTGATTCAGAACCTGCAAGGCAGTTACATAAAACATCAGTTTCCTCTAAATCATGTTAAACATAGTATAATAAGAAATAATGTCATAATGACATTTATTCATCATGAGTGTTAACTAATAAATGAAAACGATATTTACCTTGTGCTTCTTGTGGACTGCAATCTGAGGTTTTTGATTCAGAACCTGCAAGGCAGTTACAAAAAACATCAGTTTCCTCTAAATCTTATTAAATATATAATTAAAAAATATACAGTGTTTCTACTCAAGTCATAGCATGCGACAATGGGGAACATTTAAAGAATTGTAAACTAAGGCAAACTTGGTGGTGCAGTGCTTATCACTCTCGCTTCACAGCAAAACGGTCCTGAGTTTGAACTCAAGAGCTGGCCAACTGGGGACCGTTCTGTGATTAGTTTGCATGTTCTCCCTGTCTGCATGGTGTTTTGCAGGGTAATTTAGGTTCCAAAAAGTCCAAAGACTGACTGGCATTAACAGGGAACTCGAAATTGTCCTAGGGTATGAATAACCTCAGTTATGTCATTGCAGAATTAAGCAGAAAAAAATATCATATAAAAATGGTTATTTGATGGGAAGGAAGAAAGTTTGGTCACTCCAATTTTAATCTATGAATATAAGTATTTAGTTGCAATCAAAATCATTCAACCATCCATCCATCCATCCATCCATCCATCCACCCATCCATTCATCCATCCACAGTCTACTGATTTTCCGGAAGTTGGGGTCGCGGAGGCAGCAGTTCAAGCAGAGAAGACAAGACTTCCCTATCCCCAGCCATCTACTCCAGCTCATCAGAGAGAATATCAAGGCTTTCCCAAAGCAACTGGGAGACATAGTCTCTCAAGCGAGTCCAAGGTAGAAATATAAATGTAAGAGAAAAATATGAAGGAATGACGGTCCGCAAGGGCGCACACCAACAACGCGCATGACCCTCATCCACGTGGAGTTCAGAAGCACCGCGCCCACGTGACCGGTCCACTCGCCAAGCACAGTGCCTCACTAGCGTCACTGTCTGAGAGAAGCATGAACATTATTAAAGTACCTTAAATGTGGGAAAAAAGCAGAGGAGGTATGTAAGCACTGGAGGCAATTATCATGGTTTTAACCTGCTGGAAACGGGAGCAATAATGGAAGGGTTTCTTAGCTAACAGATGTGGTACAGAGCTCGATGAGGTTCATGTTGCCTTCTTTTTAATTATTAGTTTATTGTTGTTATTTCGGACAATAAGACACCCTGGGGAAACCTTCAAAATATCGGAATATTGGTTATGAGCAAAGGATATAATATTGTGAATCCCTTATTAACAAATATATACTTATAAAGAAATATTATTTTATTACTAATATTATTACACAAAGAAATAATGTCATAAAGACATTTATTTATCATGAGTGTTAACTAATAAATGAAAATGATATTTACCTTGCGCTTCTTGTGGACTGCCATCTGAGGTTTTTGAATCAGAACCTGCAAGGCAGTTACATAAAACATTAGATTCCTCTAAATCTTGTTAAATATATCGTTAAAAAATATGCAGGGTTTTTACTAAAGTCATAGCATGCAACAATGGGGAAAATGTAAAGTATACTAAATTCAGGGAGAATTGGTGGTGCAGTGCTTAGCACTTTCGCTTCACAGCAAAAGGGTCCTGTGTTTCAACTCAAGAGCTGGCCAACTGGGGAACTTTCTGTGCTTAGTTTGCATGTTCTCCCTGTGTCTGCATGGTGCTTTGCAGGGTAATTTAGGTTCCAAAAAGTTCAAAGGTAAACTGGCATTAACAGGGAAATCGAAATTGCCCTAGGGTGTGAATAACCTCAGTTATGTCATTGCAGAATTAAGCAGAAAAAAATAAAATATAAAAATGATTATTTGATGGGAAGGAAGAAAGTTTGGTCACTCCAATTTTAATCTATGAATATACGTATTTAGTTGCAATCAAAATCATTCAACCTTCCATCCATCCATCAACCCATTCATCCATCCATCTTCCACTGCTTTTCCGGAGGTCGGGGTCGCGGAGGAAGCAGTTCAAGAACAGAAGACCAGACTTCCCTCTCCCCAGCCACCTACTCCTGATCATTAGAGAGAATACCAAGGATTTCCCAGAGAAACTGGGAGACGTAGTCTCTCCAGCGAGTCCAAGGAATAAATATAAATGTAAAAGAAAAAAATGAAGGAATGACGGTCCGCAAGGGCGCACACAAACAACGCGCGTGACCCTCATCCACGTGGAGTTCAGAAGCGCTGCGCCCACGTGACCGCTCCACTCGCCAAGCACAGTGCCTCACTAGGGTCACTGTCTGAGAGAAGCATGAGCATATTAAAGTACATTAAGTGTGGAAAAAAGAAGAAGAGGTATGTAAGCAGTGGAGGCATTTATCATGGTTTTAACCTGCTGGAAACGGGAACAATAATGGAAGAGTTGCTTAGCTAACAGATGTGGTTCAAAGCTCGAGTAGGTTCATGTTATCTTCTTTTTAATTATTAGTTTTTGTTGTTCTTATTACCTCCGCCAGGCCGAAGGCCAGGAGGAGGTTATGTTTTTGCCCGGGTTTGTCTGTCTGTCTGTCTGTCTGTGTCTGTCTGTCTGTTTGTTTGTCTGTTTGTCTGTTGGTTAGCAAGATAACTCAAAAACTTTTGGACGCATTTCGATGAAACTTTCAGGCGTTGTTGGAAATGGTACAAGGAAGAACTGATTAAATTTTGGGGATGATCCGGATCACCGTCTTGATACAGGAATTTTTTTAAGGATTCTTTAACATTGTCAGATACGGCCATTTTAAGCATGTGTGCAGGGGCAATAGAGGGCGCTGGTCGTCGTGTCTGACGAACACAAACTCCGCCTTCTTCAAAGTTTTAGGCACAAAACCACAAAAACAGTGCTGGGCAGGACCCGCCAGAGTGCCTGTGTTTGCGCTATGCTGCAAAAGCTGAGACGGGCAGCTGTCCGGCGCCGGATTATTTGGCAGAAATTCCCCGGCCAGCCATACGGGCTGCGCAAAAACAAGCTCTGTGCCGGGGAAGTTTCCAAATCCTCTTTTTTCCGCGGAGCGCAAACCCAATAAAACACAGGGCAACCATTATCGCACCTTCTTTTGTCCTGCGGCTCCGGAACAGAGAGGAATCCCGGCGCCAGTAATGCTGCGCCTGATATGTGTGACTCTAATACTAAAACTGACTGCATTGGGGAATTTCCACCTCAAGTCGCACTTTGCTACACAGCGCCACAAAAACTTTGTAGCCAAATTCGATCGATGGATGAACATTTTCAGCCAGTGACAGAAACGACGCCTTCCAAATCCAATGCATCACTAGCAGAAGTGATGTTTTGTCATTTTGAGCAAGACCACAATATACCCACATTGGTGGCAGATCACTTCAGTGATTTGGTGCCAACATTGTTTCCTGACAGCAAGAGCACTCTATTTTTTTGTGCTACTTGGCTTATTAGTTTCACATTACCAAAAAGTTATGGCTCAAGATTGTGTCCATATAAGTGTACATTTGAATGAATATGTTTGAAATAGTTCATGTTGCACTTGCTGTTTGTTTAGTTTTTGTTTCTTTGTTTCTTTGTTTTTGCTTCAGTTTTCTTTCATCTGCTGATAAATACAGTTTTTAAGTACTCAGTACAGGTGTGAAAGCCCCCCAATAACGGAGGCAAGAGGTATGCCTTGACAGGTCGCAGCCTGCCACTTTGCAGATGAAGGAGATGGACACAACACCAACACTTCAGTTTATTACCTCCGCCAAGGAGGTAATGCTTTTACTACTGAACCACTAATCCTATCATTGTGAATCCAATTGCTAGTCATATGTTTTCATGGTCAAGGAGTCTGAAAACGTACACACAAACACTGTATGGGGGGAACTGTGGCGCTTGGCGGAGGTCTGCGCTCTCCGAGTGCTTTTCTAGTTTCTGACAATAAGACACCCTGGGGACACCTTCAAAATATCGGAATATTGGTTATCAACAAAGGATACAATATTGTGAATCCTTATTAAAAAATATACTGTAAACTTATGAAGAAATATGATTTTACTATTAATATTATTACAGAAAGAAATAATGTCATAAAGACATTTATTCATCATGAGTGTTAACTAATAAATGAAAATGATATTTACCTTGTGCTTCTTGTGGACTGCCATCGGAGGTTTTTAAATCAGAACCTGCAAGGCAGTTACATAAAACATTAGATTCCTCTAAATCTTGTTAAATATATACTGTAATTAAAAAATATACAGGGTTTCTACTAAAGACATAGCATGCAACAATGGGGAAAATGTAAAGTATTCGAAATTCAGGGAAAGTTGGTGGTGAAGTGCTTAGCACTTTCGCTTCACAGCAAAACGGTCCTGTGTTTAAACTCAAGAGCTGGTCAACTGGGGAACTTTCTGTGCTTAGTTTCCATGTTCTACCTGTGTTTGCATAGTGCGTTGCAGAGTAATATAGGTTCCACAAAGTCCAAAGGTTTTCTGGCATGAACAGGGAATTCTAAATTGCCCTAGTGGATGAATAACCTCAATTACTGTATGTCGTTGCAAATTAAAGCAGAAAAAAATAAAATATTAAAAACTGTAGTTATTTGATGGGAAGATAGAAAGTTTTGTTACTCCAATTTTAATCTATGAACATATGTATATAGTTGCAATAAGAATAAATCAACCATCCATCAACCCAACTTCTACTACTTTTCCGGAGGTCTGGGACACAAAGTCAGCAGTTCAAGAAGAGAAGCCAAGACTTCCCTCTCCCCAGCCACCTACTCCAACTGGTCAGAGAGAATACAAAGGCTTTCCCAGACCAAGGGGGAGATGTAGTCTCCCCAGTGAGTCCAAGGTCTAAATATAAATTTAAGAGAAAAATATGAAGGAATGATGGTCCGTAAGGGTGCACACAAACAACGCGCGTGACCCTCATCCACATGGAGTTCAGAACCGCCACGCCCACGTAACCCCTCCACTCACCAGGCAGAGTGCCTCACTAGCGTCACTGTCTGAGAGAAGCTTGAGCTGATAAAAGGACATTATATGTGGAGAAAAGAAGAAGAGGTATGGAAGAAGTGGAGGCATTTAACATGGTTTTAACCTGCTGGAAACGGGAGCAATAATGGACGCGAAGCTTAGCTAACAGATGTGGTTAGTTAATTAGTTAGTTAATCCCTTCACACCATGAAGGCGTATATGGGCGGCGCCTATCTCCGTTTCTCTGACCCTAGGCCACACAGCTACTGTAAGTAGTGGAAGCTACAGTGGGGGGGTCAGTCCTCTGGTAGCTCTGTTTGTAACTTTACTTTCCTCATTCCATTATGCGGAGCACCACGCTAGAAGGCAGAAAGCACCATTTTTATGTGGTCTTTGGTATGACCCGGCCGGGATTTGAACCCCTGCCTCCCGGGTGTGGGGTGGGTGCTCTACCAACTGAGCCACCACTCCGGTAACAGATGTGGTTAAGAGCTCGAAAAGGTTCATGTTGTCTTAGTATCTAGTTGCAATCAAAATCATTCAACCATCCACCCATCCATCAACCCATTCATCTATCCACAGTCTACTGCTTTTCCGGAAGTCGGGGTCGCGGAGGCAGCAGTTAAAGCAGAGAAGACAAGACTTCCCTATCCCCAGCAACCTACTCCAGCTCATCAGAGAGAATATCAAGGCTTTCCCAAAGCAACTGGGAAAAATAGTCTCTCAAGAGAGTCCAAGGTAGAAATATAAATGTAAGAGAAAAATATGAAGGAATCACGGTCCGCAAGGGCGCACACAAACAACGCGCATGACCCTCATCCACGTGGAGTTCAGAAGCACCGCGCCCACGTGACCGGTCCACTCGCCAAGCACAGTGCCTCACTAGCATCACTGTCTGAGAGAAGCATGAACATATTAAAGTACCTTAAATGTGGAAAAAAGCAGAGGAGGTATGTAAGCACTGGAGGCAATTATCATGGTTTTAACCTGCTGGAAACGGGAGCAATAATGGAAGAGTTTCTTAGCTAACAGATGTGGTTCAGAGCTCAATGAGGTTCATGTTGCCTTCTTTTTAATTATTAGTTTATTGTTGTTATTTCGGACAATAAGACACCCTGGGGAAACCTTCAAAATATCGGAATATTGGTTATGAGCAAAGGATATAATATTGTGAATCCCTTATTAAAAAATATATACTTATAAAGAAATATGATTTTATTACTAATATTATTACACAAAGAAATAATGTCATAAAGACATTTATTCATCATGAGTGTTAACTAATAAATGAAAATGATATTTACCTTGTACTTCTTGTGGACTGCCATCTGAGGTTTTTGAATCAGAACCTGCAAGGCAGTTACATAAAACATTAGATCCCTCTAAATCTTGTTAAATATATGGTTAAAAAATATGCAGGGTTTTAACTAAAGTCATAGCATGCGACAATGAGGAAAATGTAAAGTATACTAAATTCAGGTAGAATAGGTGGTGCAGTGCTTAGCACTTTCGCTTCACAGCAAAACGGTCCTGAGTTTCAACTCAAGAGCTGGCCAACTGGCGAACTTTCTGTGTTTAGTTTGCATGTTCTCCCTGTGTCTGCATGGTGCTTTGCAGGGTAATTTAGGTTCCAAAAAGTCCAAAGGTAAACTGGCATTAACAGGGAAATCGAAATTGCCCTAGGGTGTGAATAACCTCAGTTATGTCATTGAAGAATTAAGCAGAAAAAAATAAAATATAAAAATGATTATTTGATGGGAAGGAAGAAAGTGTGGTCACTCCAATTTTAATCTATGAATATACGTATTTAGTTGCAATCAAAATCATTCAACCTTCAATCCATTCATCCATCCATCAACCCATTCATCCATCCTTCTTCCACTGCTTTTCCGGAGGTCGGGGTCGCGGAGGCAGCAGTTCAAGCAGAGAAGACAAGACTTCCCTCTCCCCAGCCACCTACTCCTGATCATTAGAGAGAATACCAAGGATTTCCCAGAGAAACTGGGAGACGTAGTCTCTCCAGCGAGTCCAAGGAATAAATATAAATGTAAAAGAAAAAAATGAAGGAATGACGGTCCGCAAGGGCGCACACAAACAACGCGCGTGACCCTCATCCACGTGGAGTTCAGAAGCGCTGCGCCCACGTGACCGCTCCACTCGCCAAGCACAGTGCCTCACTAGGGTCACTGTCTGAGAGAAGCATGAGCATATTAAAGCACATTAAATGTGGAAAAAAGAAGAAGAGGTATGTAAGCAGTGGAGGCATTTATCATGGTTTTAACCTGCTGGAAACGGGAACAATAATGGAAGAGTTGCTTAGCTAACAGATGTGGTTCAAAGCTCGAGTAGGTTCATGTTATCTTCTTTTTAATTATTAGTTTTTGTTGTTCTTATTACCTCCGCCAGGCTGAAGGCCAGGAGGAGGTTATGTTTTTGCCGGGGTTTGTCTGTCTGTCTGTCTGTGTCTGTCTGTTTGTCTGTTGGTTAGCAAGATAACTCAAAAACTTTTGGACGGATTTCGATGAAACTTTCAGGCGTTGTTGGAAATGGTACAAGGAAGAACTGATTAAATTTTGGGGATGATCCGGATCACCGTCTTGATACAGGAATTTTTTTAAGGATTCTTTAACATTGTCAGATACGGCCATTTTCAGCATGTGTGCAGGGGCAATAGAGGGCGCTGGTCGTCGTGTCTGACGAACACAAACTCCGCCTTCTTCAAAGTTTTAGGCACAAAACCACAAAAACAGTGCTGGGCAGGACCCGCCAGAGTGCCTGTGTTTGCGCTATGCTGCAAAAGCTGAGACGGGCAGCTGTCCGGCGCCGGATTATTTGGCAGAAATTCCCCGGCCAGCCATACGGGCTGCGCAAAAACAAGCTCTGTGCCGGGGAAGTTTCCAAATCCTCTTTTTTCCGCGGAGCGCAAACCCAATAAAACACAGGGCAACCATTATCGCACCTTCTTTTGTCCTGCGGCTCCGGAACAGAGAGGAATCCCGGCGCCAGTAATGCTGCGCCTGATATGTGTGACTCTAATACTAAAACTGACTGCATTGGGGAATTTCCACCTCAAGTCGCACTTTGCTACACAGCGCCACAAAAACTTTGTAGCCAAATTCGATCGATGGATGAACATTTTCAGCCAGTGACAGAAACGACGCCTTCCAAATCCAATGCATCACTAGCAGAAGTGATGTTTTGTCATTTTGAGCAAGACCACAATATACCCACATTGGTGGCAGATCACTTCAGTGATTTGGTGCCAACATTGTTTCCTGACAGCAAGAGCACTCTATTTTTTTGTGCTACTTGGCTTATTAGTTTCACATTACCAAAAAGTTATGGCTCAAGATTGTGTCCATATAAGTGTACATTTGAATGAATATGTTTGAAATAGTTCATGTTGCACTTGCTGTTTGTTTAGTTTTTGTTTCTTTGTTTCTTTGTTTTTGCTTCAGTTTTCTTTCATCTGCTGATAAATACAGTTTTTAAGTACTCAGTACAGGTGTGAAAGCCCCCCCAATAACGGAGGCAAGAGGTATGCCTTGACAGGTCGCAGCCTGCCACTTTGCAGATGAAGGAGATGGACACAACACCAACACTTCAGTTTATTACCTCCGCCAAGGAGGTAATGCTTTTACTACTGAACCACTAATCCTATCATTGTGAATCCAATTGCTAGTCATATGTTTTCATGGTCAAGGAATCTGAAAACGTACACACAAACACTGTATGGGGGGGAACTGTGGCGCTTGGCGGAGGTCTGCGCTCTCCGAGTGCTTTTCTAGTTTCTGACAATAAGACACCCTGGGGACACCTTCAAAATATCGGAATATTGGTTATCAACAAAGGATACAATATTGTGAATCCTTATTAAAAAATATACTGTAAATTTATGAAGAAATATGATTTTACTATTAATATTATTACAGAAAGAAATAATGTCATAAAGACATTTATTCATCATGAGTGTTAACTAATAAATGAAAATGATATTTACCTTGTGCTTCTTGTGGACTGCCATCGGAGGTTTTTAAATCAGAACCTGCAAGGCAGTTACATAAAACATTAGATTCCTCTAAATCATGTTAAATATACTGTATACTGTAATTAAAAAATATACAGGGTTTCTACTAAAGACATAGCATGCAACAATGGGGAAAATGTAAAGTATTCGAAATTCAGGGAAAGTTGGTGGTGAAGTGCTTAGCACTTTCGCTTCACAGCAAAACGGTCCTGTGTTTAAACTCAAGAGCTGGTCAACTGGGGAACTTTCTGTGCTTAGTTTCCATGTTCTACCTGTGTTTGCATAGTGCGTTGCAGAGTAATATAGGTTCCACAAAGTCCAAAGGTTTTCTGGCATGAACAGGGAATTCTAAATTGCCCTAGTGGATGAATAACCTCAATTACTGTATGTCGTTGCAGATTAAAGCAGAAAAAAATAAAATATAAAAAACTGTAGTTATTTGATGGGAAGATAGAAAGTTTTGTTACTCCAATTTTAATCTATGAACATATGTATATAGTTGCAATAAGAATAAATCAACCATCCATCAACCCAACTTCTACTACTTTTCCGGAGGTCTGGGACACAAAGTCAGCAGTTCAAGAAGAGAAGCCAAGACTTCCCTCTCCCCAGCCACCTACTCCAACTGGTCAGAGAGAATACAAAGGCTTTCCCAGACCAAGGGGGAGATGTAGTCTCCCCAGTGAGTCCAAGGTCTAAATATAAATTTAAGAGAAAAATATGAAGGAATGATGGTCCGTAAGGGTGCACACAAACAACGCGCATGACCCTCATCCACATGGAGTTCAGAACCGCCACGCCCACGTAACCCCTCCACTCGCCAGGCAGAGTGCCTCACTAGCGTCACTGTCTGAGAGAAGCAGAGGTATGGAAGAAGTGGAGGCATTTAACATGGTTTTAACCTGCTGGAAACGGGAGCAATAATGGACGCGAAGCTTAGCTAACAGATGTGGTTAGTTAATTAGTTAGTTAATCCCTTCACACCCTGAAGGCATATATGGGCGGCGCCTATCTCCGTTTCTCTGACCCTAGGCCACACAGCTACTGTAAGTAGTGGAAGCTACAGTGGGGGGGTCAGTCCTCTGGTAGCTCTGTTTGTAACTTTACTTTCCTCATTCCATTATGCGGAGCACCACGCTAGAAGGCAGAAAGCACCATTTTTATGTGGTTTTTGGTATGGCCCGGCCGGGATTTGAACCCCTGCCTCCCGGGTGTGGGGTGGGTGCTCTACCAACTGAGCCACCACTCCGGTAACAGATGTGGTTAAGAGCTCGAAAAGGTTCATGTTGTCTTAGTATCTAGTTGCAATCAAAATCATTCAACCATCCACCCATCCATCAACCCATTCATCTATCCACAGTCTACTGCTTTTCCGGAAGTCGGGATCGCGGAGGCAGCAGTTAAAGCAGAGAAGACAAGACTTCCCTATCCCCAGCAACCTACTCCAGCTCATCAGAGAGAATATCAAGGCTTTCCCAAAGCAACTGGGAAAAATAGTCTCTCAAGAGAGTCCAAGGTAGAAATATAAATGTAAGAGAAAAATATGAAGGAATCACGGTCCGCAAGGGCGCACACAAACAACGCGCATGACCCTCATCCACGTGGAGATCAGAAGCACCGCGCCCACGTAACCGGTCCACTCGCCAAGCACAGTGCCTCACTAGCATCACTGTCTGAGAGAAGCATGAACATATTAAAGTACCTTAAATGTGGAAAAAAGCAGAGGAGGTATGTAAGCACTGGAGGCAATTATCATGGTTTTAACCTGCTGGAAACGGGAGCAATAATGGAAGAGTTTCTTAGCTAACAGATGTGGTTCAGAGCTCAATGAGGTTCATGTTGCCTTCTTTTTAATTATTAGTTTATTGTTGTTATTTCGGACAATAAGACACCCTGGGGAAACCTTCAAAATATCGGAATATTGGTTATGAGCAAAGAATATAATATCGTGAATCCCTTATTAAAAAATATAAGATAAGATAAGATAAGATAAGCCTTTATTAGTCCCACAACGGGGAAATTCCAGGATTGCAACAGCACAGGGATAGCAACACTCAGAGCAACAATCAGAAGGCAAGAAAAACAAAAAAACAAAACAAAAAAAAAAAAAAAACAAGCAAGCAAGAGCAGCTAATATACATATGTACATATTACTATAAAATATATATATACACACACACACACACACAGACACACAGTGCAGAGCATTGTAGCTGGATGGAATAAATATATGAATATATGAACACACAGTGCAGAGCATTGTAGCTAGATGGAATAAATATGTAAATATATAAACACCCACAGTATGGAGCATTGCAGCTAGGTGGAATAAATATGCAAGTATATAAACACACACAGTGCGGAGCAATGTAGCTAGATGGAATAATATGTAGATATATAAAAACACAGTGCGGAGCATTGTAGCTAGATGGAATAAATATATAGATATATAAATTTCTTTATTTCTTTATATACTTATAAAGAAATATGATTTTATTACTAATATTATTACACAAAGAAATAATGTCATAAAGACATTTATTCATCATGAGTGTTAACTAATAAATGAAAATGATATTTACCTTGTACTTCTTGTGGACTGCCATCTGAGGTTTTTGAATCAGAACCTGCAAGGCAGTTACATAAAACATTAGATCCCTCTAAATCTTGTTAAATATATGGTTAAAAAATATGCAGGGTTTTAACTAAAGTCATAGCATGCGACAATGAGGAAAATGTAAAGTATACTAAATTCAGGTAGAATAGGTGGTGCAGTGCTTAGCACTTTCGCTTCACAGCAAAACGGTCCTGAGTTTCAACTCAAGAGCTGGCCAACTGGCGAACTTTCTGTGTTTAGTTTGCATGTTCTCCCTGTGTCTGCATGGTATTTAGTTGCAATCAAAATCATTCAACCTTCCATCCATCCATCAACCCATTCATCCATCCATCTTCCACTGCTTTTCCGGAGGTCGGGGTCGCGGAGGCAGCAGTTCAAGAACAGAAGACCAGACTTCCCTCTCCCCAGCCACCTACTCCTGATCATTAGAGAGAATACCAAGGATTTCCCAGAGAAACTGGGAGACGTAGTCTCTCCAGCGAGTCCAAGGAATAAATATAAATGTAAAAGAAAAAAATGAAGGAATGACGGTCCGCAAGGGCGCACACAAACAACGCGCGTGACCCTCATCCACGTGGAGTTCAGAAGCGCTGCGCCCACGTGACCGCTCCACTCGCCAAGCACAGTGCCTCACTAGGGTCACTGTCTGAGAGAAGCATGAGCATATTAAAGTACATTAAATGTGGAAAAAAGAAGAAGAGGTATGTAAGCAGTGGAGGCATTTATCATGGTTTTAACCTGCTGGAAACGGGAACAATAATGGAAGAGTTGCTTAGCTAACAGATGTGGTTCAAAGCTCGAGTAGGTTCATGTTATCTTCTTTTTAATTATTAGTTTTTGTTGTTCTTATTACCTCCGCCAGGCCGAAGGCCAGGAGGAGGTTATGTTTTTGCCCGGGTTTGTCTGTCTGTCTGTCTGTCTGTGTCTGTCTGTCTGTTTGTTTGTCTGTTTGTCTGTTGGTTAGCAAGATAACTCAAAAACTTTTGGACGCATTTCGATGAAACTTTCAGGCGTTGTTGGAAATGGTACAAGGAAGAACTGATTAAATTTTGGGGATGATCCGGATCACCGTCTTGATACAGGAATTTTTTTAAGGATTCTTTAACATTGTCAGATACGGCCATTTTCAGCATGTGTACAGGGGCAATAGAGGGCGCTGGTCGTCGTGTCTGACGAACACAAACTCCGCCTTCTTCAAAGTTTTAGGCACAAAACCACAAAAACAGTGCTGGGCAGGACCCGCCAGAGTGCCTGTGTTTGCACTATGCTGCAAAAGCTGAGACGGGCAGCTGTCCGGCGCCGGATTATTTGGCAGAAATTCCCCGGCCAGCCATACGGGCTGCGCAAAAACCAGCTCTGTGCCGGGGAAGTTTCCAAATCCTCTTTTTTCTGCGGAGCGCAAACCCAATAAAACACAGGGCAACCATTATCGCACCTTCTTTTGTCCTGCGGCTCCGGAACAGAGAGGAATCCCGGCGCCAGTAATGCTGCGCCTGATATGTGTGACTCTAATACTAAAACTGACTGCATTGGGGAATTTCCACCTCAAGTCGCACTTTGCTACACAGCGCCACAAAAACTTTGTAGCCAAATTCGATCGATGGATGAACATTTTCAGCCAGTGACAGAAACGACGCCTTCCAAATCCAATGCATCACTAGCAGAAGTGATGTTTTGTCATTTTGAGCAAGACCACAATATACCCACATTGGTGGCAGATCACTTCAGTGATTTGGTGCCAACATTGTTTCCTGACAGCAAGAGCACTCTATTTTTTTGTGCTACTTGGCTTATTAGTTTCACATTACCAAAAAGTTATGGCTCAACATTGTGTCCATATAAGTGTACATTTGAATGAATATGTTTGAAATAGTTCATGTTGCACTTGCTGTTTGTTTAGTTTTTGTTTGTTTGTTTGTTTTTGCTTCAGTTTTCTTTCATCTGCTGATAAATACAGTTTTTAAGTACTCAGTACAGGTGTGAAAGCCCCCCCCCCCCAATAAGGGAGGCATGAGGTCAGTACAGGTGTGAAAGCCCCCCAATAACGGAGGCAAGAGGTATGCCTCGACAGGTCGCAGCCTGCCACTTTGCAGATGAAGGCGATGGACACAACACCGACACTTCAGTTTATTACCTCCGCCAAGGAGGTAATGCTTTTACTACTGAACCACTAATCCTATCTTTGTGAATCCAATTGCTAGTCATATGTTTTCATGGTCAAGGAATCTGAAAACGTACACACAAACACTGTGTGGGGGGGAACTGTGGCGCTTGGCGGAGGTCTGCGCTCTCCGAGTGCTTTTCTAGTTTCTGACAATAAGACACCATGGGGACACCATCAAAATATCGGAATATTGGTTATCAACAAAAGATACAATATTGTGAATCCTTATTAAAAAATATAGTGTAAACTTAAGAAGAAATATGATTTTACTATTAATATTATTACAGAAAGAAATAATGTCATGAAGACATTTATTCATCATGAGTGTTAACTAATAAATGAAAATGATATTTACCTTGTGCTTCTTGTGGACTGCCATCAAGGCCAAGGTCTAAAGATAAATTTAAGAGAAAAATATGAAGGAATGATGGTCCGTAAGGGTGCACACAAACAACGCGCGTGACCCTCATCCACATGGAGTTCAGAACCGCCACGCCCACGTAACCCCTCCACTCGCCAGGTAGAGTGCCTCACTAGCGTCACTGTCTGAGAGAAGCTTGAGCTGATAAAAGGACATTAAATGTGGAAAAAAGAAGAAGAGGTATGGAAGAAGTGGAGGCATTTAACATGGTTTTAACCTGCTGGAAACGGGAGCAATAATGGACGCGAAGCTTAGCTAACAGATGTGGTAAAGAGCTCGAAAAGGTTCATGTTGTCTTCTTTTTAATTATTAGGTTGTTTTTTTTCTTATTTCAGAAAATAAGAAACCCTGGGGACACCTTCAAAATATCGGAATATTGGTTTTCAGCAAAGGATCAAATATTGTGAATCCCTTATTAAAAAATATAAACTTATAAAAATATGATTTTATTATTAATATTATTGCACAAAGAAATAATGTCGTAATGACATTTATTCATCATGAGTGTTCACTAATAAATGAAAATGATATTTACCTTGTGTTTCTTGTGGACTGCCATCTGAGGATTTTGAATCAGAATCTGCAAGGCAGTTACATAAAACATCAGTTTCCTCTAAATCATGTTAAATATAGTATAATAAGAAATAATGTCATAATGACATTTATTCATCATGAGTGTTAACTAATAAATGAAAACGATATTTACCTTGTGCTTCTTGTGGACTGCAATCTGAGGTTTTTGATTCAGAACCTGCAAGGCAGTTACAAAAAACATCAGTTTCCTCTAAATCTTATTAAATATATAATTAAAAAATATACAGTGTTTCTACTCAAGTCATAGCATGCGACAATGGGGAAAATTTAAAGAATTGTAAACTAAGGCAAACTTGGTGGTGCAGTGCTTATCACTCTCGCTTCACAGCAAAACGGTCCTGAGTTTGAACTCAAGAGCTGGCCAACTGGGGACCGTTCTGTGATTAGTTTGCATGTTCTCCCTGTCTGCACGGTATTTTGCAGGGTAATTTAGGTTCCAAAAAGTCCAAAGACTGACTGGCATTAACAGGGAACTCGAAATTGTCCTAGGGTATGAATAACCTCAGTTATGTCATTGCAGAATTAAGCAGAAAAAAATATCATATAAAAATGGTTATTTGATGGGAAGGAAGAAAGTTTGGTCACTCCAATTTTAATCTATGAATATAAGTATTTAGTTGCAATCAAAATCATTCAACCATCCATCCATCCATCCATCCATCCACCCATCCATTCATCCATCCACAGTCTACTGATTTTCCGGAAGTTGGGGTCGCGGAGGCAGCAGTTCAAGCAGAGAAGACAAGACTTCCCTATCCCCAGCCATCTACTCCAGCTCATCAGAGAGAATATCAAGGCTTTCCCAAAGCAACTGGGAGACATAGTCTCTCAAGCGAGTCCAAGGTAGAAATATAAATGTAAGAGAAAAATATGAAGGAATGACGGTCCGCAAGGGCGCACACAAACAACGCGCATGACCCTCATCCACGTGGAGTTCAGAAGCACCGCGCCCACGTGACCGGTCCACTCGCCAAGCACAGTGCCTCACTAGCGTCACTGTCTGAGAGAAGCATGAACATTATTAAAGTACCTTAAATGTGGGAAAAAAGCAGAGGAGGTATGTAAGCAGTGGAGGCAATTATCATGGTTTTAACCTGCTGGAAACGGGAGCAATAATGGAAGAGTTTCTTAGCTAACAGATGTGGTACAGAGCTCGATGAGGTTCATGTTGCCTTCTTTTTAATTATTAGTTTATTGTTGTTATTTCGGACAATAAGACACCCTGGGGAAACCTTCAAAATATCGGAATATTGGTTATGAGCAAAGGATATAATATTGTGAATCCCTTATTAACAAATATATACTTATAAAGAAATATTATTTTATTACTAATATTATTACACAAAGAAATAATGTCATAAAGACATTTATTCATCATGAGTGTTAACTAATAAATGAAAATGATATTTACCTTGTGCTTCTTGTGGGCTGCCATCTGAGGTTTTTGAATCAGAACCTGCAAGGCAGTTACATAAAACATTAGATTCCTCTAAATCTTGTTAAATATATCGTTAAAAAATATGCAGGGATTTTACTAAAGTCATAGCATGCAACAATGGGGAAAATGTAAAGTATACTAAATTCAGGTAGAATAGGTGGTGCAGTGCTTAGCACTTTCGCTTCACAGCAAAACGGTCCTGTATTTCAACTCAAGAGCTGGCCAACTGGGGAACTTTCTGTGTTTAGTTTGCATGTTCTCCCTGTGTCTGCATGGTGCTTTGCAGGGTAATTTAGGTTCCAAAAAGTCCAAAGGTAAACTGGCATTAACAGGGAAATCGAAATTGCCCTAGGGTGTGAATAACCTCAGTTATGTCATTGCAGAATTAAGCAGAAAAAAATAAAATATAAAAATGATTATTTGATGGGAAGGAAGAAAGTTTGGTCACTCCAATTTTAATCTATGAATATACGTATTTAGTTGCAATCAAAATCATTCAACCTTCCATCCATCCATCAACCCATTCATCCATCCATCTTCCACTGCTTTTCCGGAGGTCGGGGTCGCGGAGGCAGCAGTTCAAGAACAGAAGACCAGACTTCCCTCTCCCCAGCCACCTACTCCTGATCATTAGAGAGAATACCAAGGATTTCCCAGAGAAACTGGGAGACGTAGTCTCTCCAGCGAGTCCAAGGAATAAATATAAATGTAAAAGAAAAAAATGAAGGAATGACGGTCCGCAAGGGCGCACACAAACAACGCGCGTGACCCTCATCCACGTGGAGTTCAGAAGCGCTGCGCCCACGTGACCGCTCCACTCGCCAAGCACAGTGCCTCACTAGGGTCACTGTCTGAGAGAAGCATGAGCATATTAAAGTACATTAAATGTGGAAAAAAGAAGAAGAGGTATGTAAGCAGTGGAGGCATTTATCATGGTTTTAACCTGCTGGAAACGGGAACAATAATGGAAGAGTTGCTTAGCTAACAGATGTGGTTCAAAGCTCGAGTAGGTTCATGTTATCTTCTTTTTAATTATTAGTTTTTGTTGTTCTTATTACCTCCGCCAGGCCGAAGGCCAGGAGGAGGTTATGTTTTTGCCCGGGTTTGTCTGTCTGTCTGTCTGTCTGTGTCTGTCTGTCTGTTTGTTTGTCTGTTTGTCTGTTGGTTAGCAAGATAACTCAAAAACTTTTGGACGCATTTCGATGAAACTTTCAGGCGTTGTTGGAAATGGTACAAGGAAGAACTGATTAAATTTTGGGGATGATCCGGATCACCGTCTTGATAAAGAATCCTTAAAAAAATTCCTGTAACATTGTCAGATACGGCCATTTTCAGCATGTGTGCAGGGGCAATAGAGGGCGCTGGTCGTCGTGTCTGACGAACACAAACTCCGCCTTCTTCAAAGTTTTAGGCACAAAACCACAAAAACAGTGCTGGGCAGGACCCGCCAGAGTGCCTGTGTTTGCGCTATGCTGCAAAAGCTGAGACGGGCAGCTGTCCGGCGCCGGATTATTTGGCAGAAATTCCCCGGCCAGCCATACGGGCTGCGCAAAAACCAGCTCTGTGCCGGGGAAGTTTCCAAATCCTCTTTTTTCCGCGGAGCGCAAACCCAATAAAACACAGGGCAACCATTATCGCACCTTCTTTTGTCCTGCGGCTCCAGAACAGAGAGGAATCCCGGCGCCAGTAATGCTGCGCCTGATATGTGTGACTCTAATACTAAAACTGACTGCATTGGGGAATTTCCACCTCAAGTCGCACTTTGCTACACAGCGCCACAAAAACTTTGTAGCCAAATTCGATCGATGGATGAACATTTTCAGCCAGTGACAGAAACGACGCCTTCCAAATCCAATGCATCACTAGCAGAAGTGATGTTTTGTCATTTTGAGCAAGACCACAATATACCCACATTGGTGGCAGATCACTTCAGTGATTTGGTGCCAACATCGTTTCCTGACAGCAAGAGCACTCAATTTTTTTGTGCTACTTGGCTTATTAGTTTCACATTACCAAAAAGTTATGGCTCAAGATTGTGTCCATATAAGTGTACATTTGAATGAATATGTTTGAAATAGTTCATGTTGCACTTGCTGTTTGTTTAGTTTTTGTTTCTTTGTTTCTTTGTTTTTGCTTCAGTTTTCTTTCATCTGCTGATAAATACAGTTTTTAAGTACTCAGTACAGGTGTGAAAGCCCCCCAATAACGGAGGCAAGAGGTATGCCTTGACAGGTCGCAGCCTGCCACTTTGCAGATGAAGGAGATGGACACAACACCAACACTTCAGTTTATTACCTCCGCCAAGGAGGTAATGCTTTTACTACTGAACCACTAATCCCATCATTGTGAATCCAATTGCTAGTCATATGTTTTCATGGTCAAGGAATCTGAAAACGTACACACAAACACTGTATGGGGGGGAACTGTGACGCTTGGCGGAGGTCTGCGCTCTCCGAGTGCTTTTCTAGTTTCTGACAATAAGACACCCTGGGGACACCTTCAAAATATCGGAATATTGGTTATCAACAAAGGACACAATATTGTGAATCCTTATTAAAAAATATACTGTAAACTTATGAAGAAATATGATTTTACTATTAATATTATTACAGAAAGAAATAATGTCAAAGACATTTATTCATCATGAGTGTTAACTAATAAATGAAAATGATATTTACCTTGTGCTTCTTGTGGACTGCCATCGGAGGTTTTTAAATCAGAACCTGCAAGGCAGTTACATAAAACATTAGATTCCTCTAAATCTTGTTAAATATTTAGAGGAATTAGACTAGCGTCACTGTCTGAGAGAAGCTTAAGCTGATAAAAGGACATTAAATGTGGAGAAAAGAAGAAGAGGTATGGAAGAAGTGGAGGCATTTAACATGGTTTTAACCTGCTGGAAACGGGAGCAATAATGGACGCGAAGCTTAGCTAACAGATGTGGTTAGTTAATTAGTTAGTTAATCCCTTCACACCATGAAGGCGTATATGGGCGGCGCCTATCTCCGTTTCTCTGACCCTAGGCCACACAGCTACTGTAAGTAGTGGAAGCTACAGTGGGGGGGTCAGTCCTCTGGTAGCTCTGTTTGTAACTTTACTTTCCTCATTCCATTATGCGGAGCACCACGCTAGAAGGCAGAAAGCACCATTTTTATGTGGTCTTTGGTATGACCCGGCCGGGATTTGAACCCCTGCCTCCCGGGTGTGGGGTGGGTGCTCTACCAAC
The DNA here is from genome assembly GCA_020510985.1 of Pholidichthys leucotaenia. Lineage (NCBI taxonomy): Eukaryota > Metazoa > Chordata > Actinopteri > Cichliformes > Pholidichthyidae > Pholidichthys > Pholidichthys leucotaenia. The sequence goes on along the minus strand of CM035842.1, from coordinate 362,938,348 downwards.
TGAGCCACCACTCCGGTAACAGATGTGGTTAAGAGCTCGAAAAGGTTCATGTTGTCTTAGTATCTAGTTGCAATCAAAATCATTCAACCACCCATCCATCAACCCATTCATCTATCCACAGTCTACTGCTTTTCCGGAAGTCGGGGTCGCGGAGGCAGCAGTTAAAGCAGCGAAGACAAGACTTCCCTCTCCCCAGCCACCTACTCCAGCTCATTAGAGAGAATATCAAGGCTTTCCCAAAGCAACTGGGAAAAATAGTCTCTCAAACGAGTCCAAGGTATAAACATAAATGTAAGAGAAAAAAATGAAGGAATGACGGTCCGCAAGGGCGCACACAAACAACGCGCATGACCCTCATCCACGTGGCGTTCAGAAGCACCGCGCCCACGTGACCGCTCCACTCGCCAAGCACAGTGCCTCACTAGCGTCACTGTTTGAGAGAAGCATGAACATACTAAAGTACCTTAAATGTGGAAAAAAAGCAGAAGAGGTATGTAAGCAGTGGAGGCATTTATCATGGTTTTAACCTGCTGGAAACGGGAACAATAATGGAAGAGTTTCTTAGCTAACAGAGGTGGTTCAGAGCTCGATGAGGTTCATGTTGTCTTCTTTTTAATCATTAGTTTTTTGTTGTTATTTCTGACAATAAGACACCCTGGGAACACCTTCAAAATATCGGAATATTGGTTATCAGCAAAGGATATAATATTGTGAATCCCTTATTAAAAAAATATATACTTATAAAGAAATATGATTTTATTACTAATATTATTACACAAAGAAATAATGTCATAAAGACATTTATTCATCATGAGTGTTAACTAATAAATGAAAATGATATTTACCTTGTACTTCTTGTGGACTGCCATCTGAGGTTTTTGAATCAGAACCTGCAAGGCAGTTACATAAAACATTAGATCCCTCTAAATCTTGTTAAATATATGGTTAAAAAATATGCAGGGTTTTAACTAAAGTCATAGCATGCGACAATGAGGAAAATGTAAAGTATACTAAATTCAGGTAGAATAGGTGGTGCAGTGCTTAGCACTTTCGCTTCACAGCAAAACGGTCCTGAGTTTCAACTCAAGAGCTGGCCAACTGGCGAACTTTCTGTGTTTAGTTTGCATGTTCTCCCTGTGTCTGCATGGTGCTTTGCAGGGTAATTTAGGTTCCAAAAAGTCCAAAGGTAAACTGGCATTAGAGCTCGAAAAGGTTCATGTTGTCTTCTTTTTAATTATTAGTTTTTTTTTTCTTATTTCAGACAATAAGAAACCCTGGGGACACCTTCAAAATATCGGAATATTGGTTTTCAGCAAAGGATCAAATATCGTGAATCCCTTATTAAAAAATATAAACTTATAAAAATATCATTTTATTATTAATATTATTGCACAAAGAAATAATGTCGTAATGACATTTATTCATCATGAGTGTTAACTAATAAATGAAAACGATATTTACCTTGTGCTTCTTGTGGACTGCAATCTGAGGTTTTTGATTCAGAACCTGCAAGGCAGTTACAAAAAACATCAGTTTCCTCTAAATCTTATTAAATATATATTTAAAAAATATACAGTGTTTCTACTCAAGTCATAGCATGCGACAATGGGGAAAATTTAAAGAATTGTAAACTAAGGCCAACTTGGTGGTGCAGTGCTTATCACTCTCGCTTCACAGCAAAACGGTCCTGTGTTTCAACTCAAGAGCTGGCCAACTGGGGACCGTTCTGTGAATAGTTTGCATGTTCTCCCTGTCTGCATGGTTTTTTGCAGGGTAATTTAGGTTCCAAAAAGTCCAAAGACTGACTGGCATTAACAGGGAACTCGAAATTGCCCTAGGGTATGAATAACCTCAGTTATGTCGTTGCAGAATTAAGCAGAAAAAAATAAAATATAAAAATGGTTATTTGATGGGAAGGAAGAAAGTTTGGGCACTCCAATTTTAATCTATGAATATACGTATTTAGTTGCAATCAAAATCATTCAACCATCCATCCATCCATCCACCCATCCACCCATCCATTCATCCATCCACAGTCTACTGCTTTTCCGGAAGTCGGGGTCGCGGAGGCAGCAGTTCAAGCAGAGAAGACAAGACTTCCCTATCCCCAGCCACCTACTCCAGCTCATTAGAGAGAATATCAAGGCTTTCCCAAAGCAACTGGGAGACATAGTCTCTCAAGCGAGTCCAAGGTAGAAATATAAATGTAAGAGAAAAATATGAAGGAATGACGGTCCGAAAGGGCGCACACAAACAACGCGCATGACCCTCATCCATGTGGAGTTCAGAAGCACCGCGCCCACGTAACCGGTCCACTCGCCAAGCACAGTGCCTCACTAGCGTCAGTCTGAGAGAAGCATGAACATATTAAAGTACCTTAAATGTGGAAAAAAGCAGAGGAGGTATGTAAGCAGTGGAGGCAATTATCATGGTTTTAACCTGCTGGAAACGGGAGCAATAATGGAAGAGTTTCTTAGCTAACAGATGTGGTACAGAGCTCGATGAGGTTCATGTTGCCTTCTTTTTAATTATTAGTTTATTGTTGTTATTTCGGACAATAAGACACCCTGGGGAAACCTTCAAAATATCGGAATATTGGTTATGAGCAAAGGATAGAATATTGTGAATCCCTTATTAACAAATATATACTTATAAAGAAACATGATTTTATTACTAATATTATTACACAAAGAAATAATGTCAAAGACATTTATTCATCATGAGTGTTAACTAATAAATGAAAATGATATTTACCTTGTGCTTCTTGTGGGCTGCCATCTGAGGTTTTTGAATCAGAACCTGCAAGGCAGTTACATAAAACATTAGATTCCTCTAAATCTTGTTAAATATATCTTTAAAAAAAATGCAGGGTTTTTACTAAAGTCATAGCATGCGACAACGGGGAAAATGTAAAGTATACTAAATTCAGGTAGAATAGGTGGTGCAGTGCTTAGCACTTTCGCTTCACAGCAAAACGGTCCTGTATTTCAACTCAAGAGCTGGCCAACTGGGGAACTTTCTGTGTTTAGTTTGCATGTTCTCCCTGTGTCTGCATGGTGCTTTGCAGGGTAATTTAGGTTCCAAAAAGTCCAAAGGTATACTGGCATTAACAGGGAAATCGAAATTGCCCTAGGGTGTGAATAACCTCAGTTATGTCATTGCAGAATTAAGCAGAAAAAAATAAAATATAAAAATGATTATTTGATGGGAAGGAAGAAAGTTTGGTCACTCCAATTTTAATCTATGAATATATGTATTTAGTTGCAATAAAAATCATTCAACCTTCCATCCATCCATCCATCCATCAACGCATTCATCCATCCATCTTCCACTGCTTTTCCGGAGGTCGGGGTCGCGGAGGCAGCAGTTCAAGCAGAGAAGACAAGACTTCCCTCTCCCCAGCCACCTACTCCAGATCATTAGAGAGAATACCAAGGATGTCCCAGAGAAACTGGGAGACGTAGTCTCTCCAGCGAGTCCAAGGAATAAATATAAATGTAAAAGAAAAAATGAAGGAATGACGGTCCGCAAGGGCGCACACAAACAACGCGCGTGACCCTCATCCACGTGGAGTTCAGAAGCGCTGCGCCCACGTGACCGCTCCACTCGCCAAGCACAGTGCCTCACTAGGGTCACTGTCTGAGATAAGCATGAGCATTTTAAAGTACATTAAATGTGGAAAAAAGAAGAAGAGGTATGTAAGCAGTGGAGGCATTTATCATGGTTTTAACCTGCTGGAAACGGGAACAATAATGGAAGAGTTGCTTAGCTAAAAGATGTGGTTCAAAGCTCGAGTAGGTTCATGTTATCTTCTTTTTTTTTTTTTCCACAATATCTTTATTGAACCTTTTTTTTTTTTTTTTTTAACAAACATGATTCAAACAATCAAACACTAACACTAAAGACCTACAAAAAAAAAAAAAAAAAAAATGCCCTAAAAACACCAACAACCACCAACAAAATCAAGTCTTCAACAATGCTCCTCTGTTTAGTCTAGACAATCCAATATATTAGTATACATATTATGTTCACCAGTTTGGAATTTACAAGGTCCACACACATCATTCACCTTCTTCTTCAAGAGTTATGTTTAAATTTTTTACATAATCAATAAAAGGTCTCCATATATTCTCAAACACAATTTCCTTTGATTTCAGTATATATGTTATTCTTTCTAATGGAAGGTTTGTTAACATCTGTCTTAACCACTGAGTCACATCTGGTCTATGAGTCTTTTTTCCATAATAGTGCAATACATTTTTTGGCATTAAGCAAACTGAGGTCTATGAATGTTCTTTCACTTTTATTGAAATTATACTTTTCTGGGTACAGACCCAACAAAAACAGTTTAGGATTCAATATGATTTGTTTTGAGATTATTTTTTCAATTGTTACCCTCACCTCCTCCCAAAACATTCTTATTAATCTACATTCCCATAAACAATGAAATAGGGTTCCTTTACTTTCCATGCATTTTGTGCATGTATCTGGTATATTTTTGTTATATCTATTTAACTCCTCCGGTGTCACATACATCCGCATTAACCATTTGAAATGTATCAATTTAAGGCGTGCATTTATTGATTTGGTTTGAGCTTCTGTACAAGCCAATTCCCATTGTTCCTCTGAAATTTCAATTTGCAGATCTTCTTTCCAGTAGTTTAATCTTTTCAGTGAATTTTCACTTGAAGATAGTGTCAATGAGTTATAAAACTCTGAAATAATACCCTTTCTTTTACTATCTTTCAACATCATTTTTTCCAAGGATGAATAAATAGGTCGAGTGAGAGCTTTATTTTGATTTGATCGAATAAAGTTTCTAAGTTGAAGATATTTAAAAAAATGTGTTCTATTGAGATTAAATTTGATCCTCAGCTCTTCAAAAGACATTATGTTGTCTGCACATGGCAAATATAAATCCTGAATCTTTTGTATCCCTTTTAAATTCCATACTTTAAATACAGCGTCCGCTCTCCCTGGTTTAAAATATTGATTACCCCATATTGGACTAAATTGTGACAATAACTGTGGTTCTTTTAAATAGTTTTTAGCTTCACACCATATTTTGATCATATGCTTTACAAATGGATTTTTAACTTGTTTTTGTAATTTTTTTGCCCAATCTGAGTATATGAATATGGGAAGAGGTAAAGGTAAATTGTATGATTCCATTTCAGTCCAGTGAGGGAGATCATTTGATGAAAAATAATATGTCATAGACCTCAGTTGTGCCGACCAATAATACAACATAAAATTTGGACATTTCAGACCTCCACGATCAAATGGTAAATATAATAAAGACAAACGTAATCTAGCCCTCCTGTTGTTCCATATAAATTCCACTAACTTTTTTTTTATTCTTGAGAATAGATCTAAAGGTGGGCTGCACGGTGGTGCAGTGGTTTAGCACTGTGGCAGCACAGTTTACCCTCGGCCGGGGGATCGCGGGGATCATGAGATCGTGGGTTCGATCCCAGCCCCCGACCAACAGTGAGCTGTGTGGAGTTTGCATGTTCTCCCCGTGTTGCGTGGGTTTACTCCGGGATTTCTCCGGTTTCCTCCCGCATACCAAAAACATGTAGGTTTAGGGCGCTCGCGCACGCAGCGACCAGCAGCCGGTGGCTTGTCACCAGACTGCAAACCAAGTCTACCTACGGGTACAAATAAGTAACAAAAAAAAAAAAAAAAAAAAAAAAAAAAAGGTGGTGATAAGGGAATGTATTGAAATAAATAAAGTATTTTAGGTAAAATATTACTTTTAAGTATATTGATTCTCCCGATCATCGACATTGGTAGTGACATCCATCTCTGAGTTAACTCATTGATATCTGACATTAAGGCTTCATAGTTGACACTGGCGACTGATTCTAGCTTAGGCATAATTTGGATTCCTAAATATTTAAACTGATTTACAACATTGAATTGATTTACCTCAGGGGCTGGGTAATTTCTCTGGGTCTCATTTAGCATTAATATTGAAGATTTAGTTTTATTTATTTTATATCCTGATATTTCCCCAAAATTCTTTATTAAATTCAACAAGGTAGGAATTGATTTTTTTAGATTCGACATAAACAAAATTATATCATCGGCGTACAGGGAGATTTTATGTTCTGTTGGTCCAACTTTAATTCCATATATTTGTGAATGTAAACGTATCGCTATCGCTAAAGGTTCAATTGCCATAGTAAACAGTAAAGGTGAAAGTGGACAGCCTTGTCGACATCCTCTATTGATTTTTATTGGTTTTGAAATATTGTTATTTGTTAGGATTTCTGCTGTAGCATTATTGTATATTATTTGAACCCATTTTATGAAATTATTTCCAAGTCCAAACCTTTGTAGGACTTCAAAAAGAAAGGGCCATTCAACTCTATCAAAGGCCTTTTCGGCGTCCAATGAAAGGAGAGCTGTATCCGGTGCTTCTTTATTAAAATAAATAATATTAAATAGTCTTCTTACATTATGGAAGCCTTGTCTACCCTTTATAAAGCCATTCTGATCTCGATTAATAATATTTGGTAAAATTTCTTGTATTCGTCTTGCTAAAATTTTACAGATTATCTTAAGGTCGGCGTTTAATAGGCTTATTGGTCTCATATTTTCACATTTATTAGAGGGCTTACCTGGTTTTGGCAGCAGTATAATTAAGGCATTATTTATGTATGATGGTAAATTATTATTTTGAAATGCTTCTAAAACCATTTCCAAAAAAGGTTTTATTAATTTATTCTTGAATTTTTTTATAAAGGTCAACTGGAAGACCATCTGGTCCTGCACTTTTTCCTGATTTCATATTATCAATGGCTAGCCCAACTTCTTCTTGACTAATTTTAGACTCCAATATCTCCCTGTTTTCATTTGGAATACACGGTATAGATAGTTCGTTCAAAAACCCATTTAGTTTTGTTAAATCAGGTTCATTTTTGGTATCATATAATTTTTCATAGTAATCTCTAAAGGCTCTATATGTTATCTTCTTTTTAATTATTAGTTTTTGTTGTTCTTATTACCTCCGCCAGGCCGAAGGCCAGGAGGAGGTTATGTTTTTGCCGGGGTTTGTCTGTCTGTCTGTTTGTCTGTCTGTCTGTGTCTGTCTGTTTGTTTGTCTGTTTGTCTGTTGGTTAGCAAGATAACTCAAAAACTTTTGGACGCATTTCGATGAAACTTTCAGGCCTTGTTGGAAATGGTACAAGGAAGAACTGATTAAATTTTGGGGATGATCCGGATCACCGTCTTGACACAGGAATTTTTTTAAGGATTCTTTAACATTGTCAGATACGGCCATTTTCAGCATGTGTGCAGGGGCAATAGAGGGCGCTGGTCGTCGTGTATGACGAACACAAACTCCGCCTTTTTCAAAGTTTTAGGCACAAAACCACGAAAACAGTGCTGGGCAGGACCCGCCAGAGTGCCTGTGTTTGCGCTATGATGCAAAAGCTGAGATGGGTAGCTGTCCGGTGCCGGATTATTTGGCAGAAATTCCCCGGCCAGCCATATGGGCTGCGCAAAAACCAGCTCGGTGCCGGGGAAGTTTCCAAATCCTCTTTTTTCCGCGGAGCGCAAACCCAATAAAACACAGGGCAACCATTATCGCACCTTCTTTTGTCCTGCGGCTCCGGAACAGAGAGGAATCCCGGCGCCAGTAATGCTGCGCCTGATATGTGTGACTCTAATACTAAAACTGACTGCATTGGGGAATTTCCACCTCAAGTCGTACTTTGCTACACAGCGCCACAAAAACTTTGTAGCCAAATTCGATCGATGGATGAACATTTTCAGCCAGTGACAGAAACGACGCCTTCCAAATCCAATGCATCACTAGCAGAAGTGATGTTTTGTCATTTTGAGCCAGACAACAATATACCCACATTGGTGGCAGATCACTTCAGTGATATGGTGCCAACATTGTTTCCTGACAGCAAGAGCACTCAATTTTTTTGTGCTACTTGGCTTATTAGTTTCACATTACCAAAAAGTTATGGCTCAAGATTGTGTCCATATAAGTGTACATTTGAATGAATATGTTTGAAATAGTTCATGTTGCACTTGCTGTTTGTTTAGTTTTTGTTTCTTTGTTTCTTTGTTTTTGCTTCAGTTTTCTTTCATCTGCTGATAAATACAGTTTTTAAGTACTCAGTACAGGTGTGAAAGCCCCCCCCCCCAATAAGGGAGGCATGAGGTCAGTACAGGTGTGAAAGCCCCCCCAATAACGGAGGCAAGAGGTATGCCTTGACAGGTCGCAACCTGCCACTTTGCAGATGAAGGAGATGGACACAACACCAACACTTCAGTTTATTACCTCCGCCAAGGAGGTAATGCTTTTACTACTGAACCACTAATCCTATCATTGTGAATCCAATTGCTAGTCATATGTTTTCATGGTCAAGGAATCTGAAAACGTACACACAAACACTGTATGGGGGGGAACTGTGGCGCTTGGCGGAGGTCTGCGCTCTCCGAGTGCTTTTCTTATTTCAAACAATAAGAAACCCTGGGGACACCTTCAAAATATCGGAATATTGGTTTTCAGCAAAGGATCAAATATCGTGAATCCCTTATTAAAAAATATAAACTTATAAAAATATGATTTTATTATTAATATTATTGCACAAAGAAATAATGTCGTAATGACATTTATTCATCATGAGTGTTCACTAATAAATGAAAATGATATTTACCTTGTGTTTCTTGTTGACTGCCATCTGAGGATTTTGAATCAGAATCTGCAAAGCAGTTACATAAAACATCAGTTTCCTCTAAATCATGTTAAATATAGTATAATAAGAAATAATGTCGTAATGACATTTATTCATCATGAGCGTTAACTAATAAATGAAAACGATATTTACCTTGTGCTTCTTGTGGACTGCAATCTGAGGTTTTTGTTTCAGAACCTGCAAGGCAGTTACAAAAAACATCAGTTTCCTCTAAATCTTATTAAATATATAATTAAAAAATATACAGTGTTTCTACTCAAGTCATAGCATGCGACAATGGGGAAAATTTAAAGAATTGTAAACTAAGGCCAACTTGGTGGTGCAGTGCTTATCACTCTCGCTTCACAGCAAAACGGTCCTGAGTTTGAACTCAAGAGCTGGCCAACTGGGGACCGTTCTGTGATTAGTTTGCATGTTCTCCCTGCCTGCATGGTGTTTTGCAGGGTAATTTAGGTTCCAAAAAGTCCAAAGACTAACTGGCATTAACAGGGAAATCGAAATTGCCCTAGGGTATGAATAACCTCAGTTATGTCATTGCAGAATTAAGCAGAAAAAAATAAAATACAAAAATGGTTATTTGATGGGAAGGAAGAAAGTTTGGTCACTCCAATTTTAATCTATGAATATAAGTATTTAGTTGCAATCAAAATCATTCAACCATCCATCCATTCATCCATCCACAGTCTACTGCTTTTCCGGAAGTCGGGGTCGCGGAGGCAGCAGTTCAAGCAGAGAAGACAAGACTTCCCTATCCCCAGCCACCTACTCCAGCTCATCAGAGAGAATATCAAGGATTTCCCAAAGCAACTGGGAGACATAGTCTCTCAAGCGAGTCCAAGGTAGAAATATAAATGTAAGAGAAAAATATGAAGGAATGACGGTCCGCAAGGGCGCACACAAAACAACGCGCATGACCCTCATCCACGTGGAGTTCAGAAGCACCGCGCCCACGTGACCGGTCCACTCGCCAAGCACAGTGCCTCACTAGCGTCAGTCTGAGAGAAGCATGAACATATTAAAGTACCTTAAATGTGGAAAAAAGCAGAGGAGGTATGTAAGCAGTGGAGGCCATTATCATGGTTTGAACCTGCTGGAAACGGGAGCAATAATGGAAGAGTTTCCAGTAAATTGTAAACTAAGGCCAACCACCAAGGCCAACTTGGTGGTGCAGTGCTGATCACTCTCGCTTCACAGCAAAACGGTCCTGAGTTTGAACTCAAGAGCTGGCCAACTGGGGACCGTTCTGTGAATAGTTTGCATGTTCTCCCTGTCTGCATGGTGTTTTGCAGGGTAATTTAGGTTCCAAAAAGTCCAAAGACTAACTGGCATTAACAGGGAAATCGAAATTGCCCTAGGGTATGAATAACCTCAGTTATGTCATTGCAGAATTAAGCAGAAAAAAATAAAATATAAAAATGGTTATTTGATGGGAAGGAAGAAAGTTTGGTCACTTCAATTTTAATCTATGAATATAAGTATTTAGTTGCAATCAAAATCATTCAACCATCCATCCATCCATCCATTCATCCATCCACAGTCTACTGCTTTTCCGGAAGTCGGGGTCGCGGAGGCAGCAGTTAAAGCAGAGAAGACAAGACTTCCCTATCCCCAGCCACCTACTCCAGCTCATCAGAGAGAATATCAAGGCTTTCCCAAAGCAACTGGGAGACATAGTCTCTCAAGCGAGTCCAAGGTAGAAATATAAATGTAAGAGAAAAATATGAAGGAATGACGGTCCGCAAGGGCGCACACAAACAACGCGCATGACCCTCATCCACGTGGAGTTCAGAAGCACTGCGCCCACGTGACCGGTCCACTCGCCAAGCACAGTGCCTCACTAGCGTCACTCTGAGAGAAGCATGAACATATTAAAGTACCTTAAATGTGGAAAAAAGCAGAGGAGGTATGTAAGCAGTGGAGGCAATTATCATGGTTTTAACCTGCTGGAAACGGGAGCAATAATGGAAGAGTTTCTTAGCTAACAGATGTGGTACAGAGCTCGATGAGGTTCATGTTGCCTTCTTTTTTTTTCCACAATATCTTTATTGAACCTTTTTTTTTAACAAACATGATACAAACAATCAAACACTAACACTAAAGTACTACAAAAAAAAAATGCACTAAAAAACACCAACAACCACCAACAAAATCAAATCTTCAACAATGCTCCTCTGTTTAGTCTAGACAATCCAATACATAAGTATACATATTATGTTCACCAGTTTGGAATTTACAAGGTCCACACACATCATTCACCTTCTTCTTCAAGAGTTATGTTTAAATTTTTTACATAATCAATAAAAGGTCTCCATATATTCTCAAACACAATTTCCTTTGATTTCAGTATATATGTTATTCTTTCTAATGGAAGGTTTGTTAACATCTGTCTTAACCACTGAGTCACATCTGGTCTATGAGTCTTTTTCCATAATAGTGCAATACATTTTTTGGCATTAAGCAAACTGAGGTCTATGAATGTTCTTTCACTTTTATTAAAATTATGCTTTTCTGGGTACAGACCCAACAAAAACAGTTTAGGATTCAATATGATTTGTTTTGAGATTATTTTTTCAATTGTTACCCTCACCTCTTCCCAAAACATTCTTATTAATCTACATTCCCATACACAATGAAATAGAGTTCCTTTACTTTCCATGCATTTTGTGCATGTATCTGGTATATTTTTATTATATCTATTTAACTCCTCCGGTGTAACATACATCCGCATTAACCATTTGAAATGTATCAATTTAAGGCGTACATTTATTGATTTGGTTTGAGCTTCTGTACAAGCCAATTCCCATTGTTCCTCTGAAATTTCAGTTTGCAGATCTTCTTTCCAGTAGTTTAATCTTTTCAGTGAATTTTCACTTGAAAATAGTGTCAATGAGTTATAAAACTCTGAAATAATACCCTTTCTTTTACTATCTTTCATCAACATTTTTTCCAAGGATGAATAGATAGGTCGAGTGAGAGCTTTATTTTGATTTGATCGAATAAAGTTTCTAAGTTGAAGATATTTAAAAAAATGTGTTCTATTGAGATTAAATTTGATCCTCAGCTCTTCAAAAGACATTATGTTATCTGCACATGGCATATATAAATCCTGAATCTTTTGTATCCCTTTTAAATTCCATACTTTAAATACAGCGTCCGCTCTCCCTGGTTTAAAATATTGATTACCCCATATTGGACTAAATTGTGACAATAACTGTGGTTCTTTTAAATAGTTTTTAGCTTCACACCATATTTTGATCATATGCTTTACAAATGGATTTTTAACTTGTTTTTGTAATTTTTTTGCCGAATCTGAATATATGAATATGGGAAGAGCTAAAGGCAAATTGTATGATTCCATTTCAGTCCAGTGAGGGAGATCATTTGATGAAAAATAATATGTCATAGACCTCAGTTGTGCCGACCAATAATACAACATAAAATTTGGACATTTCAGACCTCCACGATCAAATGGTAAATATAATAAAGACAGACGTAATCTAGCCCTCCTGTTGTTCCATATAAATTCCACTAACTTTTTTTTAATTCTTGAGAATAAATCTAAAGGTGGTGGTAAGGGAATGTATTGAAATAAATAAAGTATTTTAGGTAAGATATTACTTTTAAGTATATTAATTCTCCCGATCATCGACATTGGTAGTGACATCCATCTCTGAAGTAACTCATCAATATCTGTCATTAAGGCTTCATAATTGACACTGGCGATTGATTCTAGCTTAGGCACAATTTGGATTCCTAAATATTTAAACTGATTTACAACATTGAATTGATTTACCTCAGGGGCTGGGTAATTTCTCTGGGTCTCATTTAGCATTAATATTGAAGATTTAGTTTTATTTATTTTATATCCTGATATTTCCCCAAAATTCTTTATTAAATTCAACAAGGTCGGAATTGATTTTTTAAGATTCGACATAAACAAAATTATGTCATCAGCATACAGGGAGATTTTATGTTCTGTTGGTCCAACTTTAATTCCATATATTTGTGACTGTAGACGTATCGCCATCGCTAAAGGTTCAATTGCCATAGTAAACAGTAAAGGTGAAAGTGGACAGCCTTGTCGACATCCTCTATTGATTTTTATTGATTTTGAAATATTGTTATTTGTTAGGATTTCTGCAGTAGCATTATTATATATTATCTGAACCCATTTTATGAAATTATTTCCAAGTCCAAACCTTTGTAAGACTTCAAAAAGAAAGGGCCATTCAACTCTATCAAAGGCTTTTTCGGCATCCAGTGATAAGAGAGCTGTATCCGATGCTTCTTTATTAGAATAAATAATATTAAAAAGTCTTCTTACATTATGGAAGCCTCGTCTTCCCTTTATAAAGCCATTCTGATCTCGATTAATAATATTTGGTAAAATTTCTTGTATTCGTCTTGCTAAAATTTTACAGATTATCTTAAGGTCGGCATTTAATAGGCTTATTGGTCTCATATTTTCACATTTATTAGAAGGCTTACCTGGTTTTGGCAACAGTATAATTAAGGCATTATTCATATATGATGGTAAATTACTATTTTGAAATGCTTCTAAAACCATTTCCAAAAAAGGTTTTGTTAATTTATTCTTAAATTTTTTATAAAGGTCAACTGGAAGACCATCTGGTCCTGCACTTTTTCCTGATTTCATATTATCAATAGCTAGTCCAACTTCTTCTTGACTAATTTTAGACTCCAGTATCTCCCTATTTTCATTTGGAATACACGGTATAAATAGTTCGTTCAAAAACCCATGTAGTTTTGTTAAGTCAGATTCATTTTTGGTATCATATAATTTTTCATAGTAATCTCTAAAGGCTCTATTAATTTCTAAAGGATCTATAACTACCTGTCCGTTACTTATAATACTGGTAATTGGTGTTTTAGATTCTAATTGTTTAATCTGCCATGCCAATAACTTTCCTGATTTTTCACCTTGTTCTTAAAAAGATTGTTTCAATCTTAGAAGACTCGAGGCAGCTCTATTCGCTGATTTTTTGTCATATTCAGCTCTCAAAATCAGTAATTCATTCTCCAACCTTGGATCTCTTCCTGCATATACTCTTTCTTGAAGAATTTTTATTTTATGTTCCAGTTGGACTCTCTCCTCTCGAGTCTTCTTAGATTTTGAACCTGCATAACTAATAATGTGTCCCCTAATAAAAGCTTTGAAAGCCTCCCACTTTACACATGCTGATGTTTGTGTAGTATTAATGTCAAAGAACCCATCTATCTGTTTTTCTATGTATTTAACAAATTCCTCATCCTGAAGCCATTTATGCTGAAATTGCCACCTACCTGGTTCCTTTGTCAATTTCTTATCTACATACAGTATATTAGAAAGCAGGGTGCATGATCAGAGATCACGATGTTATCATAAAAACAGTTTTGAATCTTGGACCTTAATTCTGTGGAGATCAAAAAATAATCTATACGTGAGAATGTCTTGTAGGTATTGGAATAACAAGAGTATGCTTTAACTTGTGGTTTCATTTCTCTCCATATATCTATCAATTTCAATTCTTTCATAAAATGATTAATGGTCATCCTACATCCATTGTGCGTACAGTCCAGTCCTGTTGATCTATCTATACCTGGATTCAATGTACAATTAAAATCCCCTGCTATTATATGTCGCCCTGTAAGTGATGATAAGATAAGAAATAAATTAGCAAAGAACTTTTGATCATCTATATTGGGACCATATAAGTTCACCAAATTTATGTTTTCTAATAGCAAAGATCCTTGAATGATTACATATCTTCCAAATTTGTCTCCAATTACATTTTTCACTTGAAATGGGACTGATTTATGTATGAGAGTCATAACTCCCCTGGCTCGGGATGAAAATGATGAGGTGAAAACATTTCCTTGCCATCTACTCCTAATTCTTTTTACATCTTCCTCTATTAGATGAGTTTCTTGTAAAAACACAATTTTTGAACCCATGTCTTTTATTTTATTCATAACTTGTTTAAGTTTTTTTAAATTTTGTAGACCTCTGCAATTCCATGAAGTTAAGTTAAGATTAACGCTTTGATTTATGATCAATAGGGAGTTTGGGATTACCTTGCAGTGTAAACATGCTCAAACAGAAAAGCAAAAAAAATGAGTGGTTGAACATTCACCCTACAAACTCCACACAAACAAATTCCCCCTTCCCACATTTGTGGCAATCCCCCCAAAAGCAAAAGAAAAATTCCGTCTCCCGATATAGCCATCGACCGTTCCACACCCACGAGGATCAGCCAAAGCCACTCCTTCTTCATCCTCCCAATCACCCTAACTCTACTGCTTTTAATAACGTAACATTAACTCTCTTCTGTAATTTTCCAATTTAACTCCAAAATTTTTTAGCAATTTTGTACTTTTTTTTTTTTTTTTTTAATATGTAATACAATCTATATTTTGTAATCTTGTTATATGCTTCTAATCAGTTAAATGCTCAAATATTCTACCCTATATTCTGTTCATGCTTAGCTCCCACCAGTCTCTTCCTGGATCTTCTTGATGAGCTCCTGCGCCTCCTCGGGGGTCTTGAAGATGTGTGTTCTGCCCTCATTTGTGACCAGAAGTCTTGCAGGGTGAATCACTCCATGACGAATCTCAAGGTTGCGCAGTTCTTTGCGGATGGGGTCAAACTGCTTCCTTAATTGTTGGATTCCTGAGGCCAAATCTGGGTAGAATCGCACCTGCTGATCTTGATATTTAATTTCTCCTTTGGCCCGCACCGCGTTGGAGATCGTCATCCTGTCTCTGTAGCTGAGAAACTTCATAATTAACGTCCTCGGTGCTGCCTTGTTACCTCTCGGTGGGCCAATTCGGTGGGAGCTTTCCAAGACGACTGATGATTTTAGCTCCGCGTTGTTCAGCGCCTCCGGGATCCACCCCTCCAAAAAGGAGCATGAATCACGACCTTCGGCTCCCTCCGGTAAACCCACCAACCTCAGATTGTTCCGTCTGGACCGAGATTCCAAATCCAGAACGCTATTTCCCAGATCTTTATTTTTTTTTCCAAAGTGCGCACCTTTATTTGAAGTCCGCTAATTTCATCCTCCGCACTTGAAACACGAAGCTCCGCCTGCGTCACTCGCTCCACGCAGTCACCCAACTCCTTTCTCATTGCATCCAACGCTGCCATAATCCCATCAAGTTTAGCGGAAAAGTCTGCTCTCATTGAGCTAATGGCAGCCAGCACTGCACCTGTGCCGCCATCGTCAGCAGTTACCACATCACCGCTAGTTTCATCCGCCATATCCGCAGCTTTTTCTACTGCGCCACAAACTTTAAAGTCCGTTAATTTGGACTGCTTCGGCGATTCAATTTTTCCCCCTCCTGATTTCCCAGCCTTAGTCTTCACCGGCATATCCTCACCCAAACGCTGGGAAAAGTTCTGTTCCGAATGAGAGAGTTATTTGCCGAATTTTTATTTCCAGGAGCAGAGCAGAGTGATACGTGTCCTTCTAGGCGGCCGCCATAACCGGAAGTCCATGTTGCCTTCTTTTTAATTATTAGTTTATTGTTGTTATTTCGGACAATAAGACACCCTGGGGAAACCTTCAAAATATCGGAATATTGGTTATGAGCAAAGGATAGAATATTGTGAATCCCTTATTAACAAATATATACTTATAAAGAAATATGATTTTATTACTAATATTATTACACAAAGAAATAATGTCATAAAGACATTTATTCATCATGAGTGTTAACTAATAAATGAAAATGATATTTACCTTGTGCTTCTAGTGGGCTGCTATCTGAGGTTTTTGAATCAGAACCTGCAAGGCAGTTACATAAAACATTAGATTCCTCTAAATCTTGTTAAATATATCGTTAAAAAATATGCAGGGTTTTTACTAAAGTCATACCATGCGACAATGGGGAAAATGTAAAGTATACTAAATTCAGGTAGAATAGGTGGTGCAGTGCTTAGCACTTTCGCTTCACAGCAAAACGGTCCTGTGTTTCAACTCAAGAGCTGGCCAACTGGGGAACTTTCTGTGTTTAGTTTGCATGTTCTCCCTGTGTCTGCATGGTGCTTTGCAGGGTAATTTATGTTCCAAAAAGTCCAAAGGTAAACTGGCATTAAAAGGGAAATCAAAATTGCCCTAGGGTGTGAATAACCTCAGTTATGTCATTGCAGAATTAAGCAGGAAAAAAATAAAATATAAAAATGATTATTTGATGGGAAGGAAGAAAGTTTGGTCACTCCAATTTTAATCTATGAATATATGTATTTAGTTGCAATAAAAATCATTCAACCTTCCATCCATCCATCCATCCATCAACGCATTCATCCATCCATCTTCCACTGCTTTTCCGGAGGTCGGGGTCGCGGAGGCAGCAGTTCAAGCAGAGAAGACAAGACTTCCCTCTCCCCAGCCACCTACTCCAGATCATTAGAGAGAATACCAAGGATGTCCCAGAGAAACTGGGAGACATAGTCTCTCCAGCGAGTCCAAGGAATAAATATAAATGTAAAAGAAAAAATGAAGGAATGACGGTCCGCAAGGGCGCACACAAACAACGCGCGTGACCCTCATCCACGTGGAGTTCAGAAGCGCTGTGTCCACGTGACCGCTCCACTCGCCAAGCACAGTGCCTCACTAGGGTCACTGTCTGAGAGAAGCATGAGCATTTTAAAGTACATTAAATGTGGAAAAAAGAAGAAGAGGTATGTAAGCAGTGGAGGCATTTATCATGGTTTTAACCTGCTGGAAACGGGAACAATAATGGAAGAGTTGCTTAGCTAACAGATGTGGTTCAAAGCTCGAGTAGGTTCATGTTATCTTCTTTTTAATTATTAGTTTTTGTTGTTCTTATTACCTCCGCCAGGCCGAAGGCCAGGAGGAGGTTATGTTTTTGCCGGGGTTTGTCTGTCTGTCTGTTTGTCTGTGTCTGTCTGTTTGTTTGTCTGTTTGTCTGTTGGTTAGCAAGATAACTCAAAAACTTTTGGACGGATTTCGATGAAACTTTCAGGCCTTGTTGGAAATGGTACAAGGAAGAACTGATTAAATTTTGGGGATGATCCGGATCACCGTCTTGATACAGGAATTTTTTTAAGGATTCTTTAACATTGTCAGATACGGCCATTTTCAGCATATGTGCAGGGGCAATAGAGGGCGCTGGTCGTCGTGTCTGACGAACACAAACTCCGCCTTCAAAGTTTTAGGCACAAAACCACGAAAACAGTGCTGGGCAGGACCCGCCAGAGTGCCTGTGTTTGCACTATGCTGCAAAAGCTGAGACGGGCAGCTGTCCGGCGCCGGATTATTTGGCAGAAATTCCCCGGCCAGCCATACGGGCTGCGCAAAAACCAGCTCTGTGCCGGGGAAGTTTCCAAACCCTCTTTTTTCCGCAGAGCGCAAACCCAATAAAACACAGGGCAACCATTATCGCACCTTCTTTTGTCCTGCGGCTCCGGAACAGAGAGGAATCCCGGCGCCAGTAATGCTGCGCCTGATATGTGTGACTCTAATACTAAAACTGACTGCATTGGGGAATTTCCACCTCAAGTCGCACTTTGCTACACAGCGCCACAAAAACTTTGTAGCCAAATTCGATCGATGGATGAACATTTTCAGCCAGTGACAGAAACGACGCCTTCCAAATCCAATGCATCACTAGCAGAAGTGATGTTTTGTCATTTTGAGCCAGACCACAATATACCCACATTGATGGCAGATCACTTCAGTGATTTGGTGCCAACATTGTTTCCTGACAGCAAGAGCACTCAATTTTTTTGTGCTACTTGGCTTATTAGTTTCACATTACCAAAAAGTTATGGCTCAAGATTGTGTCCATATAAGTGTACATTTGAATGAATATGTTTGAAATAGTTCATGTTGCACTTGCTGTTTGTTTAGTTTTTGTTTCTTTGTTTCTTTGTTTTTGCTTCAGTTTTCTTTCATCTGCTGATAAATACAGTTTTTAAGTACTCAGTACAGGTGTGAAAGCCCCCCCCCCCAATAAGGGAGGCATGAGGTCAGTACAGGTGTGAAAGCCCCCCAATAACGGAGGCAAGAGGTATGCCTCGACAGGTCGCAGCCTGCCACTTTGCAGATGAAGGAGATGGGCACAACACCAACACTTCAGTTTATTACCTCCGCCAAGGAGGTAATGCTTTTACTACTGAACCACTAATCCTATCATTGTGAATCCAATTGCTAGTCATATGTTTTCATGGTCAAGGAATCTGAAAACGTACACACAAACACTGTATGGGGGGGAACTGTGGCGCTTGGCGGAGGTCTGCGCTCTCCGAGTGCTTTTCTAGTTTCTGACAATAAGACACCCTGGGGACACCTTCAAAATATCGGAATACTGGTTATCAGCAAAGGATACAATATTGTGAATCCTTAATAAAAAATATACTGTAAACTTATGAAGAAATATGATTTTACTATTAATATTATTACACAAAGAAATAATGTCATAAAGACATTTATTCATCATGAGTGTTAACTAATAAATGAAAATGATATTTACCTTGTGTTTCTTGTGGACTGCCATCGGAGGTTTTTAAATCAGAACCTACAAGGCAGTTACATAAAACATTAGATTCCTCTAAATCTTGTTAAATATATACTGTAATTAAAAAATATACAGGGTTTCTACTAAAGACATAGCATGCAACAATGGGGAAAATGTAAAGTATTCTAAATTCAGGGAAAGTTGGTGATGAAGTGCTTAGCACTTTCGCTTCACAGCAAAACGGTCCTGTGTTTAAACTCAAGAGCTGGTCAACTGGGGAACTTTCTGTGCTTAGTTTGCATGTTCTCCCTGTGTTTGCATAGTGTGTTGCAGAGTAATATAGGTTCCACAAAGTCCAAAGGTTTTCTGGCATGAACAGGGAATTCTAAATTGCCCTAGTGGATGAATAACCTCAATTACTGTATGTCGTTGCAGATTAAAGCAGAAAAAAATAAAATATAAAAAACTGTAGTTATTTGATGGGAAGATAGAAAGTTTTGTTACTCCAATTTTAATCTATGAATATATGTATATAGTTGCAATCAGAATAAATCAACCATCCATCAATCCAACTTCTACTGCTTTTCCGGAGGTCTGGGTCACAAAGTCAGCAGTTCAAGAAGAGAAGCCAAGACTTCCCTCTCCCCAGCCACCTACTCCAACTGGTCAGAGAGAATACCAAGGCTTTCCCAGACCAAGTGGGAGATGTAGTCTCTCCAGTGAGTCCAAGGTCTAAAGATAAATTTAAGAGAAAAATATGAAGGAATGATGGTCCGTAAGGGTGCACACAAACAACGCGCGTGACCCTCATCCACATGGAGTTCAGAACTGCCACGCCCACGTAACCCCTCCACTCACCAGGCAGAGTGCCTCACTAGCGTCACTGTCTGAGAGAAGCTTGAGCTGATAAAAGGACATTAAATGTGGAAAAAAGAAGAAGAGGTATGGAAGAAGTGGAGGCATTTAACATGGTTTTAACCTGCTGGAAACGGGAGCAATAATGGACGCGAAGCTTAGCTAACAGATGTGGTTAAGAGCTCGAAAAGGTTCATGTTGTCTTCTTTTTAATTATTAGTTTTTTTTTTCATATTTCAGACAATAAGAAACCCTGAGGACACCTTCAAAATATCGGAATATTAGTTTTCAGCAAAGGATCAAATATCGTGAATTCCTTATTAAAAAATATAAACTTATAAAAATATGATTTTATTATTAATATTATTGCACAAAGAAATAATGTCGTAATGACATTTATTCATCATGAGTGTTCACTAATAAATGAAAATGATATTTACCTTGTGTTTCTTGTGGACTGCAATCTGAGGTTTTTGATTCAGAACCTGCAAGGCAGTTACATAAAACATCAGTTTCCTCTAAATCATGTTAAATATAGTATAATAAGAAATAATGTCGTAATGACATTTATTCATCATGAGTGTTAACTAATAAATGAAAACGATATTTACCTTGTGCTTCTTGTGGACTGCAATCTGAGGTTTTTGATTCAGAACCTGCAAGGCAGTTACAAAAAACATCATTTTCCTCTAATTCTTATTAAATATATAATTAAAAAATATACAGTGTTTCTACTCAAGTCATAGCATGCGACAATGGGGAAAATTTAAAGAATTGTAAACTAAGGCCAACTTGGTGGTGCAGTGCTTATCACTCTCGCTTCACAGCAAAACGGTCCTGAGTTTGAACTCAAGAGCTGGCCAACTGGGGACCGTTCTGTGATTAGTTTGCATGTTCTCCCTGTGTCTGCATGGTGCTTTGCAGGGTAATTTAGGTTCCAAAAAGTTCAAAGGTTAACTGGCATTAACAGGGAAATCGAAATTGCCCTAGGGTGTGAATAACCTCAGTTATGTCATTGCAGAATTAAGCAGAAAAAAATAAAATATAAAAATGGTTATTTGATGGGAAGGAAGAAAGTTTGGTCACTCCAATTTTAATCTATGAATATACGTATTTAGTTGCAATCAAAATCATTCAACCATCCATCCATCCATCCATCAACCCATTCATCCATCCATCTTCAACTGCTTTTCCGGAGGTCGGGGTCGCAGAGGCAGCAGTTTAAGCAGAGAAGACAAGACTTCCCTCTCCCCAGCCACCTACTCCAGCTCATCGGAGAGAATACCAAGGATTTCCCAGAGAAACTGGGAGACGTAGCCTCTCCAGCGAGTCCAAGGAATAAATATAAATGTAAAAGAAAAAAATGAAGGAATGATGGTCCGCAAGGGTGCACACAAACAACGCGCGTGACCCTCATCCACATGGAGTTCAGAAGCCCCGCACCCATGTGATCTCTCCACTCGCAAGGCAGAGAGCCTCACTAGCGTCACTGTCTGAGAGAAGCTTGAGCTTATTAAAGTACCTTAAATGTGGAAAAAAGCAGAAGAGGTATGCAAGCAGTGGAGGCAATTATCATGGTTTTAATCTGCTGGAAACGGGAGCAATAATGGTTAAAGTTTCTTAGCTAACAGATGTGGTTCAGAGCTCGATGAAGTTCACGTTGTCTTCTTTATAATTATCAGTTTTTTGTTATTTCTGACAATAATGCATGCATGGAAATAACTGACTGGGACATGTTTAAAGGAGCCACACATGATCTTAATGAGTACACGGACACTGTGAACTCATATATCAACTTTTGTGAGGAGAGCATTCTCCCATCACGCACCAGGGTGAGGTACTCTAATGATAAGCCCTGGTTCACTGCTAAGCTCAGACAGATCAGAAAGGAGAAGGAAGCTGCGTTGAAAAGTGGAGACAGAGACTGCTACATGGAGGTTAAATATTGGTTTAACAGAGAGCTGAAGAGAGCTAAATCTGTGTACTCTGAGTGACTCCAGCAGCAGTTCACTGCTAATGACTCGGCTTCTGTGTGGAGAGGACTGAGGCAAATCACCAACTATCGGCTTCAGGCTTCTAAAGGTCAGGATGACAAAGTCCTTTGTCAAAAACTGTCCCAACATTACGCCCGTTTTGACACCTCGTCAGCTGTGTCCAACTCCCCCACTCCACCCAGCTCCACTGCCTCCTCGGCCCCTAATTCATCAAAAGCGGTCCCCCCCTCCTCCTCCTCCCCCCCTGCCCTTGTCATCAGTGAGCAGGACGTGCACAGACAATTCTCCAGACTGAACCCGTGCAAGGCCCCTGGATCGGACGGTGTGTCTCCCTCCACCCTGAGATGCTGTGCGAAAGAGCTGGCTCCTGTCTTCACAGACATTTTTAACACCTCTCTTAAGCAATGCCACGTGCCATCCTGCCTCAAATCCTCCACCATCATCCCTGTCCCCAAGAAGCCACGGATTACTGGACTTAACGACTACAGACCTGTAGCGCTCACCTCTGTAGTCATGAAGTCCTTTGAGCGCCTGGTCCTGTCTCACCTCAAGTCCATCACCACTCCCCTCCTGGACCCGCTGCAGTTTGCCTACCGTGCCAACAGGTCTGTGGACGACGCAGTCAACCTGGCCCTCCACTCCATCCTGCAGCACCTGGACTCCCCGGGAACCTACGCCAGGATCCTGTTTGTGGACTTCAGCTCTGCATTCAACACCATCCGCCCCGCTCTGCTCCAGGACAAGCTGTCCCTGCTCGGCGTGCCTGACTCCCTCTGCAGGTGGATCACCGACTTCCTGACGGACCGGAGGCAGCATGTGCGGCTGGGGAAGTCTGTCTCGGACTCTGTTAGCATCAGCATCGGATCACCCCAGGGCTGTGTACTTTCCCCCCTACTCTTCTCCCTTTATACCAACTCCTGCACCTCCTCCCACCAGTCTGTTAAGCTGATCAAGTTTGCGGACGACACCACCCTCATCGGGCTCATCTCCAACGGCGACGAGTCCATCTACAGGAAAGAGGTGGCCCAGCTGGTGTCCTGGTGCAGCCACAACAACCTGCAGCTGAACGCTCTGAAGACAGCGGAGATGATTGTGGACTTCAGGAAAGTCACAACCCCCCTGCCCCCCCCTCACCATCACAGGCTCTCCCATCACCATTGCAGATTCCTTCCGCTTCTTGGGCACCACCATCATCCGGGACCTCAAATGGGAGCCAACCATCAGCTCCCTCATCAAAAAGGCCCAGCAGAGGATGTTCTTTCTGCGGCAGCTGAGGAAGCTCAAGCTACCCACCAAGATGTTAGTGCAGTTCTACACGGCCATCATCAAGTCCATCCTCACCTCCTCCATAACCGTGTGGTACGCAGGAGCCACTGCCAGGGACAGACTAAGGCTGCAGCGCGTCGTGCGCACTGCTGAGAACGTGATCGGCTGCAAGCTCCCATCTCTCCAGGACCTGTACATCTCCAGGACCCGGAGGCGTGCAGGCCGGATCATAGCCGATCCTTCACACCCTGGTCACGTACTGTTTGCCCCCCTCCCCTCAGGTAGAAGACTTTGGTCCATTCAGACTAAAACCTCCCGGCACATGAACAGCTTTTTCCCCTCTGCCATCAGACTGCTGAACATTAAGTGACTTATTGACTCTCGTGCACTACATACAGCAGCTCAACCAGACTCATGTCATTCATCACTGTTTTTCTGTTGCATTATCGACTGCACTGTGGTACCCCATACTATCTGCTACTTGCTAATTTATTTAAAACTGCCTTGACTAGTATTACTCATTATTATTATTATTATTATTATTATTACTTATTATTCTACACTTACTGCATGTTTTTAGTCTTTTAGTTTTTTAGTTTATCTCTGTATCTCATCATGTTTTTAATGTTGCAGCATGGCACCGAGACAAATTCCTAGTTTGTGTACTATATGAACAATGGCAATAAATCTGATTCTGATTCTGATTCTAAGACACCCTGGGGACACCTTCAAAATATCGGAATATTGGTTATCAGCAAAGGATCTAATATTGTGAAACCTTATTAAAAAATATACTGTACACTTATAGAGAAATATGATTTTACTATAAATATTATACACAAAGAAATAATGTCATAAAAACATTTATTCATCATGAGTGTTAACTAATAAATGAAAATGATATTTACCTTGTGCTTCTTGTGGACTGCCATCGGAGGTTTTTGAATCAGAACCTGCAAGACAGTTACATAAAACATTAGATTCCTCTAAATCAGGGGTCACCAACGCGGTACCCGCGGGCACCAAGTCGCCCGCAAAGACCACATGAGTCGCCCGCAGGCCTGTTCTAAAAGTAGCACAACTCGCAAGTGAGCTACGTCGAAGATGTAATTTTTTCTGCCGCTATTTTTTAAAATCACACTTGCATTTATATAGATTTTAAAATGACAATGTCTTAAAAATAAAAAAATGAAAATATGTTTATTATACGTAAAGTTAAGGTGAACTCTGACCTAGTTCAAAGGTCAGTATTGTGTGCATGACAAAACCTTCGCGCTTGTGGAGCATAAGCTAGCAGGCAGGGAAGATGGCGAGTGGAGTGCAGTTTCCTACCCCAAAAACATGGCAAAAAAAGTGAATGGGAGGAAGAGTTCTTTTTTTACTTCCGTGAAAGGAAGCTGTGTGTGTTTCATTTGCTGGGCGACTGTGGCGATGGTGCATCTCAGAGTGTGAACTGTGAACCTGCTGCCCACTCTCAGTGCTGTTTACCTTCTTCTCATGAAAGGACAGTGCTGATTATTACTCCAGCATGATTCTTGGCAAGAACTGTATGGATATAATTCCAGTGAAGAAGAACACACAAAAGTGTGTTTATTAAATGTAACAGATTTTGAGCAGAATTGCAGCAGATTTGTTCAGTTAAAAATGTGATAAGATTTATTTAATATGAAAGTTGATTTTTCTTAAATGTTGCGTAACTTTTTCAAACATGGTTCAACATAGTTCATGAATTAAAAGGGTTTAGTTTTTTATGGTTAAAAGGGACTGGTGAAAACTGGACATTTTTTTTAATGAAATGTAGAAGTGATCATCTGAACAATTGCTGAGATTAATAAAAATAAAGTGTTGAATATTGATCTTGTCTGTTACCCACTCTAAGTTATTGATAATTATTTATTTATGTGTGTATATGTATGTATATATGTATGTATGTATGTATGTATGTATGTGTGTGTGTATACAATTTGTTATTTTAGAGGAGTGTGTCAAGCTCGATACCCATGAAGTAGCTCTTGGTTTCAAAAAGGTTGGTGACCCCTGCTCTAAATCTTGTTAAATATATACTGTAATTAAAAAATATACAGGGTTTCTACTCAAGTCATAGCATGCAACAATGGGGAAAATGTAACGTAGTCTAAATTCAGAGCAAGTTGGTGGTGAAGTGATTAGCACTTTCGCTTCACAGCAAAACGGTCCTGTGTTTGAACTCAAGAGCTGGCCAACTGGGGAACTTTCTGTGCTTAGTTTGCATGTTCTCCCTGTGTTTGCATAGTGCGTTGCAGGGTAATATAGGTTCCACAAAGTCCAAAGGTTAACTGGCATGAACAGGGAATTCTACATTGCCCTAGTGCAGGGGTCACCAACGCGGTGCCCGCGGGCACCAAGTCGCCCGCAAGGACCACAAGAGTCGCCCGCAGGCCTGTTCTAAAAATAGCACAACTCGCAAGTGAGCTGCGTCTAAGATGTAATTTTTTCTGCCGCTATTTTTTAAAATCACACTTGCATTTATATAGATTTTAAAATGACAATGTCTTAAAAATAAAAAAATGAAAATATGTTTATTATACGTAAAGTTAAGGTGAACTCTGACCTAGTTCAAAGGTCAGTATTGTGTGCATGACAAAACCTTCGCGCTTGTGGAGCGTAAGCTAGCAGGCAGGGAAGATGGTGAGCGGAGTGGTTTCCTACCCCAAAAACATGGCAAAAAAGACAGAAAATTTATCATTTTCAAAGTGAATGGGAGGAAGAGTTCTTTTTTTACTTCCGTGAAAGGAAGCTGCGTGTGTTTTATTTGCGAGGCGACTGCGGCGACGGTGCATCTCGCCGTCTGTGACGGTGAGATGCACTCAGAGTGTGAACTGTGAACCTGCTGCCCACTCTCAGTGCTGTTTAGCTTCTCTCATGAAAGGACAGTGCTGATTATACTCCAGCATGATTCTTGGCAAGAACTGTATGGATATAGAATCCAGTGAAGAAGGAACACACAAAGAGGTTTATTAAACTGTAACAGATTTTGAGTCAAGAGCTGGCCAACTGGGGAACTTTCTGTGCTTAGTTTGCATGTTCTCCCTGTGTTTGCATAGTGCGTTGCAGGGTAATATAGGTTCCACAAAGTCCAAAGGTTAACTGGCATGAACAGGGAATTCTACATTGCCCTAGTGCAGGGGTCACCAACGCGGTGCCCGCGGGCACCAAGTCGCCCGCAAGGACCACAAGAGTCGCCCGCAGGCCTGTTCTAAAAATAGCACAACTCGCAAGTGAGCTGCGTCTAAGATGTAATTTTTTCTGCCGCTATTTTTTAAAATCACACTTGCATTTATATAGATTTTAAAATGACAATGTCTTAAAAATAAAAAAAATGAAAATATGTTTATTATACGTAAAGTTAAGGTGAACTCTGACCTAGTTCAAAGGTCAGTATTGTGTGCATGACAAAACCTTCGCGCTTGTGGAGCGTAAGCTAGCAGGCAGGGAAGATGGTGAGCGGAGTGGTTTTCCTACCCCCAAAAACATGGCAAAAAAGACAGAAAATTTATCATTTTCAAAGGACTGGGAGGAAGAGTTCTTTTTTTACTTCCGTGAAAGGAAGCTGCGTGTGTTTTATTTGCGAGGCGACTGCGGCGACGGTGCATCTCGCCGTCTGTGACGGTGAGATGCACTCAGAGTGTGAACTGTGAACCTGCTGCCCACTCTCAGTGCTGTTTAGCTTCTTCTCATGAAAGGACAGTGCTGATTATTACTCCAGCATGATTCTTGGCAAGAACTGTATGGATATAATTCCAGTGAAGAAGAACACACAAAAGTGTGTTTATTAAATGTAACAGATTTTGAGCAGAATTGCAGCAGATTTGTTCAGTTAAAAATGTGATAAGATTTATTTTATATGAAAGTTGATTTTTCTTAGATGTTGCATAACTTTTTCAAACATGGTTCAACATAGTTCATGAATTAAAAGGGTTTAGTTTTTTATGGTTAAAAGGGACTGGTGAAACTGGACATTTTTTTAATGAAATGTAGAAGTGATCATCTGAACAATTGCTGAGATTAATAAAAATAAAGTGTTGAATATTGATCTTGTCTGTTACCCACTCTAAGTTATTGATAATTATTTATTTATGTGTGTGTGTATATATATATATATATATATATTTGTGTGTGTGTGTGTGTGTGTGTGTGTGTGTGTATACACAATTTGTAATTTTAGAGGAGTGTGTCAAGCTGGTGCCCTTCACATGACTCGATACCCATGAAGTAGCTCTTGGTTTCAAAAAGGTTGGTGACCCCTGCCCTAGTGGATGAATAACCTCAATTACTGTTGCAGATTAAAGCAGAAAAAAATAAAATATAAATAACCGCAGTTATTTGACTATATACTATATTACTACAGTAATATAGTATATACTATATACAACTATATACATATATTCTATGAATATATGTATATAGTTGCAATCAGAATAAATCAACCATCCATCAGTCCATCTTCTACTGCTTTTCTGGAGGTCTGGGTCACAAAGTCAGCAGTTCAAGAAGAGAAGCCAAGACTTGCCTCTCCCCAGCCACCTACTCCAACTCGTCAGAGAGAATACAACGGCTTTCCCAGACCAAGTGGGAGATGTAGCCTCTCCAGTGAGTCCAAGGTCTAAAGATAAATTTAAGAGAAAAATATGAAGGAATGATGGTCTGCAAGGGCGCACACAAACAACGCGTGTGACCCTCATCCACATGGAGTTTAGAAGCGCCACGCCCACGTAACCCCTCCACTCGCCAGGCAGAGTGCCTCACTAGCATCACTGTCTGAGAGAAGCTTGAGCTGATAAAAGGACGTTAAATGTGGAAAAAAGCAGAAGAGGTATGTAAACAGTGGAGGCATTTATCATGGTTTTAACCTGCTGGAAACGGGAAGAATAATGGAAGCGAAGCTTAGCTAACAGATGTGGTTAAGAGCTCGAAAAGGTTCATTTTGTCTTCTTTTTAATTATTAGTTTTTTTGTTTTTCTTATTTCAGACAATAAGAAACCCTGGGGACACCTTCAAAATATCGGAATATTGGTTTTCAGCAAAGGATCAAATATCGTGAATCCCTTATTAAAAAATATAAACTTATAAAAATATAATTTTATTATTAATATTATTACACAAAGAAATAATGTCATAATGACATTTATTCATCATGAGTGTTCACTAATAAATGAAATGATATTTACCTTGTGTTTCTTGTGGACTGCCATCTGAGGATTTTGAATCAGAATCTGCAAGGCAGATACATAAAACATCAGTTTCCTATAAATCGTGTTAAACATAGTATAATTAAAAAATATAAATAGTTTATACTCAAGTCATAGAAGGAAACAATGGGGAAACTGTAAAGAATTCTAAATTCAGGGCAACTTGGTGTCACTCTCGCTTCAAAGGAAAATGGTCCTGTGTTTGAACTAAAAAGCTGGCCAACTGGGGACCGTTCTGTGTTTAGTTTGCATGTTTTCCCTGTGTTTGCATGGGGTATTCCAGGGAACTCCAGTTGCCACAAAGTCCAAAGGTTAACTGGCATTAACAGGGAATTCTAAATTGCCCTAGGATATGAATAACCTCAGATATGTCATTGCAGATTAAAGCGCAAAAAATATATACAGTATAAAAACTGTGGTTATTTGATAGGATGGAAGACACTTTTTTAACTCCAATTTTAATCTATGAATATACGTATATAGTTGCAATAAAAATCATTCAACCATCAATCCATCCATCCATCATCTACTGCATTTCCGGAGGTCTGGGTTGCGGAGGCAGCAGTTGAAGCAGAGAAGCCAAGACTTAAGTCTCCCCAGCTACAGACTCCAGCTACTCAGAGAATAACAAGGCTTTCCCAGACGAACTGGGAGATGAAATCTCTCCAGTGAGTCTGAGGTCTCAATATAAATTTAAGAGAAAAATATGAAGGAATGACGGTCCGCAAGGGTGCACATGAACAACGCGTGTGACCCTCATCCACGTGGAGTTCAGAAGCGCTGCGCCCACGTGACTGCTCCACTCGCCGGGCAGAGTGCCTCACTAGGGTCACTGTCTGAAAGAAGCTTAAGCTTATTAAAGTACTTTAAATGTGGGAAAAAAGCAGAAGAGGTATGTAAGAAGTGGAGGCATTTATCATGGTTTTAACCTGCTGGAAACGGGAGCAATATTAAAAGAGACGCTTAGCTAACAGATGTGGTTAAGAGCTGGAGAAGGTTCATGTTTTCTTCTTTGTAATTATTAGTTTTTTGTTGTTCTTCTGTCTGACAACAAGACACCCTGTGGACACCTTCAAAATATCGGAATATTGGTTATCAGCAAAGCCTCTAATATTGTTAAACCCTTATTAAAAAAACAATAATAAAGAAATATGATTTTTTTAGTAATATTATTACACAAAGAAATAATGTCATAATGACATTTATTAATCCTGAATGTTATGAAAATGATATTTATGAAAATGATATTGAAAATGAAAATGATATTTACCTTGTGCTTCTTGTGGACTGTCATCTGAGGTTTTTGAATCAGAACCTGCAAGGCAGTTACATATACATTTCCTCTGAATCGTGATAAATATATAATAAAAAAATATAAAGGGTTTCTACTCAAGTCATAGCATGCGACAATGGGGAAAATTTAAAGAATTCTAAATTAAGGCCAACTTGGTGGTACAGTGCTTAGCACTCTCGTTTCACAGCAAAACGGTCCTGTGTTTGAACTCAAAAGCTGGCCAACTGGAGACCGTTCTGTATTTAGTTGCATGCTCTCCCTGTGTCTGCATGGGGTATTGCAGGGTACTCCAGTTTCCACAAAGTCCAAAGGTTAACTGGCATAAACATGGAATTCGAAATTGCCCTTGGGAATGAATAAGCTCAGTTATGTCATTGCAGATTTAAGCACAAAAATATATATAAAAAACTGTAGTTATTTGATGGGATGGAAGACAGTTTTGTTACTCCAATTTTAATCTATAAATAATAAAGGATGTGGGAGTGGTTGAGGACTACAAATATCTAAGTGTAAGGATCAGCAGCGGGTTGGACTGGAACACCAACACCGATGCTGTGCACAAGAAGGGGATGAGCAGACTCTACTTCCTGAGAAAGCTGAAATCCTTCAACGTGTGCAGCAGGATGCTGGAGCTTTTCTACCAGACCGCTGTCACCAGCGCCATCTTCTTTGCTGCTGTCTGTTGGGGTAGCAGTATCAGGGCAAGAGATACCAACAGACTTGACAAGATTATCAAGAGGGCTGGCTCTGTAATTGGTCTCAGACCTTTGAGACAGTGGTGGAGAGGAGAACACTAAATAAACTGCGATAAATCATGGACAATTCTGATCACCCCCTCCACCACAAACTAGATAGGCAGCGAAGCACTTTCTCCAGTAGACTACTACAGCTTCGCTGTCGAATGGCAAGGTACAGGAAATCTTTCCTGCCACATGCAATTTCACTGTACAATAACTCACTATGATGTTGTATTCTGGACATAGCTATGCTGCCACACTGCACCTTACAGACTAACTGGTACCTCACATTTTCACTCTGCTCCTGATAGTCCTCCTTTGTGCAATGGGATGATTCATGTGTTTATACGGGTCATCATATATTAAGCTATGATGTATATAGGTTTTATAGTCATGTTAGTTTTACTTTCCATGGGTAATCCCGTTGTCTGTCATGTTTGTGTTTCTATTGTTTGGTTGTCTACTGTCATGCTGCTGTTACACTGTAATTTCCCAGTTTGAAATCAATAAAGTACATCTATCTATCTATCTATCTATATATATAAATATTTTTAGATTAGATTAGATTAGATTCAACTTTATTGTCATTACACATGTATGAATACAAGGTAACGAAACACAGTTTAGCATCCAATCAGAAGTGCAAAGGACAGCAGTGCAGTATATACGGTAATTAACAGTATGTGCAATTTAAGCAAATATATGCAAATATATGCAGCAGTGCAGAAAGTTAAAAGTACTGTTATGTGCAAATAATTTTTTTTTCACCCTTTATTGTCATTCAACTGTACAACCAATCATGTACAGTAGAACGAGATTGTGTTTTACCTATCTACTGTGTTAATCACACACACCCCAAGTGTAGAATCAGAGGGCCGCTGCCATGCAAGGCGCCGCCACAAATTTCCCTCCTCCATTCCATTATTGCTGAGCACCAAGCTGGATGGCAGGAAGTTCCACTTTTATATGGTCTTTGGCATGACCCGGCCGGGATTTGAACCCCTGCCTCCCGGGTGTGGGGCGGATGCTCTACCAACTGAGCCACCACTCCGGTGCAATGTGCAATAAGTTAGATATATGTAAATACATCTAACTATATACATAAATATATGTATATAGTTGCAATCAGAATCATTCAACCATCCATCAATCCATCTTCTACTGCTTTTCCAGAGGTCTGGGTCACGGAGGAAGCAGTTCAATAAGAGAAGCCAAGACTTCACTCTCCCCAGCCACCTACTCCAGCTCAACAGTGAGGATACAAAGGCTTTCCCAGACCAACTGGGAGACTTGTCTCTCCAGCAAGACCTGGGTCTGCCCCGACATCCTGATCAGATGCTCATACCACCTCAACTGGCTCCTTTCAATGTGGAGGAGCAGTGGTTCTACTCTGAGCCTCTCCCGGATGACTAAGCATCTCTAAAGGTGACTCCAGCAATCCTACGAATCAAGCTCATTTCAGCCACTTGTATCCACAATCTCATTCTTTCGGTTATTACCTAAAGTTCATGACCATAGGTGAGGGTAGGAACGTAGATTGACCGGTAAATTGACAGCTTTGCCTGAGAGATAAGCTCCCTCTTCACTACAACACACCGGTACAACATCCACATTCCTGCAGATGCTGCTCCAATCCGTCTGTCAATCTCTCGCTACAGGGTTTCCTCTGGTAACATTTCCTGGTGGCAACCTGAAAATTTCCCGCCACTCTATGAAGAAATAAAAATTTAACAGAAAAATATGAAGGAATGACGGTCCGCAAGCACGCACACGAACAACGCATGTGACCCTCATCCACGTGGAGTTCAGAAGCACCGTGCCCACGTCACCGCTCCACTCGCCAGGCACACTGTCTCAATAGCGTCTCATTCTGAGATAAGCATGAGCTTACTAAAGTACTTTAAACGTGGAAAAACGCAGAAGAGGTATGTAAGCAGTGGAGGCATTTATCATGGTTTTAACCTGCTGGAAACGGGAGCAATAATGGAAGAGTCGCTTAGCTCCAGATCCAGTTAATCACATTTTAAACTGTAAATCACACAAAACTATTTTAGTTGTCTAAGAATAAACACAAAGAACTACTGTGTCTTCCGGTTATGGCCGCCACGTAGGAGGACGTGCTTCACTCTACTCTGCTCCTAAAAAAAAAATAAAAAAAATAAAAAAAAAATCGGCAAATAACTCTCTCAATTGGAACAAAACCTATCCCAGCGTTTGGGCAAGGACATGCCGGTAAAGCCTAAGGCTGGGAAATCAGGTGGAGGAAAAACTGAACCGCCGAAACAGTCCAAATTAACGGACTTTCACGTCCGTGACGAAGCAGAAAAATCCCCAGATATGGCGGAGCAAGCTAGCGGAGAAGCGGTGACTGCTGGCGACGGCACAGGTGCGGTGCTCGTTGCCATTAGTTCAATGAGAGCAGACTTCTCCACTAAATTTGATGGGATTATAGCAGCGATAGAAGGAATGAGAAAGGAATTAAGTGACTGTATGGAACGAGTAACGCAGGTGGAGCTCCGAATTTCCAGTGCTGAGGATGACGTCACCGGCCTACAGTTAAAGGTGCGCACATTGGAATCAAAAAATAAACGTCTGGAAGATAATGTCCTGGATTTAGAATCCCGGTCGAGACGGAACAACCTGAGGCTGGTGGGCCTCCCGGAGAGAACGGAGGGTCGGGATCCATGTTCCTTTTTGGAAAAGTGGATTCCAGAAGTGCTGAATAACGCGGAGCTGCAGTCATCAGTCGTTCTGGAAAGCGCCCACCGAATTGGCCCACTGAGAGATAACAAGGCATCACCGAGGACGCCGATTATGAAGTTCCTCAGCTACAGAGACAGGATGACGATCTCCAACGCGGCGCGAGCCAAAGGAGAAATTAAATACCAGGATCAACAGGTGCGGTTCTACCCAGATTTGGCTACAGGAATCCAACAATTAAGGAAACAGTTTAACCCCGCCCGTAAAGAGCTGCGCAACCTTGGGATTCGTCATGGAGTGATTTATCCTGCAAGATTGCTGGTCACATACAAGGACAGAACCCACACCTTCAAGACCCCTGAGGAGGCACAGGAGCTCATCAAGAAGATCCAAGAAAAGACTGGTGGGAGCTTAGCATGAAGTATGAACAAAATATAAGGTAGAATATTTAAGCATTTGCACAGGCATTTGACTGATCTGAAGCATATAGCAAGTTTACAAAATATAGATTGTATTATATATTAAAAAAAAAACTTATGATGTACAAAGTTGCTATAAAATTTTGGAGTTAAGTTGGAAAACTACAGAAGAGAGTTAATGTTACGTCATTAAAAGCAGTAGAGTTAGGGTGATTGGGAGGATGGAGAAGGAGTGGCTTTGGCTAGTCCTCGCGGGTGTGGAGCGGTCGATGGCTATAGCGGGAGACGGAATTTTTTTTTTGATTTTGGGGGGATTACTACGAATGTGGGAAGGGGGAATTTGTTTGTGTGTAGTTTGTAGGACGAATGTTCAACCACTCATGTTTTTGCTTCTCTGTGTGAGCATGTTTACATTGCAAAGTAATCCCAAACTCCTTATTGATCACAGACCAAAGCGTTAATCTTAATTTAACTTCATGGAATTGCAGAGGTCTACAAAATTTAAAAAAACTTAAACAAGTTATGAATAAAATAAAAGACATAGGTTCAAAAATTGTGTTTTTACAAGAAACTCATCTAATAGAGGAGGATGTAAAAAGAATTAGGAGTAGATGGCAAGGAAGTGTATTCACCTCATCATTTTCATCCCGAGCCAGGGGAGTTATGACTCTCATACATAAATCAATCCCATTTCAAGTTAAAAATGTAACTGGAGTTCCGGTCTGGACGCCATGGCGACTGCAGCTTAACACTGAAGCTCTCAGACCCAATCCAAGATAACACCTTGAAAATCAAACTTAACGGATTTTTGGAGGAGTGAAAATCAAAAGACAAAATCATCATGTCTAAAGGAAAACAGAAGAAACTGAAATTCTCCAGGCCAGGACACGTATCGGCCGGAGAATCTGAACTGGATGATCTCCGTTCAGAAGACGAGGAACTGGTGATAGCTAACAAAAAGGTTAGCCTGAAATCACTATTTGAAGAGCTACGACGATTTCGCCGAGAAGTTACGGCCAAATTTCGGGAATTCAGAGAAGAATTGAAAAGGACAAACAGCAGAGTGGACCAGGCCGAGAACCGAATCTTGGAAACAGAGGAACGAATAAAAGTGCTCGAAGATTCTGTGCTGGACCTACGCAAAAGACAAGCATCTATAGAGGCTAAGCTAGCCAACCAAGAAGGAAGACAAAGAAGAGACAACATAAGAATTCATGGTCTGATAGAAGGAGCCGAAAACGGTTTTAACTCAGTGGCAGAATGCGTGGAATCCTTACTAAGACAGAAATTGGATATTCCACAAACCACCGACTTGAAGATAGAAAAGGCACATCGTTCATTAGCCGCTAGGCCGGCGGCGGAAGCGCCCCCACGTTCGGTGTTGGTAAGATTTTCCAATTTCAAAATAAAACAAGAGGTTGTAAGACTGGCCTGGCAGAAAAAAGGATTTATGCACCAGGAGAGAAAAGTCTTCGTGGAACACGATTACGCCCCGGAGGTCCTTAAAAAGCGCAGGGAATACAATGACGCCAAAAAGGTACTACGTGAGAAGAAACTGCGCTTTCAGACGCCATTTCCTGCGAAGTTAAGGGTCTTCTACGGCGAAGAAACATGTCTCTATAATTCGGCGGAAGAAGCAACAGCTGACATGGCGAGAAGAGGGCTCCCGGTAACGGTATTTAAACCCGCAGCAGACCCGAGTGAGAAGATCAAAGCGCAAACATGGACAACACAAAGACCTTCAAAATCCACGGGCCAGCAGCGGGAAACCCAGCGCCAGAGCGTCGCGGATAAACTGTCCGTTTTCAGGTTGGAATAGCGACCTTTTTTTTTTTTCTCTTAAATCAATCCGCACATCCAACCCCCCTCATACAAGGTAACAAACATTAAAGGAGATGTGTATTCAGCATGTGGTAAAACATTTCATGGAACAGTCATAATATTTGAAACAAATAAGTCTTTTTAATAAAAAAAAAAAAAAAAAAAAAAACTTGTTAAAATAGAAATGTGACAATAATCCACATGTTCTCCTCATACTAACAAATACTGTTTTTGCGTGAATGTTTGATGTGATGGGGGTGGGAGGGTGCACACAATTTCACAGGGTTTAGGCATAAAAGGAAAAAAAAAATCATTACAAGTTTGGATTGGGTTCTGAAACTCACGTTCAAAGCATGGGACAACTTACAGGGGTAAGAGAGGGCCCTCAACACGTAACAGAGTTTGAGGAATTTCCCTCAGGGCCTTCACTCCATCAAGGCTCTTACAGGGTCTTTAAAAAGACCTCAGCTCAGGAAGTTCTTCTGACAGCTTTTTGTTTTAAAGTTTTATACACTATGTTCTTAATGTTTTTCTTGTTTTTAATGTTCTTTCAGTTTCTGAGTAGCACAAAAGAGGGCCACCACACAGTTATACTAAACAAAACAACACAATGGAGAAACAGGGTGTAACCAAAATAATTTCATATAATGTAAAAGGAATCCTGAATCCAGTTAAAAGATCCAAGATTCTAGGCAAAATGAAAAAAGACAAAGCAGGAATAATATTTTTACAAGAAACCCACCTAACAGACGTGGAACACAATAAACTCAGTAGACAAGGGTTTAAAATGATCTCTTCATCTTCATATAAGTCAGGGAGGAGGAGGGGAGTAGCGACATTGATATCAACCAAAATTACATTTGAAAAAAAATCAGAACACAAAGATAAAGAAGGGAGATACAGTTTGGTAACTGGGCAGCTAGAGGGAGAAGATATCACCCTGCTGAATGTGTATGCTCCCCCAGGGGCTAACTGGAAATTTTATAAAAATGTATTCGACCTAATGATAACTAAAGCTCAAGGTTTAGTGATATGTGGTGGGGACTTCAATCTTAGACTGAATCCATACTGGGATGCTTCTGGTAATTCTCCACATCAAAATAACACCCAAAACAGGAAGACTCGGATGCTACTAAAAGAAATGGGAATCTGTGACGTGTGGAAGGAACTCAACCCCAGTGTAAAAGACTATACATTTTACTCAACTCCACATTCATCTTACTCAAGGATTGACGATTTTTTTTATGTTTAATAGAGACTTTGGAAGAGTAAAAACATGTAAAATAGGACTGATGGATCTCTCTGACCACAGTCCGATCTACATGGACTTAAATATCCAAAAATACACAAATAATACATTTTCTTGGAGGTTAAATTCAAATGTCCTGAAAGGACCATTGAAAGATGAATTGGAATCAGATATTCTCAGATATTTGGAAGAAAACGATAATGGAGAAGTATCCCCTTTAATACTGTGGGATGCATGCAAAGCTGTAATAAGAGGAAAGATTATTGCAAAACTGGCAACCCAAAAGAAACTAAGACAAGAAAAACTATCCACATTAGAGTCAGAACTTAGGAACCTAGAAAAAGAACACAAAGGCAACACTCATTCTATTGACTCGCTCAAGATTAAGGAAATTAAAAACCAAATAAACGAGATCTACACAATAGAAATCCAGAAGAAACTTACATTTTTGAAACAAAAATACTATGAAGCAGGCAGTAAATCGGCAAAATTGCTAGCCTATAAACTGAGGAAACATCAAACAGAAAGAGCAATCTACAAAATCAGAGACCCAGTATCAAAGGAAATAAAATTCAGAATTCAGGATATTCTTAAAAGCTTCGAGAATTACTATAAGAACTTATACTCCCACAAAAAACATAAAAACGCATCCGAGGCATTCCTAAACACATTAAACCTTCCCCAACTTACGGAGTCACAAAATAAAACACTACTGTCAGAAATACATCCTAAAGAATTGGAAAAAGCAATTATGAAACTTAAAGCTAACAAATCCCCAGGAGCTGATGGCTATACAGCAGAATGGTACAAAACCTTTAAACAGCAACTATCTCCTCTCCTCCTGAAAACATTTAATTATGTCCTCCACACAGGGGAAATCCCCCCTCCTGGAGAGAAGGGGTCATTGCAGTTATACCTAAACCTGAAAAGGATAAACTAGAGTGCTCCAACTACAGACCAATCAGTGTACTAAATCAGGACGAAAAGCTTTTTACCATTATCCTTGCCAAAAGGTTAGAAAATATACTGACAGACCTAATTCATTTAGACCAAACAGGTTTTATAAGACAAAGACAGACACAAGACAACATTCGACGCACTTTACACATAATTCATCATATAAAAAAATATAACTTAAATGCAGTCATATTGGGATTAGATGCTGAAAAAGCATTCGATTCGGTTGACTGGTCTTTTCTATATAGAATCTTATCCAGTTTCAATTTTCATAACAACTTCATTAGAACTATACAGGCATTATATAAAAAACCAACAGCTAAAATAAGGATTAACGGTAATTTATCATCATCTTTTGAACTGGAAAGAGGATGTCGTCAGGGCTGCCCCCTGTCTCCACTGCTCTTTGCAATCTTCATAGAACCTCTGAGCCAATGGATAAGACAAAATCAAAAAATTCAAGGTATTACACTTGGTCAGAAGGAACATAAAATAGCACTCTTTGCTGATGACATTTTAATATACCTAGGGCAGCCGGACACTTCTTTACCAGAACTAACCTCAGTTTTTTCAGAGTATGGAGATTTATCGGGGTACAAATTAAACATGCATAAAACCCAAATTTTAACATTCAACTATGACCCAAATCATTATTCACTAAGCAAACTCAAAACTAACTGGGAGTCGGAATCTATGAAATATCTGGGGGTCAATATCCCGAAACAACTCAACAAAATTATATCACTAAACTATGATCCACTGGTGACAAAAATAAAATCTGACCTAGCAAGATGGAATATGATACCATTCTTGGGTACTGCACAAAGAATTGAAGCAGTCAAAATGAATATACTTCCACGTCTTCTATACCTTTTCCAAACAATACCGGTAGAACCTCCCAAAAAAACATGGCAGGAGCTGGACAGAAGGATCTCAAGATTCATATGGCAGGGCAAGAGACCTAGAATCAGATATAGAACCCTACAGCTAAACAAAGACAAAGGTGGGCTCGCGCTGCCAAATATCAGGGACTACTTTAAAGCCGCACAAATTAAAACTTTAGTAGAGATATGTAACCCAGTCTACACTGCACAATGGAAGGAGATCGAATGCCAAATAACAAGTGACATCCCCCTACAGGCGATAATAGGGAACAATGCCTTACCTAAGCTTTTGAATAACACTAACCCGTGGATAGAGACCCCGCTAAAAATTTGGTTTAAGATAGTCAGAGAGAATCAAACTAAAGAGCCCTATCGACTTCTGCA
This sequence comes from Pholidichthys leucotaenia, assembly GCA_020510985.1. Classification (NCBI taxonomy): domain Eukaryota; kingdom Metazoa; phylum Chordata; class Actinopteri; order Cichliformes; family Pholidichthyidae; genus Pholidichthys; species Pholidichthys leucotaenia. Next base: position 362,899,358 of record CM035842.1, on the reverse strand, counting down.
ATGGATTGCCTATGATCAAGACTTTACTCCTAATAAAACAGACACCAGATTTAAAAAGTGGAAGGAGAAAGGGCTGATAAAATATTACAATTTTTTTAAAGGGCAAATCTTAAGAAGTTTTGAAGATTTGAAAAAACAAGGCCTAATAAATCAAGACCTTTACAGGTTCTTCCAGCTTAGACACCACACAAACAATATACTTAAAAAGGAGGATTTGGAAAGGGCCCAGTCAGGTGTTCTGAAGGTCTTCTTCATGGCATATAAAGGGATCCCAGGGATCAGATACATTTCTAAAATATACCAAGGTCTTCAAGACTTAAAAGGAGACAACACATCTTATATAAAAGAGAGATGGGAAAAAGAGGGGAATTTCACTTTACAACTGGAAATATGGGAAAAGCTAAATAAACAGCAATGGAAAAGTACCTCATCCCTGCAGTGGAGAGAATTTGGATGGAAAAACTTGGTAAGATTTTTCAGAACACCTGCACAAAACAAATTTACCCATAAGGGATTGAACTGTTGGCGCTTGTGTGGTGAAAAGACTGCAAATCATTTTCATGTGTTTTGGTCATGCCCAGTTATCCACCAATATTGGACCAATGTACAGACAATATTGGGGAAAATATTCAAAATAACAGTTCCCTTTTCTTTTGTAACTTTGTATTTGGGTTTACTACCGGACTCACTGGAAAGACGAGGAGAAAAATACTTATTCAATGTTTTAATATTGGCAAGCAAAAAAGCTCTAACTAAAAAATGGATGTTGAAGGATTGTCCTACACCTGAAGATTGGATTAACGTGATCCAAGACATTTACTCGATGGAAAAGTTGACATTCGCACTGAGACAGGACATGGACGGGTTCATGAACTTTTGGCAACCCTGGATCGCATATGTGTCTTCCATTAGATCTAATCTTTGACAAATACCATTTCAATAATGGTTCCGCTCTTTGTTCCAACGCTACTCAGATGCTCTTTTACCTTTACTTACTTACTTTTTCTTTTTGTTTGTTTTTTGCTGGTTTGTTTGTTTTTTTTGTTTTTTGTTTTTTTTTTCTCTTTAATTTCACTTTTTCTTTCACTTTAAAAAAAAAAAAGGGGTGTTGTAAGAATTAATCTTCCAATGTTGTCAGATATCAGAAAATAAGGGAACATGTGATGAAAATGTAAACAATGCATTGCTGTAACGACCTGTATACCCTTTACAAAAACTTAAATAAAAAAAAAAAATGTAATTGGAGACAAATTTGGAAGATATCTAATCATTCAAGGATCTTTGTTATTAGAAAATATAAATCTGGTGAACTTATACGGTCCCAATATAGATGATCAAAATTTCTTTGCTAATTTATTTCTTATTTTATCATCACTTACAGGGCAACATATAATAGCAGGGGATTTTAATTGTACATTGAATCCCGGTATAGATAGATCAACAGGACTGGACTGTACGCACAATGGATGCAGGATGATCATTAATCATTTTATGAAAGAACTGAGATTGCTAGATATATGGAGAGAAATGAAACCACAAGTTAAAGCCTACTCTTGTCATTCTAATACCTACAAGACATTCTCACGTATTGACTATTTTTTGATCTCCACAGAATTAAGGTCCAAGATTCAAAACTGCTTCTATGATAATATTGTGATCTCTGATCATGCACCCTGCTGTCTAATATATGTAGATAAGAAATTGACAAAGGAACCAGGTAGGTGGCAATTTCAGCATAAATGGCTTCAGGATGAGGAATTTGTTAAGTACATAGAAAAACAGATGAGTTCTTTGATATCAATACTACACAAACATCAGCATGTATAAAGTGGGAGGCTTTCAAAGCTTTTATTAGGGGGCATATTATTTTTTTTCCCACAATATCTTTATTGAACCTTTTTTTTTTTTTTTTTTTAAACAAACATGATACAAACAATCAAATACTAACACTAAAGTACTACAAAAAAAAAAAAATGCTCTAAAAAACACCAACAACCACCAACAAAATCAAATCTTCAACAATGCTCCTCTGTTTAGTCTAGACAATCCAACACATAAGTATACATATTATGTTCACCAGTTTGGAATTTACAAGGTCCGCACATATCATTCACCTTCTTCTTCAAGAGTTATGTTTAAATTTTTTACATAATCAATAAAGGGTCTCCATATATTCTCAAACACAATTTCCTTTGATTTCAGTATATATGTTATTCTTTCTAATGGAAGGTTTGTTAACATCTGTCTTAACCACTGAGTCACATCTGGTCTATAAGTCTTTTTCCATAATAGTGCAATACATTTTTTGGCATTAAGCAAACTGAGGTCTATGAATGTTCTTTCACTTTTATTAAAATTATGCTTTTCTGGGTACAGACCCAACAAAAACAGTTTAGGATTCAATATGATTTGTTTTGAGATTATTTTTTCAATTGTTACCCTCACCTCTTCCCAAAACATTCTTATTAATCTACATTCCCATACACAATGAAATAGGGTTCCTTTACTTTCCATGCATTTTGTGCATGTATCTGGTATATTTTTGTTATATCTATTTAACTCCTCCGGTGTAACATACATCCGCATTAACCATTTGAAGTGTATCAATTTGAGGCGTACATTTATTGATTTGGTTTGAGCTTCTGTACAAGCCAATTTCCATTGTTCCTCTGGAATTTCAGTTTGCAGATCTTCTTTCCAGTAGTTTAATCTTTTCAGTGAGTTTTCACTTGAAAATAGTGTCAATGAGTTATAAAACTCTGAAATAATACCCTTTCTTTTACTATCTTTCATCAACATTTTTTCCAAGGATGAATAGATAGGTCGAGTGAGAGCTTTATTTTGATTTGATCGAATAAAGTTTCTAAGTTGAAGATATTTAAAAAAATGTGTTCTATTGAGATTAAATTTGATCCTCAACTCTTCAAAAGACATTATGTTGTCTGCACATGGCAAATATAAATCCTGAATCTTTTGTATCCCTTTTAAATTCCATACTTTAAATACAGCGTCCGCTCTCCCTGGTTTAAAATATTGATTACCCCATATTGGACTAAATTGTGACAATAACTGTGGTTCTTTTAAATAGTTTTTAGCTTCACACCATATTTTGATCATATGCTTTACAAATGGATTTTTAACTTGTTTTTGTAATTTTTTTGCCGAATCTGAGTATATGAATATGGGAAGAGGTAAAGGTAAATTGTATGATTCCATTTCAGTCCAGTGAGGGAGATCATTTGATGAAAAATAATATGTCATAGACCTCAGTTGTGCCGACCAATAATACAACATAAAATTTGGACATTTCAGACCTCCACGATCAAATGGTAAATATAATAAAGACAGACGTAATCTAGCCCTCCTGTTGTTCCATATAAATTCCACTAACTTTTTTTTAATTCTTGAGATTAAATCTAAAGGTGGTGGTAAGGGAATGTATTGAAATAAATAAAGTATTTTAGGTAAAATATTACTTTTAAGTATATTAATTCTCCCGATCATCGACATTGGTAGTGACATCCATCTCTGAAGTAACTCATCAATATCTGTCATTAAGGCTTCATAATTGACACTGGCGACTGATTCTAGCTTAGGCACAATTTGGATTCCTAAATATTTGAACTGATTTACAACATTGAATTGATTTACCTCAGGGGCTGGGCAATTTCTCTGGGTCTCATTTAGCATTAATATTGAAGATTTAGTTTTATTTATTTTATATCCTGATATTTCCCCGAAATTCTTTATTAAATTCAACAAGGTCGGAATTGATTTTTTAAGATTCGACATAAACAAAATTATGTCATCGGCATACAGGGAGATTTTATGTTCTGTTGGTCCAACTTTAATTCCATATATTTGTGACTGTAGACGTATCGCCATCGCTAAAGGTTCAATTGCCATAGTAAACAGTAAAGGTGAAAGTGGACAGCCTTGTCGACATCCTCTATTGATTTTTATTGATTTTGAAATATTGTTATTTGTTAGAATTTCTGCAGTAGCATTATTATATATTATCTGAACCCATTTTATAAAATTATTTCCAAGTCCAATCCTTTGTAAGACTTCAAAAAGAAAGGGCCATTCAACTCTATCAAAGGCTTTTTCGGCATCCAGTGATAGGAGAGCTGTATCCGGTGCTTCTTTATTAGAATAAATAATATTAAATAGTCTTCTTACATTATGGAAGCCTTGCCTTCCCTTTATAAAGCCATTCTGATCTCGATTAATAATATTTGGTAAAATTTCTTGTATTCGTCTTGCTAAAATTTTACAAATTATCTTAAGGTCGGCATTTAATAGGCTTATTGGTCTCATATTTTCACATTTATTAGAGGGCTTACCTGGTTTTGGCAACAGTATAATTAAGGCATTATTCATATATGATGGTAAATTACTATTTTGAAATGCTTCTAAAACCATTTCCAAAAAAGGTTTTGTTAATTTATTCTTAAATTTTTTATAAAGGTCAACTGGAAGACCATCTGGTCCTGCACTTTTTCCTGATTTCATATTATCAATGGCTAGTCCAACTTCTTCTTGACTAATTTTAGACTCCAGTATCTCCCTATTTTCATTTGGAATACACGGTATAAATAGTTCATTCAAAAACCCATGTAGTTTTGTTAAGTCAGATTCATTTTTGGTATCATATAATTTTTCATAGTAATCTCTAAAGGCTCTATTAATTTCTGAAGGATCTATAACTACCTGTCCGTTACTTATAATACTGGTAATTGGTGTTTTAGATTCTAATTGTTTAATCTGCCATGCCAATAACTTTCCTGATTTTTCACCTTGTTCATAAAAAGATTGTTTCAATCTTAGAAGACTCGAGGCAGCTCTATTCGCTGATTTTTTGTCGTATTCAGCTCTCAAAATCAGTAATTCGTTCTCCAACCTTGGATCTCTTCCTGCAAATACTCTTTCTTGAAGAATTTTTATTTTATGTTCCAATTGGACTCTCTCCTCTCGAGTCTTCTTAGATTTTGAACCTGTATAACTAATAATAAGTCCCCTAATAAAAGCTTTGAAAGCCTCCCACTTTACACATGCTGATGTTTGTGTAGTATTGATATCAAAGAACTCATCTATCTGTTTTTCTATATACTTAACAAATTCCTCATCCTGAAGCCATTTATGCTGAAATTGCCATCTACCTGGTTCCTTTGTCAATTTCTTATCTACATACATTAGACAGCAGGGTGCATGATCAGAGATCACGATGTTATCATAAAAACAGTTTTGAATCTTGGACCTTAATTCTGTGGAGATCAAAAAATAATCTATACGTGAGAATGTCTTGTAGGTATTGGAATAACAAGAGTATGCTTTAACTTGTGGTTTCATTTCTCTCCATATATCTATCAATTTCAATTCTTTCATAAAATGATTAATGGTCATCCTACATCCATTGTGCGTACAGTCCAGTCCTGTTGATCTATCTATACTGGGATTCAATGTACAATTAAAATCCCCTGCTATTATATGTTGCCCTGTAAGTGATGATAAGATAAGAAATAAATTGGCAAAGAACTTTTGATCATCTATATTGGGACCATATAAGTTCACCAAATTTATGTTTTCTAATAGCAAAGATCCTTGAATGATTACATATCTTCCAAATTTGTCTCCAATTACATTTTTCACTTGAAATGGGACTGATTTATGTATGAGAGTCATAACTCCCCTGGCTCGGGATGAAAATGAAGAGGTGAATACACTTCCTTGCCATCTACTCCTAATTCTTTTTACATCTTGCTCTATTAGATGAGTTTCTTGTAAAAACACAATTTTTGAACCCATGTCTTTTATTTTATTCATAACTTGTTTAAGTTTTTTTAAATTTTGTAGACCTCTGCAATTCCATGAAGTTAAATTAAGATTAACGCTTTGATTTATAATCAATAGGGAGTTTGGGATTACCTTGCAGTGTAAACATGCTCAAACAGAAAAGCAAAAAAATGAGTGGTTGAACATTCACCCTACAAACTACACACAAACAAATTCCCCCTTCCCACATTCGTGGCAATCCCCCCAAAAACAAAAGAAAAATTCCGTCTCCCGATATAGCCATCGACCGTTCCACACCCACGAGGAACAGCCAGAGCCACTCCTTCTTCATCCTCCCAATCACCCTAGCTCTACTGCTTTTAATAACGTAACATTAACTCTCTTCTGTAATTTTCCAATTTAACTCCAAATTTTTTTTTAGCAATTTTGTACTTTTTTTTTTTTTTAATATGTAATACATTCTATATTTTGTAATCTTGTTATATGCTTCTAATCAGTTAAATGCTCAAATATTCTACCCTATATTCTGTTCATGCTTAGCTCCCACCAGTCTCTTCCTGGATCTTCTTGATGAGCTCCTGCGCCTCCTCGGGGGTCTTGAAGATGCGTGTTCTGCCCTCATATGTGACCAGAAGTCTTGCAGGGTGAATCACTCCATGACGAATCTCAAGGCTGCGCAGTTCTTTGCGGATGGGGTCAAACTGCTTCCTCAATTGCTGGATTCCTGAGGCCAAATCTGGGTAGAACCGCACCTGCTGATCTTGGTATTTAATTTCTCCTTTGGCCCGCACCGTGTTGGAGATCGTCATCCTGTCTCTGTAGCTGAGAAACTTCATAATTAGCGTCCTCGGTGCTGCCTTGTTACCTCTCGGTGGGCCAATTCGGTGGGAGCTTTCCAAGACGACTGATGATTTTAGCTCCGCGTTGTTCAGCGCCTCCGGGATCCACCCCTCCAAAAAGGAGCATGAATCACGACCTTCAGCTCCCTCCGGTAAACCCACCAGCCTCAGGTTGTTCCTTCTGGACCGAGATTCCAAGTCCAGAACACTATTTTCCAGATCTTTATTTTTTTTTTCCAAAGTGCGCACCTTTATTTGAAGTCCGCTAATTTCATCCTCCGCACTTGAGACACGAAGCTCCGCCTGCGTCACTCGCTCCACGCAGTCACCCAACTCCTTTCTCATTGCATCCAACGCTGCCATAATCCCATCAAGTTTAGCGGAAAAGTCTGCTCTCATTGAGCTAATAGCAGCCAGCACTGCACCTGTGCCGTCATCGTCAGCAGCAGCAGTTACCGCGCCACCGCTAGTTTCATCCGCCATATCCGCAGCTTTTTCTACTGCGCCACAAACTTTAAAGTCCGTTAATTTGGACTGCTTCGGCGATTCAATTTTTCCCCCTCCTGATTTCCCAGCCTTAGTCTTCACCGGCATATCCTCACCCAAGCGCTGGGAAAAGTTCTGTTCCAAATGAGAGAGTTATTTGCCGAATTTTTATTTCCAAGGGCAGAGCAGAGTGATACGTGTCCTTCTAGGCGGCCGCCATAACCGGAAGACAGGGGGGCATATTATTAGTTTTACAGGTTCAAAATCTAAGAAGATTCAAGAGGAGAGAGTCCAATTGGAATATAAAATAAAAATTCTTCAAGAAAAAGTGTATGCAGGAAGTGACCCAAAGTTAGAGAACGAATTACTGATTCTGAGAGCTGAATATGACAAAAAATCAGCGAATAGAGCTGCCTCGAGTCTTCTAAGATTGAAGCAATCTTTTTATGAACAAGGCGAAAAATCAGGAAAATTATTGGCATGGCAGATTAAACAATTAGAATTTAAAACACCAATTACCAGTATTATAAGTAACGGACAGGCAGTTGTAGATCCTTTTGAAATTAATAGTGCCTTTAGAGATTATTATGAAAAATTATATGAAACAAAAAATGAAACTGACTTAACAAAACTAAATGGGTCCTTGGACGGATTATCTATACCGTGTATTCCAAATGAAAACAGGGAGATACTGGAGTCTAAAATTAGTCAAGAAGAAGTTGGGCTAGCCATTGATAATATGAAATAAGGAAAAAGTGCAGGACCAGATGGTCTTCCAGTTGACCTCTATAAAAAATTTAAGAATAAATTAATAAAACCATTTTTGGAAATGGTTTTAGAAACATTTCAAAATAGTAATTTACCACCATACATGAATAATGCCTTAATTATACTGTTGCCAAAACCAGGTAAACCCTCTAATAAATGTGAAAATATGAGACCAATAAGCCTGTTAAATGCTGACCTTAAGATAATCTGTAAAATTTTAGCAAGACGACAACAAGAAATATTACCAAACATTATTAACCGAGATCAGAATGTCTTTATAAAGGGAAGACAAGGCTTCCATAATGTAAGAAGACTATTTAATATTATCTATTCTAATAAAGAAGCACCGGATACAGCTCTCCTATCATTGGACGCCGAAAAGGCCTTTGATAGGGTCGAATGGCCCTTTCTTTCTGAAGTCTTACAAAGGTTTGGACTTGGAAATAATTTCATAAAATGGGTTCAGATAATATACAATAATGCTACAGCAGAAATCCTAACAAACAGCAATATTTCAAAAGCAATAAATATCAAAAGAGGATGTCGACAAGGCTGTCCACTTTCACCTTTACTGTTTACTATGGCAATTGAACCTTTAGCGATGGTAGTACGTTTACATCCACAAATAAATGGAATTAAAGTAGGACCAACAGAACATAAAATCTCCCTGTATGCCGATGACATAATTTTGTTTATGTCGAATCTTAAAAAATCAATTCCGACCTTGTTGAATTTAATAAAGAATTTTGGGGAAATATCAGGATATAAAATAAACAAAGAACTACTGTGAATTATAATAACAGATGCCTTTTAATAATAATAATAACAATAATAATATATTTTATTTCTAGGCACCTTTAAAACCCCATGGTCACATTACAAAATGAGCATTAAAACATTAAAAACAGATTTAAAATGCAATAATGAAACTTAGTTAACACATACAACAAACCAAGGACAGTGAATTATAAATTGTCATAGAGAGTAAGCTTGTTTAAACAGATGAGTTTTGAGTCTGGATTTGAATAATGGGAGAGAGTCAATATTGCGGATGTCTGGTGGGAGTGAGTTCCAGAGGCGGGGAGCAGAGCGACTGAAGGCTCTATTCCCCATAGTGGTGAGACGGGCAGAAGAGACGGCGAGGTGAGGGGAAGAGGAGGACCTGAGAGAGCGACTACAGGTGGCGATGTGGAGGAGTTCAGACAAGTATGGCGGGGCCAGATTATGAAGGGCTTTGAAGGTGAAGAGCAGTATCTGAAGTTTATTCTGTCCTTTACTGGGAGCCAGTGAAGTTGTTGGAGGATGGGGTTGATGTGTCCTACGGATGGGGTGCGAGTGATGATCTGGGCTGCAGAGTTCTGAAGGAGCTGTAGTTTGTGGAGGGATTTATTTGGGAGACCAAAGAGAAGTGAGTTACAGTAATCAATTCAGGAAGTAAAAAGGCTATGGATGAGGATGGCAGCAGTGTGCGGAGTGAGGGAGGGATGCAGTCGGTTAATGGTACGAATATGAAAATAGGCGGACCGAGTAATGTTATTGATGTCAGACTGGAATGATAAAGTGCGGTCAAGGATGACACCAAGACTCTTGACCTGAGGAGAAGGGCAGATGGGAGAGTTATTAATATCAAGGGAAAAACTGGGGGATTTGGTTAAGGTGGAGGGTGTACCAACAAGTAGAACTTCTGTTTTATTGCCATTGAGTTTGAGGAAATTGGAGGTAAACCTGTTATGTCTGAATTCGGAGCCAAGGAGGAGACCAGCAGTAGAGCTGAACACAAGTTTATGACACAGGGCGCTGTGCACCCAACTACACCTGCAGCCACTGGCAGCGGTAAAGGCGGAAGAGCCCGCCCCCCTACCTGCAGCCCTTCTTATACACATGGGGTTGGCGGAACCAGAAGGTGGAGCCACCACTCCATACCACACAAATAAAAGCTCCAATATAGAACAATATGAACAATAAATAACAACATCGTATTCCCTCCCCCGGTAGAAAAGACCAAGACACACACACCATTAGACCCCCCCCCAATTTGGAACCCGAATCATTCGCTAAACATAACTAAACTAAAATCACAAAAGGGGCCTATGGCATTCACACAAAAAAACTAAAATTAGGCTAGACGGATAGACTGCCATCCTACCCCCCCCCCCCACGGCGAGGCAGGTTATTCTGCCACATATAATATATATATATGAAAGTCCAGTTATAAACTAAAAGAAATTGCTGCTGTGTCTCCTAATTAACAGAACACAAAACAATCCCAGAACTATAACTACAGATTCAGAACGAATAACATGTATGTACATGCACAGCTCAGGGAGAATGACCCCGTTGGCCCCCCAGACCATTCACCATTCAGTCCGCCCCTGGAGATGGCTCGCCTCCCGGGCCACAGCTGGTTGCCTCAATCCCGGTGCGCCTTCTCCTCCACACCGCCGGATGGCTCCATTCATTTGGGGCCACATCTTGCTGCCTTCCCCGGGGCACGCCGTAACTCGTTAGTGTGCCGCCACGAGCCATACGACAGCTGAAGATAACCATCTTGCCGCTCGTCTGTCACTTGCAGCCGGCCCTAGTAGTTCTCCATCTTCCACTTGGCTCACACCCGCTGTGACCTCACCTCCGCCCGAGCTCAAACCCAGTTCGCGACTCCAAGCAGGGCCCTTCTCGGCCTGCGGTGTTTCTGCCTGGTACTCGCCCTCTCAGTGATACTCGATCCTGCAATGACTGCTTGTAGGCCCGCTGCGGACCCTGCCGATGTGGCCCCATGTTCACCGGCCCACCATGGCCAAGCTCCGGAAACACCTGGGACCATCTCCTGGGCATCGCTCGCTGCCACAGATTCTCCCCCGTGCCGCCTGATACCCTCGTCCAGGGTGACTCGGACACTGGCACCGGGGCCCTCCTGCGGCGACCCCGAGCGCAACAAGGCCTGTCCACTTTCTGGAGTGCCCAGCAATTGTTCATCCCACACCGCATTGTCCCGTACTCTCGGAACCGGTCGGTCATACAGTGGTACCTCTACTTACGAACGTCTCTACATACGGAATTTTCAGGTTACGAGACGCCTCAACGGGAAAATATTGCCTCTAGTTACGAACGAAATTTCAGGATACGAAAGGCAAAAAAGTACGCGCTCCTTGCAGCTTCCGTAGTTTACCGAACGTAAACATACCTGTAGCTGCTCTGCCATTGGCTATCGCCTAGCATCTTCCTGGTATCCCATTGGCCACGAAGTTTGTTTTTTTTTCCCAAAACTTTATGCGTTTGGTTGATCTCGCCAAAGAATATGGCCGTAATACATCAACGATCAGCACGGTATTAAAACAAAACGAAGCACTTACAAGCCGACAAAAGCAAACGTCCTTGGATCAGAACATGAACCGCCGAAGGCAAACGGTGACGACGTCGACGACGATAGCAGTTAAAGGGTAAATGAACATAATTTTTATTATTCTCTTTTATTATTCTCTTTTATTATTCTTTCTCTCATTTTAAACTCTCATTTTATGTTTATTGTGTAGTAATCTAATTGTAACATGTATTTGTTACATGTTTGGATGCGTTTTTACGATTTATAAAAAATTTATGCCCGAATTTTGGGGGCTTGGAACGGATTACGGCATTTACATGTAAAACGCGCCTCTACTTACGAATTTTTCACGTTACGAGAATTCTTCCGGAACGAATTAAATTCGTAAGTAGAGGTACCACTGTACAGTCCACAGCCCGACCACTCTTCCCCAGCGCCGCTCCCGATGGAAAACCCGAGGCCATAGAAGAGGTTGCAGCCCATGATGTTCATGCCACAGGCCATCATGACGAACTCCACATCGGCCATCTCCGCCAACTTGTACCAAGCCATCAGTCTGATGGTTCCCACCGTGGCCAACTGTCCTCCTGCGTAACCGCAAAACGGTGCTGAGTCACCTCTAATTCTGTAGTGGGAAAAACATTGCCTTATTGTAGCCCAGTTCAGCAGAGAACTCTCCGCCCCCATGTTGATCAGCATTGGTACCAGTACTCCGTCCAGCTCCACCGTGCAATGCGTGCGCCCACTGGCATTTGAGGACACCGTATGAATCACCGTTAGGGCAGGAGGAGTCGAACTTCTGCGCAAGCTCTCTTGTTCCACTGACTGGTATACTCTCGCATAGTGATGAAAACGGCCACACTTGCCACTGTAGCGGTGCATCGTGGGCCCACAGCCCATACACCTGGGCTTCTCTGGGGCCGACCTCATCCGTACAGCACTGGCACCCTTGGCGTCCTCCTCCATGCTCCCATCACTGTTCGGGTCCACTACCTGTGTAGCCATGGGGGATCGTAACTCTCGCAGTGACAGACACTCGCTCCACTCCCTAGTCAGCTTATCCACTTCCTCCAGCTGAAGGGCGAACTCAACGGCCCCAGATAGCGTCAATTCACCAGGAAATATGAGCTGCTTAGACCGGACCGCAGCACAGTTGGTATGTTCTGCCAACTGGTCGCGAACCTCTTCATAGCTGTCCGCGTCACCAAGCGTGCCCAAAATCCTTTGTCCCTCCATTCCCAGGTTGTGCACAAGCAAGGCACGCACCCTCAACTTCTCCATCTTCCCAGGTCCAACGCCACCATATATGTTTCAAAAACTTTGCACCACCGAGGCCACGGTAAAGGCAGCTCCCCTGGGAGCTCCAAGAAATCAGTGTCCCACACGCTTCCATGTCTTCGGTATTACCCGCTTTCATTCTCGTCACCAAAATGTTATGTCTGAATTTGGACCCAAGGAAGAGACCAGCAGTAGAGCTGAACACAAGTTTATTACACAGGGCGCTGTGCACCCAACTACACCTGCAGCCGCTAGCAGAGGTAAAGGCGGAAGAGCCCGCCCACTACCTGCAGCCCTTCTTATACACACAGGGTTGGCAGAACCAGAAGGTGGAGCCACCACCCTGTGCTACACAAATAAAAGCTCCAATATAGAACAATATGAAAAATAAATAACATCACAAATCCATGATTTGATTTCAAGCATGACAAATGAACAAAATGTTGTCTCATGCAGCCTCTTTTTAAAAACAAAATTAAAACTTCATATGAAACAAAAGTGAAAGTAAATGTTAGATGCCAGCCAGTACATACCATTGAGGGATTCAAGTGGAATGAAACCTCTCAGATATTTTAGGACGATGTCAATCAGTTTCTGGGTAACACAAAAACACAAAAATATTCCCAGTGACATTTAGAAATTATTCTCAGTTTCTCTGCATACTAGGTGCCATTGTGAAATCCCTCCCATCTCAGTTAAATCAACTTGACTGCTCACCTGTTGGTGTAGGAATCTTTTCAGTTTGAAGTGCTTGGGTTCAGGAAACAGATCATCCAAGTCTTTTTGAGTCAGTGACTGGATGTCTGCATCAGTGCTTAAACCGTGGCCTGAAACAACAGATGTGTTGATAACACTTCTTTAATTATTTCAGGTAAGAATTCAAAATTATTTCATCACAGTTTACTTTCTGTGAGCTTCTAAGTGTATTAATAGATTAATAAAGATGAAGGGAGGCAGAACTAAGACACACACATTCCCTAAATAGTCTCTTACTTTGCAACACCGAAGCTGCTCCTTGGTCATATTCACATATTTTCTTCAGAAAAACTGTAATAACTTCCAGAAAAATAGAAATGGATGTCAGATATCATCACAAAGAGCATGTGAAGTGGTAGAAAGTCAGAACTGTGTTGTATTGCATGATCATCAGTGGAAGCAGTGAAAAGCACTGCTGAACCAGTGCTGCTGAACCCAGTTTCACCTGCTACACATCCCCTACTAGATCTAATCTATACATACTAATACATGTCCATCAGTTACTAATAAATAATGAGTGTGTGGCGGTTCGTTTTAACCCCACAACAGACTAAGGACACTCAGCCCTCTTTTCTCTGTTTTTCTGCTGCATTACTGAGAAGCAATGTGCCATTCATGTATTTGTGATGCAAACATGCATGTGTTGTGATGTAATGCGCCATTCTGTATAGTGTGCATATGGCTTGTCCTTACTGTGCTTTTTCTGAGCATCTTAGATGTGCTTTGGTGTATTAATGTCTACAGGTAGACGAGTTTCTTCTGTCTCACCTATGTGATGTTAATCGATGCCTTTCATCCTTTGTACTCATGCGTCCTGTCCTTACTGTGACCTAGAGACTCAGATCAATATGTAGATGTGCTTGTTAGCCTCTTTGTCTTGCACTTAGAGCGAGGTCTAGCTAATCTGCCCATTGTGATGTATGGCTTACAAATGCAAATACCTCCTGCCTGTTCTGTTGTCCCTTTGATCATTCTAGACTGTGGGGTATGTCTTTTTGATGTATTGTTATGATCAAGTATTTAAGGTGCAACTCTGTAACACAATCTCTCTCTCTTACTCTCTCACTCTGATCCTGCAACTGGCGGACACACTGTGTCTGCCTCTCCTGCTCTGAGAGCCTAGGGATCCCGCTCCGGGCTGCTCCACTATGCACCGGAGAGGGGATCCCGTGAAGGCGACATGATTAATAAAACCTGCTTAAAACCACAGCACTGCTGCTTATTTTTCCATGCCGCTTCAAGTGTAAAATAAAAAAGGGACACTTACCTTGTGGCTGCTGTAAATGGTCAGAAATGCTAGTTTGGCTCTTTAAGGGCTTTGAATGTTTATCTGAGGCATATGAAATAAAAAGAACATGTAAACCACAATTGCATAATACATTTACATTAATTTTTGTTAAAAACATCCATCCATCCATCCTCTACCGCGTAATCTTTGGGCGGGAGGTGGGGTACACCCTGGACAGATTGCCAGTCCATCGCAGGGCCCGTTAAAAAGAAATTAAAACAAAATAAAATTTGGGCTTTTCTGAGGAGATGAAAAGGATTAATATTTTGTCCCTCAAACCAAACTACTGTTTCTGGATGATTTTAGATGGTACAATAAGTAATTAGTGCGAGACAAGATGTTAACATAAAAATGAATTTTGAGGTAGTTTCTAAGCAACTTAAACAAGTCACTGAGAACTGGTCAAAGGTTGATTTGTGCCCAATTATTGGCTTAATATCAGTATCAGTCATTATTAATCTGAGTGATACTGGCCTATCAGCAAATCTAACATTCACTGATGGTAGTGGACCATGTTTCTCTGGTGTGTCCTTTGTCATTTAAAAGGTTCCGATAAAGGTTGGTTCATACATTTGTATGACTGACCTTGTGCTCATCAAAATACATTGTGATGAAGGGCTGAGTCACTTTAACACAATTCAGTTGCCTGTATTTTTTATTTTTTAATAATGCATATGTCTTTGTTTCCCCAGCATTAAAGGAGAGATCGATGACATACAAAGCAGATGACAACCAAAAAAAAGGAGACAGTCTATGGACCATCAGCCAAATGATCACTTTAAGCATCGTATCAGTCTAAAATTTCACAAGTGTTGCATTCCTAATCAAAAGTTCTAGAAAATTAACAGTAAGACAAGAAATTCTTGAATTCAACATACTGTACTGCAGGTATACTTGCCAAATATCAGGCATGACACCCTCCCCCTTCCCTAACAATCACTGTCTGAAAAGCTACCTGTGCATTTAATAAGCCCAAATTTGCATATACCATAAACACCCAAGCAAATCTGAAATAAAACCTGTTGCAGGTTCCTGGAGTGACCGAGCCTTGCCGCCTTCCTCCAGCAGATCAATCTGAACATCGAAGAAAGTCGTCACATTGTTCACTTGGGTCTTTATGTCCTTCACCAAACAAAGGTAGTCAACCAAGATCCCATCTCCTGTTAGGGCAGCTGTATGTAAAATATATGGATGTGATTTTAAATGTACATCAACAAATACAAAGCATGTTTTAGATATAATTGGATTTAAGCTATTTATAGCAAGTAATCTATGGGTACACTGTGTACCTATAGCCACTGCCTTTACCAAAATGCCAGTTGTGCTGCTCAGTGCTACATATAAAACTCCATTAAAAGTGAAAGTGAATGTTAGATGGTAGCCATTACATACGTCTGAGGTATTTTTCTGGCACCAAGTTTCTCACTTCCTTCAGGACATCATTAGTTGGTTTCTGGAACACAGGAAAACCCAAAATAATCCTGATTCCTAATTTGTTCGTATGTTTTCTTTTGCGGGGCTTTAAAAGTTCTCTGCTCTAAGTCGTAGTACTTCACTGTTTTGCTCACCTTTTGGAGAATGATGTCAAAGATCTTTCTTCTCAGTTTTAAATTTTCGGCTCCAGGAAACAAACCATTCAAGTCTTCTCGACTCAGACACTGGATTTCTGCATCAGTGCATATATCTGCCTCTGAAAGAACAGTATTGATAACATGTTGTAATTACTGCAGACTAAGATTCAAATTCCGTGGATCCCAATTTACTTCCTGTGTATTTGTAGGCCTCCTGTCTCTTACCTCTCAACGTAGCCGCTGCTTTTTGGTCAACGCCTTTTAGTTCCTTCAGTAAACCCGACATGACTTCACCTGCTGAACAAATAGGAGATGCATCACATCCATCTGGGCTGGATTGCTCACGTGTCCTTTTCATTTTTGCTGCGTAGTTACGAGTAAAAAGCAATTAAGGCTTCTCCGATTCTCCGAATATCTAATTATTTCAGCGTTAATTAGTGTTGTTACAGCAACAATAACCACTTCTATGTCTACATTTAGCCATAGATTTACTCTAAATATTTCAGGGCGACGTTCTGATCAGCATTACTCACCGTTTACAGTAAACACAAACTGAAAGTGAAATCAGAATTGTTTTTCTCACGTGGTGACGCTCTTCAGCGCTTCAGAAGATCATTGGTCGACGCAGATTTAGCCCCGCCCTTCCCACATAGACCCCAATATTTTAAACAGTCAGTACATTATCTCGTAATGATCAACAATGTTAAACTTACCCACAACATAAGAGTGGATATTTAAACAGAAACTAAGATTTAAACAGCTCCATTCACCAGTTTTTCTCTGGTAGTTTCTATCTTTCTGACCTGCTGCTGCTGCTGACTTTCACAAAAGATCCAGCAGGCTGCAGCACTGGACAGCTTTGACCCCACACTGCGGCATTATCAGCCTGCTACTAACACGCTTCACATGATGACTAATGTAGAATTCAAACCTTGGATGTAACTGAACATTCTGAGAAAGAAATATATCATCTGGAAAAAAAAAGAAAACTACTGCAGGACAACTGTGAGAGTGAACTCCAACGTGGCATTTCCAAAAAATATTGTGACGTTTGCAAGGTTCACACAAAGAAAATGGAGCAGATGGCTGTGATCAACCTGATTTATTTTTCACACACACTCTGCTCACAGGCAGGAGGGGAGGTCATTCTCCCAGACCTCTGTTTACATCACGGTTACACACACATAACGTTTTCATCTGGCAAAGCATGCTGGGAAATTCACTTAACATGGCCCCAACGTTACACTGCCCCCCCCCCGACTGGTTTCTGTCCCCAGAAAAATTAAAGTCCAATTTAAAAGTCCAATACAAACTCATCCAGGTGTCGGGGCGGTCTTCGGCGCCGGCGGCCAACACGTACAGGCCCCCTAGTGTCCATCTGGGTCTCGGTCGGGGTATCGGGCCGGGATGGAAGCTCCGGTTCGTCCACCAGCGGTGCAGATGGCTGATACGGGGCGAGACGGTCACGATGAAGGACCACAACCCGGTCCCTTTTTCTAAGCCTCACCCTGTACACCACATCTGACAGTCTCTCCAGGACCACGCATGGCCCCGACCACTGGCTCGCCAGCTTCGGTGATCGTCCTCTCTTCCTCTCAGGGCAGAAAACCCAGACTCGATCTCCCGGTGCAAAGTCCCTCCCCTGGCAGCGGGAGTCGTACGCTCGCTTCTGCGGACCCCCTGCCACCGCCAGGGCCTCTCGAGCCAGCTCGTGCACCGTGTGGAGACGTTCTTTCAAACAAAAAAAATAATCCAATCCGGGTTTTCCCTCCACCTCCGGCTCAGGGGGGCAACCGAATACCAAATCCACCGGTGTGCGCAGCTCGCGTCCAAACATGAGCGCCGCAGGGGTGCACCGGGTAGATTCCTGAGCTGCCGTCCGGTACGCCCACAAAACAAAAGGCAGATGCAGGTCCCAGTCTCGCTGTCGCTGGTCCACTAGGATAGCGAGCTGGGTGGTGAGGGTCCGGTTGAATCGTTCGACCAGGCCGTCGCTCTGTGGATGCAGTGGGGTGGTCCGGGTCTTCCGGATGCCCAGCCGTTTGCAGACCTCTCCGAAGACCTCCGCCTCGAAGTTCCGACCCTGATCGCTGTGCAGCTCCTCCGGTGCGCCAAACCGACAGAACATTTCATCCACCAGCTTTGATGCCATCGTAGCGGCGCTCTGATCCGGGACCGCGTACGCCTCTGGCCACTTAGTGAAATAATCCATCGCGACCAGCACGTAGCGGTTCCCCCGGTCCGTGGTCGGGAAAGGGCCCAGGATGTCCACTCCCACTCGCTCCATCGGTGCTCCCACCCGGTACTGCTGCAGGGGAGCGTGGGATCGCTGGGTTGGTCCCTTCTGAGCTGTGCATGTGTCGCAGCAATGAACGTGGAGCTCCACGTCCTGATGACAACCGGGCCAGTAGAACCGGGCCCGAAGGCACTGCAGCGTCTTTGTCACTCCGAAGTGGCCCGCTCCTACCGCCCCATGAACCAGCTGGAGTACTTTGGGCCGGAGTCGACGAGGAACCAGTAGTTGCCAGACGTGCCGCTGCCCAGCTGGAGTCTGCCACTGTCGATACACCACGCCCTCATGACAGCGGAGGTTGGCCCACTGGGAGTGCAGGGCCTTAGTCTCTGGGTCCAGCGGTGACACAACCTCCCAGGCGGGCCGCTGTCCTGCGTCCAGCCACTGCCGAACCCGCGAAATGACCGGGTCTCTGTCCTGCTCGCTCTGCAGCTGCTGCATGCCAAGAACCTCTGTGACGTCATCGCTGGGGAGAACTGCCTGATCATCTGAGGAGGGGCTGTGTGTCGCTGCGTTATTCCTGCTCGCAGCGGCTCGGAGAGCGGCAGCCCGTGGGGCGGTTTGGTCCCGATCTTCAGCCCGTTGACAGTGGCGACACTCCTCTGTCGCGCAGGGGCGCCGAGACAGCGCGTCAGCGTTGGCATGGAGGCGGCCTGCCCGATGCACAATCTGGAAATTATAATCCTGCAGTGCCTCCAGCCACCTCGCCAACTGTCCATCCGGTTCTTTGAAATTTAACAACCAGGTCAGGGAAGCGTGGTCCGTCCTGAGCTGGAACCTCCCCCCGTACACATACGGGCGGAAGTGACGCAGTCCTTGAATGACAGCCAGCAGCTCTCTGCGAGTCACACAGTAATTTCTCTCGGCTCTGCTGAGAGTGCGGCTGAAGTAAGCGACTGCCTGCTCTCCATGCTCTCCCTCCTGGGATAGCACCGCCCCGATGCCCTGGTTGCTGGCGTCCGTGTCCACGATGAACGGGCGGTTCGGGTCGGGATACTGCAGGACGGGGGCTCTGATGAGCGCTGCGCGAAGCTGGGAGAAAGCAGCAGCACAGCTGTCACTCCACTGGAACGTGCGTCCTTTCTGCGTCAGCTGATGCAGCGGGCTGGCGATGGTGGCGAAGTCTTTCACAAACCTCCTATAATAGGAGGCCAATCCAAGAAAACTCCTCAGTTCTCCAACGTTCCGCGGCACTGGCCAGTCTCTCACTGTTGCCACTTTTTCCGGGTCGGTGGCGACCCCCGCTGCGCTGACGACGTGGCCCAAAAAGGTGGTCTCCCGCCGGAACAGGTGACATTTCTTAGGGTGTAACCGTAGCCCCGCCTGCTGGATGGCTCCCAGCACCTCTCGGAGATTTGACAGGGCGCTGTCAAAATCAGCTGCATGCACCAGCAGGTCATCCAGGTAAACAACGCAGCGACTCCGGGGCACGTGAGCCAGCACTCGCTCCATCAAGCGCTCAAAGGTGGCCGGAGCGTTGCAGAGTCCAAACGGCATCACTTTAAACTGGTACAGTCCCTGCCCGATGGAGAAGGCTGTTTTCTGGCGGGCCTCGGGTGACAGCTCTACCTGCCAATAGCCGCTGCGTAGATCCAGCGAGCTGAACCAGCTGGAGCCGGCGATGTGGTCCAGTGCGTCATCGATGCGGGGCAGGGGGTAGGAATCTTTCCTGGTGGCGTCGTTCAGGCGTCGGTAATCCACACAGAACCGCCACGACCCGTCCTTCTTCTTGACCAGCACCACAGGCGCCGCCCAGGGGCTGCTGGAGGGCTCAATAACATCTGCCTCCAGCATTTCTCGCACTTTTTGTTCCGCCGCTGCCCGCCTTGAAAAGGGCAGCCGGCGTCGGCGTGGGTGGAGTCGAATCGGCCTGGCCTCACCGGTGTCGATCTCGTGCTGCACCAACCCGGTCCGGCCGCATTCCTCATCCTTCGCGGCGAAAACACCCACGTAATAGTCCAATAGCTCCCGCAGCTGGCGTCTCTGTTCCGGGTCCAGCCCGCTGCAGCTCCGCTGAAATAATTCCTCCACCGCCTGCTGCGTCTCTGCTGACACGTTGACCCCTCCCCTTGCTGTCCCTGTGTGTGCTCGTGCTCCCTCTGTCCGCGCTGGTGACGTCATCGTGTCCAGTCCTCGCGGTGACCTGCCTGGTCCGGTCTGTCTTGGCGATCCCTCGATTGTGCGTGCCCCCGTGTCCCTTCCCTGGATTCTGCTGTGGAGCGTGATGGTCCGGTTTCCCAGCTAGAGGGAAGGTCCGGCGGTGTCGATCTTGGCATGCCAGGCTGTGAGCAGGTCTAGTCCAATAATACAGGGGTCTTGGATGTCAGCCAGCCAGAACGGGTGTCTTATGTTCTGACCGGCCACCCCCACCACCAGCACTCTCCGCCCCTTCAGTCGGGCGCGCTCACCGGTAGCTGTGGTGACGCAGCGCTCGGTGGGTTCCCACCCCCGCGGAGCCGTCTTGCTCGTGCCCGGCAGCACACCGGGTCGAACCAAGGAGATTGTAGAGCCGGTGTCAATCAGGGCCCGGATCGACGTCTTCCCCAAGCTGCACTGTAGATAGATCCCTGGAGAGTGTCCAACTCGGCCCACACGCGGTGCCGGCTCCTCGGGGGAAACATCTGCTGGAGGTGGCCTGTCCCCGTTCATGCCACCTCGCTCTAGTTTAACGCCGGCGAGGGGCCGGTTTGTCGTGGGGTGGGTGTGGGGCAGTATCGCGCGATGTGTCCCATCTCTCCGCAGCGGAAGCACCCCTCCTCGCGCCGCCGAGGCCATCTTCTCCGTGGACGCGCCGCCGTGATCTGCCGTAATTCCTCCTCCTCCCCTCGCTCTCCATCGTAGCCTGGTAGGTTCTTCGGCTGTGCGTTGCTGCTTCAGCGGTGTGATTTATTAGCGGCTCTGCCCGCTCTGCTTCTGCCACTGCAGTCCTCCAGTTGCTCGTGGCGTGGAGCCGTACGTGGCTCTGGAGCTGGGCCGGGCGGAGACCCTGGATGAAACTCCGGAGGGCGAGCTTCTCTACTGCCTCCGGCGCGAAATCTGGGTAGCTGCGCCGGGTTAACAGCCATATGTCTGCAGCATAGGCTCCTAGTTTTTCCTGGTGGTTCCGGCGGCGGCGAGTCAGTTGTTCTTGGGCGTGCTCAGCATCCACTATTCTCCCAAATCGTCTCTGGAGCGCCCCTTGTAGTGCTGGCCAGCTGTGGTGCTCCTCGGGCCGGAGATCAGAGAGCGTGCAGAGGGCTTTCCCTTCCAGGGCCAGCGCGACCTGTACGGCGGTTTCCTCTGGCGACCAGCCGTTCAGCGCCGCAGTCAGCTCGACCTGTGTCAGGTAGTCATCCAGTGTGGCTTCGCCGTTGAAACGGGGAATCTTGGCCCGCAGTCGAACAGGTGGGGTGGTCGTTTCCTGATCGATCGCCACCCTTGATCGCCGTGGGGTCGCCAGCCCGTGCTGTCCTGAGAACGGTGGAACATTTGCTCTGTTCTGCCCGCTCTGTCTTGAAAAAGACAGGAGGCGGGGTGCGCCGCTTCGTTCGTCCTGGCTCCGGGCTCCCGGTGGTGGTGTCTCGGTCTCATCGTCCATCATCAGCTGAGCAATGGCCTGCTCCAGCTGCTGGATCTCCATTCTGATCCTAGCTTCCATTTGCTCCATGCCCACTTCTGACACCAGTGTGACGTTTGCAAGGTTCACACAAAGAAAATGGAGCAGATGGCTGTGATCAACCTGATTTATTTTTCACACACACTCTGCTCACAGGCAGGAGGGGAGGTCATTCTCCCAGACCTCTGTTTACATCACGGTTACACACACATAACGTTTTCATCTGGCAAAGCATGCTGGGAAATTCACTTAACATGGCCCCAACGTTACAATATTAAAATATAACACGTTATTTGGGATGATGTTGATGGACATTATTACACCTCATCAGATAACAATCTTTTAAAAACAACATCAATTTCCTTGCCAATTCAACTGTAAATCATCTAAAATGTGTAGTTTTTAAAGTGACACTTCGGCATAAATCAAAATTTTTTTCCGTTGTTAACATGTCTGTAAAATGTTTTTTGTGACGTACAATACATCAAAATAATTTTAAAAAAATCACCACAGTCCCAAGCTTGTGTTTTTCTGCTGTGAATTTCCAGCCCCCACCCCCCACCCCCCGAAACGGTGAGTTTGGACAGACGTTTCTAGCAATGTCAGCATTCCTGTTTAGCCTGATTGGTTATAACATTAACCAATCAGACAGACACTCAGGGGAGAGGGAGGAGCCGAGGAGCAGCAGGCAGAGAAAGATCAGGGAGGGGAAGGTGTCAATTCAGTTCAGTTTTATTTATATAGTGCCAAATCACAACACAGTCCACAAACCTGGCAATGATAAGATAAGATAAGATAAGCCTTTATTAGTCCCACAACGGGGAAATTCCAGAATTGCAACAGCACAGGGATAGCAACACTCAGAGCAACAATCAGAAGGCAAGAAAAAAAAAAAGCAAGCAAGCAAGAGCAGCTAATATACATATGTACATATTACTATAAATATATACATATATATATATATATATATACACACACAGACACACAGTGCAGAGCATTGTAGCTGGATGGGATAAATATATGAGTATATAAACACACAGATGACCAACAAGGATGCTGCCGCTGAACTGAACTTTATTACAATAAAGTATAATAACACAAGCACGTGTGTAATGGGCCGTCTGCCAACCACCTCTCATAAGAACTGCACATCCGCTAACCTGAGATGGCGAACCGCTCAATAGATATGGCATGGTGACGTCATTTGCAGGATGTAAACCACTCCCAAATATGCCCAATATCATACATTGTAGAGGATGCCTTTCACAGACGAGACTGAGTTTATTTCTCAGGGTTGGTTTATTGAGAGGTCACATCCTCTAACAAGCACAGAATCTCAGAAAAGAAGCAGAACAATCGTCCTTCACAGTTCTTATACCCTCCAAAGTCACAAACCCCCAACATCAAATGACACACCCCCAACCCACAGTCCTTTAGTAAACATACAGCCCCCGAGGCTCCTTGGTGTCTCCATTGTCTCTCATCCTTCTAGCCTCTGGGGCTCCTGCTGGGACATTCTCTCCAACTTCCAGTCTCCTGCAAGAGCAACTTCACACCTCCCGTAGGTCTCTGCAGGGTCAGGTCCTCTTTGGCCATTAAGACGTGAAGCTTCCAGAATATGTACCGTCATGCCTACTAGGTATATGCGGGAAATATGAATACCATATATGCGCCCTAAATATGCGCCATAACATCACAATTTCCCCCCTTGCAAAAATTGGAAAATATATTAGCTTTAGCAGATAGCCCTCCCAATTTAATAGACCAAATTCCTACTTATCAGTTACTTAGTATTATTATTCAAACACACACATTACTTCAGCACTTGTATATATTAAACACATTAAACATTCTTATTCAATATTATCAATTAGCATTACTGCTCAGATATGTAGCTGTAATTACTTACTGTTTATATTTCAAAGAACTTCTCATTTGTATATATATTAATTATAAGGAACACTTTGTTTTTCTTACTTAAAGAACACATTTTTTTTTAGAAAGAACACATACTCTTGTTTTTATTAAAGAACACGCTTGTTAGTTATTTTTTTTTAAATAACACCAAACCTAACGGCTAGGGTCTGCTGGTATACCACCATGGGACCCAGCATGGCTGGGTGGGTTATTCTGCCACCGTGTCAGCCGCGTTCCTATCTGAACAGTCTTTTTCTCTTTTCTGACAGTCTTCTACGGGGAGACTTTGTAGTGGGCCTGTGGCGGCCGCATCCCTGGAGCTGTCGGACCCCTGGAACCAGGACCAATCCTCATGACGCTGGGGCTCGGGTCCCACACTGTGGTAGCTGACTCCCGTGAAGCCTCGCCATCTCGTACAGTGGTGTTGGTTCTTCTTAATTTTGTGGTTGGGGAAAACCTTCTTCACTGTGGCCCAATGCCCAATTTAACATTGATCTCACCACCGCCATGTTGAGCAGGAGTGGTACGGCTACCCCGTCTAACTCAACCATGCCGTACCCACAACAAGCTTCAACTGCTTCAACTGATGTCATGTGGTTTGGCGCCGTTAGTATCTTAGCTCGTAGCCTCACATTGCACGTGTGTTCAGCTAAGTGGTCCCGCATCATTTCATCTTTTAACAGTCCAAAACAGCACATGCTAGACAAATGTCTTAGGTCAGCAAGGAATTGTTGAACTGACTCACCAATTCTCTGTCGTCTCTGGCGAAAACGAATTCATCGTGCTATCACATTGTCCGGTGTAGCAAAGTAGCTAGCATATATATTTTCCCGGAGCCAGGTCTCAGTAAAGCAGAGGGCAGCTGAGGAGGCGAGGTCCTTAAAACGCATCAGCAGTCTCAGTTCATCCACCTTGTTAGAGAGAGAGTTGGTATTGGACAGAAATATGCCAGGCAGTGCCGTTCGCGAGCCTCTCCTGCGAAGTCGTACGAGAGCGCCCGCTCGTCTTCCTCTCTTCCGCCGTCTCACTTTCCGAGCCAAACAATAAACCAGATCGGCGGCAGGGGCTAGAAAAACTGGGAGGAGGTCCGTGGGGGTCAAAGTCCTGATATTTAGAAGTTCTTCACGGGTATAAGTGCAAGCAGACACACAATTGACAAACAAAAACAAACAAAGAGCGCAGCGAAGCACCATGTCGACCGCTGTGGGCGCCATCTTGGATCGTATACCGGACAGCGCGCTGCGCCTCGACGGATTTCAGCTCTTCCGTGCTGATCGTGACGCAGAGCTTTCCGGCAAGACCACAGGAGGCGGTGTCTGCTTCTACATCAACTGCAGCTGGTGCTCTGATGTAACGGTAATTTCCAAACACTGTTCTCCTGCCTTGGAATTTCTTGTTATCAATTGCAAGCCCTTCTATTCCCCGCGGGAGTTTGCTTCTTTCATACTCATCGCTGTGTACGCCCCTCCCGACGCGGACACGCGCGAAGCTCAGCGCGTGCTCGCGGATCACATTCAACACACAGAGCGGAGTTTTCCAGACTCGCTGATTATTGTGGCTGGCGACTTTAATCAGTGCAATCTGAGCCACGATCTCCCCCGCTACAAACAGTTTATTAAATGCCCCACCAGAGGATTAAACACACTGGATCACTGTTACACCACAGTGAAAGACGCATATCGCGCTGTTCCTCGCGCTGCGCTGGGATTATCTGATCACGTGATGGTTCACCTCATTCCCACATACAGACAGAGATTGAAGCTCACTAAACCTGTTGTGAGCACTACGAAGATACGGACCAGTGATGCTGAGGAGAAGCTGGAAACGTGCATGGAAATATCTGACTGGGACATGTTTAAAGGAGCCACGCATGATCTGGATGAGTACACGGACACTGTGATCTCATATATCCACTTTTGTGAGGAGAGCAATGTTCCATCGCGCACCAGGGTGAGTTACTCCAATGACAAGCCCTGGTTCACAGCTAAGCTCAGACAGATCAGGAAGGAGAAGGAAGCAGCGTTGAAAAGTGGAGACAGGGACTGCTACAGGGAGGTCAAATACCGGTTTAGCAGAGAGCTGAGGAGAGCTAAATCTGTGTATTCTGAGAGACTCCAGCAGCAGTTCACTGCTAACGACTCGGCTTCTGTGTGGAGAGGACTGAGGCAAATCACCAACTATCGGCCTCAGGCTTCTAAGGGACAGGATGACAAAACGCTTTGTCAAAGACTGTCCCAACACTATGCCCGTTTTGACACCTCGTCAGCTGTGTTCAACTCCCCCCTCCCCCCAGCGCCACTGCCTCCATGGTCCCCACTTCATCAAAGGCGGCCCCCCTCCTCCCCCCCTGCCCTTGCCATCAGTGAGCAGGACGTGCACAGACAGTTCTCCAGACTGAACCCGTGCAAGGCCCCCGGTCCGGACGGCGTGTCTCCCTCCACACTGAGACACTGTGCGGAGTAGCTGACTCCTGTCTTCACAGACATTTTTAACACCTCCCTGAAGTCATGCCACGTGTCGGCCTGCCTCAAAACCTCTACCATCGTCCCTGTCCCCAAGAAGCCACGGATCACTGGACTTAACGACTACAGACCTGTAGCACTCACCTCTGTAGTCATGAAGTCCTTTGAGCGCCTGGTCCTGCCCCACCTCAAGACCATCACCACTCCCCTCCTGGACCCGCTGCAGTTCGCCTACAGAGCCAACAGGTCTGTGGACGATGCAGTCAACCTGGCCCTCCACTCCATCCTGCAGCACCTGGACTCCCCGGGAACCTACGTCAGGATCCTGTTTGTGGACTTCTGCTCTGCATTCAATACCATCCGCCCCACTCTGCTCCAGGACAAGCTGTCCCTGCTCAACGTGCCTGACTCCCTCTGCAGGTGGATCACTGACTTCCTGACGGACCGGAGGCAGCATGTGCGGCTGGGAAAGACTGTCTCAGACTCTGTTAGCATCAGCACCGGATCACCCCAGGACTGTGTACTTTCCCCCCTGCTCTTCTCCCTGTACACCAACTCCTGCACCTCCAGCCACCAGTCTGTCAAGCTGATCAAGTTTGCGGACGACATTACCCTCATTGGGCTCATTTCCAACGGTGACGAGTCCATTTACAGGAGAGAGGTGGCCCAGCTGGCGTCCTGGTGCAGCCACAACGACCTGCAACTGAACGCTCTGAAGACAGTGGAGATGATCGTGGACTTCAGAAAAGTCACAGCCCCTCTGCCCCCCCTTACCCTCACAGACTCTCCCATCACCACTGCGGATTCCTTCCGCTTCCTGGGCACCACCATCACCCGGGACCTCAAGTGGGAGCCGACCATCAGCTCCCTCATCAAAAAGTCCCAGCAAAGGATGTTCTTCCTGCGGCAGCTGACGGAGCTCAAGCTACCCACCAAGATGTTGGTGCAGTTCTACACGGCCATCATCGAGTCCATCCTCACCACCTCCATCACCGTGTGGTACGCAGGAGCCACCGCCAGGGACAGACTAAGACTGCAGCGCGTTGTGCGCGCTGCTGAGAAGGTGATCGGCTGCAAGCTCTCATCCCTCCAGGACCTGTACATCTCCAGGACCCGGAGGCGTGCAGGTCGGTTCATAGCCGACCCTTCACACCCTGGACATGCACT
This sequence comes from Pholidichthys leucotaenia, assembly GCA_020510985.1. Classification (NCBI taxonomy): domain Eukaryota; kingdom Metazoa; phylum Chordata; class Actinopteri; order Cichliformes; family Pholidichthyidae; genus Pholidichthys; species Pholidichthys leucotaenia. The sequence goes on along the minus strand of CM035842.1, from coordinate 362,871,823 downwards.
GTTTGCCCCCCTCCCCTCAGGCAGAAGACTTCGGTCCATTCAGACTAAAACCTCCCGCTGCATGAACAGCTTCTTCCCCTCTGCCATCAGACTGCTGAACACTAAATGACTTATTAGACCGTTGTGCACTATGTACAGCAGCTCAACCGGACTCATGACAATTATCACTGTTTTCTTTTTGCACTACCGACTGCACTGTGTGGAACTCCACAATATCTGCTGCTTGTTAATATATTTAAAAATTGCATAGATTAGTATTACTTATTCATATTCTACCTTTTATTGCATGCATAGTTTTTTATCTTTAGTGCTACTCCATGTTTAATGTTGCAGCATTGCACCGAGACAAATTCCTAGTTTGTGTACTACATGAACAATGGCAATAAATCTCATTCTGATTCTGATTCTGATTCTGAAGTAGCTTGACGGCATTCACATACGACTCCGTCGGTCCTAACGTGTGGAAAACTCTCTGGCCTTCAATGCCGAGGTTGTGGACAAGAAGTGCTTGTTTCCTTACTTTATCGAGTTTACCCAGGTCCAATGCTGCAACGTAGGTTTCAAATGCATCCAGCCATCACGGCCACAGAATGGCTGGTTCACCCGGGGATTCCAGAAAGGGCCATAGCAGTTTCAAGCACGCCTCCATGGTTTAATCTCTCGTCGCTAAATGTTATGTCCACAAACCTGGCAATGATGACCGATGAGGATGCTGCCGTTGAACTGAACTTTATTACAATTGTGGTGTAAGCTAGAGCATTACAGGGTTTATGTGCACTACCACTAGAGGGCAGACCATGCCTAGATGTTGTCTGAGTACTGCACGGGGGACACGCTATTATGGCAGAGTACGTGTGTTAATGTTGTTGCAGCCAGTTAATAAAGGAGGCTCCGTGAACACCCAAAGCAGCAGTCTTTATTCATAAAAGAACCCAACACAACATGGTGTCAGAAGCTGGTGTGCTTTGAGGTGAGAAAAGTCAGCTTTGCAACCGGCTAGCGGCTATGACGGACGAAGCACAAAGGGCTGCAGCCGCGCCGACTGGTCCTGCAATGGCGGCGGCTACTCCAGCGGCAACCTTCACCATCAAACCACCGGAGCCCTTTGACTTTGCGAAACCCCAAGAGTGGGAAAAGTGGATAAGACGTTTTGAGCGTTTTAGACTGGCAAGTAACCCGAATAACTCATCTGAGGCGAACCAAGTAAATACGCTGGTTTATTGCATGGGAAATGAGGCTGACGACGTGCTAAGAGGGCTCGAGCTAACGAGTGTGCAGCGCCAGCAGTACGATGCCGTTAAAACAGCCTTTGATAGACATTTCGTTCCCAGAAAGAACGTGATTTACGAACGAGCAAAATTCAACAAGCGAGTGCAACAGCCGGCAGAACCAGTAGACTCGTTCATAACAGCACTCTACGCACTGGCAGAAAACTGTGAGTACGGTGCACTTCATGATGACCTTTTGAGAGACAGGCTTGTAGTGGGTCTAAAAGATTTGTCGCTGTCAGAAAGAATGCAGCTTGACAAAGATCTTACCCTAGCTAAAGCTATAACAATGGCAAGACAATCTGAAGAAATAAAACGACAACAAACTGACCTAAGAGGTGAAACTAGCATTAACAGAACAGCCGTGGATGCGGTACACATCAGAAAAGCCAAGCCAAATGAGTTCATAATCAAGGAACAAAAACAGATTAAGTCCTCAAGGCCTCAGCAGACAAAACAAGACAGCAAAGCTTGTTCCAAGTGTGGCAAAGCACCAGCACATGCAGCAGTACAGTGCCCAGCTAAAAACACGGAATGCCATAACTGTAGAAAACGTGGACACTATAGTAAAGTCTGTAGGTCCAACCCAACTGTGAATGAGGTCGCTGACAATGCAGACGGACTTTTTCTGGGTGAAGTGAATCTAGGAGAGGATCCATGGCAGGCAGACATAAATGTGAGAGGAAATAAAGTGACTTTCAAGTTAGATTCCGGAGCGGACGTCACAGCGGTTTCTGAACAAACATTTGAAACCTTCAAGAAAAAAAATGAACAGTTGGAAAAGGCACAAAAACCACTCTATGGACCGGGTGGAACTGCACTAACCGTGTTGGGGTCTATGACAGAGACTATTACATACGGTGACAAGAGCGCTACTGAGAAAATCTATGTTGTCAAAAATCTGCGCATGGCACTACTGAGTAGAACAGCTTCCGTGAGACTGAAACTAATTGCCAGAGTTGACACTATAGACCAAGAGACAGTGAGAAAAGCGTACCCCAAGTTATGCGATGGACTTGGGCTTGTTCAAAAGCCATACACAATTAAACTGAAACCTGATGCTAAGCCCTTTTCGCTCAAGGTGCCAAGGCGTGTGCCACTGCCGCTCATGGGTAAAGTGAAAGAAGAGCTCGAGAGGATGGAAAAGTTGGGAGTTATCAGTCGCGTGGAGCAGCCAACAGATTGGTGCTGTGGCATGGTTGTAGCTCCCAAAAAGGACAAAGAAAAGTTGTGTATCTGTGTGGACATGACACCTTTAAACGAGTCAGTGTGTCACGAAAGATACATCCTCCCGTCTGTGGACCAAACGCTAGGCATGCTCACAGGTGCTCAGTACTTTTCAAAGCTCGATGCAAATATGGGATTTTGGCAAATACCACTGTCTAAAGAGTCGGCCTTTCTCACCACATTCATTACGCCATTTGGCAGATACCACTTCAACCATTTGCCATTTCCAGTGCACCCGAACATTTCCAAAACATGATGGTGACAGAGGTTACAGCGGTCGTCTGTCACATGGACGATATCCTGGTCTGGGGATCCACCAAGGAGCAGCACGACGCAAGACTGCACGCTGTCTTGGAGCGCGCGGAGAAAGCCGGCGTTACGCTGAATATGTCAAAATGCGAGTTTGGCAAAAGAGAGGTCAAATTTCTTGGGTTTATTGTTTCAGCAGAAGGAATGAGGCCAGATCCAGACAAAACCCAAGCTATTCAGGACATGAAAGAGCCAAGCAACGTGAGTGAGCTCAGGAGCTTTCTCGGAATGGTGAACCAGCTGGGGAAGTTCATTCTGAACCTTTCTGAAAAGGACAAACCATTGAGAGACTTGCTTTCAACAAAGAACATGTGGTACTGGGGGCATGAACAACAAAATGCGTTTTGTAACCTCAGACAAGAACTGTCCTCTGCTCCTGTACTGCAGCTCTATGACCCAAACAAACCACAGAAAATATCTGCAGATGCCTCTTCATACGGATTGGGGGCAGTCATGCTACAGAAGGCGAGAGACGTGTGGTCACCAGTTGCTTACGCTTCCCGATCATTGACACCTACAGAGCAGCGCTACGCCCAGCTGGAAAAAGAAACGCTGGCTCTCATGTGGGCCTGCGAAAGATTCAATGACTTTATCCTGGGTCTGCACTTTGAACTAGAAACTGATCATAAGCCACTAGTGAGTCTACTGGGAGGACAAGCTTTGGATGTGCTTCCACCGCGTATACAGAGATTTCATATGTGCCTAATGAGGTACTCATACACTATAAAGCACATCCCTGGCAAAAGTCTCACCACTGCCGACACGCTCTCACGCTTACGGCTCACAAACAGTGTTACTCACACAGACACAGATCTTATGGAGGACACTAACATTTATGTTGACTCTGTGCTAGAGGGACTCCCTACAAGCAGCAAATATCTTGCGGATCTCCAAGAGCAACTGCAGTCCGACAGCGTCTGTTCACAAGTCATGAAATACTGCACAGAAGGCTGGCCGGATCGTAACCAGCTACAGGGAGCGGTGAAGCACTACTGGTCTGAGAGAGCCGTTTTGAGTGTGCATAATGGACTACTACTGAGAGGCACGAGGTTAGTTATCCCCGCTAACATGAGAAATGCAGTTTTGGACAAGATACATGAGGGCCACCAGGGGGTGGTTAAATGCAGAGAGCGCGCCCATCAGGTTGTATGGTGGCCAGGTTTAAGCAACCAGATCAGTGAAGTTGTACTCAAATGCAGACAGTGCATACAGGAAACAGTTAATGTGAGAGAGCCTTTAATGCCCACAGATTTACCAGAAAGGCCATGGCAGAAGTTGGGAGCTGATTTGTTCACGCTACAAGACAAAAACTATCTGTTATTAGTGGACTGCTTCTCTAGGTATATAGAGATTGCCCAGCTCAGCCCAACTCGCTCTGCCAATGTCATTGTGCATTTAAAGTCAATGTTTGCACGTCACGGAATACCGGAGATACTGATCACGGATAACGGACCGCAGTTCGCAAGTCAGGAAATGGAAGACTTTGCAAAGGAGTACTGTTTTGAGCACGTGACCAGTAGTCCCAGGCACCCCCAAAGTAACAGTGAGGCAGAAAGAGCTGTCCGAACAGTCAAAAACCTTATCAAGAAAGCCAGTGATCCATACCGAGCACTGTTAGCCTACAGAACCACAGAGTTGGCAAATGGCTACAGCCCAGCACAGCTTTTCATGGGGCATAGGCTTCGTACCACCCTGCCAATGCTTCCAGAGGCCTTGCAGCCATGCGTGCCGAATCTGCAACAAATTCGTCACGTGGAAAAGGAGAGACGGATGAGGCAAACAGAATGTTTTAACAAAAGACACAGAACGAGAGATTTGGACAAACTGTTACCCGGAAACTCTGTTTGGATTACAGATGCAAAAGCACAGGGCACAATGACATCTGTCCACAAAACTCCACGGTCCTATGTCATCAGTGGACCACAAGGGACAATCAGGAGGAACCGCACTCATCTTGTGCCTATGTCGATACCAAAGACTGAGATGGAACCACAACGGACCCAGTCAAATGGAAAAGACACTCCTACAGAAACTGCTTCTGAGCCCAATGCACAGGAAACACCAGGTGTTGTTCGAGCAAGGTCTGATGAGACTGGATCTGTAGAAGTTACATGTTAATATTTGTGAAAGCAGAGTTGAGTTCTAAAAATGCCTTCCTTAAATAGAATATAAGAGGCCTTTGCATAATATGTTCTATACATGGCAACAGTGTTGGAAAACAACAAGAAATGTTATAGATTTGTTAAAAGTGGAAATGTGTTAAATTCATGCTGACATAGTTAGCTGACCAAAAGAAAAAGAATGCATTGTGTGTTTACAGCTTAGAATGGTCTACATAACTTTAGTAAGGGGGATGTGGTGTAAGCTAGAGCATTACAGGGTTTATGTGCGCTACCACTAGAGGGCAGAACATGCCTAGATGTTGTCTGAGTACTGCACGGGGGACACGCTATTATGGCAGAGTACGTGTGTTAATGTTGTTGCAGCCAGTTAGTAAAGGAGGCTCCGTGAACACCCAAAGCAGCAGTCTTTATTCATAAAAGAACCCAACACAACAACAATAAAGTATAATAATACAAGCACGTGTGTAATGGGCCGGCTGCCAACCACCTCTCATAAGAACTGCACATCATCTAACCTGAGATGGCGGGCCACCCAATATATATGGCGTGGCGACATCATCCGCAGGATGTGCACCACTCCCAAATATGCCCAATATCATACATCACAGAAGGGGGGACCTGGCTTGAATGTGGCCCTGAGCCCCGTCCGCCAGCAAGCCCCCCAGCCAGCTGTTCTCAGTCTTGGCGAGCTACTCTCAGCTCACCTTGCCAGCAGATGGGGCACCGTGCACGAGCTGCAGAATGTGAGCTGCCCAGTGGGCCACTTTTGGTAAGCAGAACTGGCACCGTCTTGCCGCAGTCGCCGGCAGATTTCAACGGGTTTCTTGACTTTCTATGCCTTTTTGCACCTCTTTTTCTTCATGTGTTCAATACTTATTCCCTGGGTCATTCTACTTTATTAAATAAAACTTGCTTTGTGAACACAGTTGCCTTGATTTCTTTGTATGTGTGGATTGCTTGGGTTGTTACTGATATCTAGTGAAAATCTCAGGTCAGTCATTCCATCAGAAATACATTCATCTTCTTCCGCTTAATCCTTTTTCGGGTCGCGGGGGGGCTGGAGCCTATCCCAGCATCTTTGAGCGAGAGGCAGGGTACACCCTGGACAGATCGCCAGTCCACCACCGGGCCAACACAGAAAGACAGACAACCATTCACAGTCATACCTAAGGACAATTTAGAATCCCCAGTTTTGATGCCACTTAACCTAACCTGCATGTTTTTGGCATGTGGGAGGAAACCAGAGAAATCCCGGAGTAAACCCATGCAGACAAGGGGAGAACATGCAAACTCCACATCAGAAATATGTTTGAGAAAAATGTTGACATGTTCAATACTTATTTTCCCTGCTCTGTGTGTGTGTGTGTGTGTGTGTGTGTGTGTGTGTGTGTGTGTGTGTGTGTGTGTGTGTGTGTGTGTGTGTGTATCATACCTGTCAAGTGATACAGTTTCGCCGTATTTTAATACGGGGAAAATGCAATTTTAGCAAATATGGGCGTATTGCCATTTCTGTACCCCAAAAAGGAAAATATACAGGAAAAAAAATTATTGAGAGTGTGGAGGAACACCTCGTGTGTGACCCCCACAGCGTACGGGGCTGGCAGAGCGCTCAGCATGAGCAATTAGCAGAACAGTGAGAGGTATGGACTGATCATTATGCAGATGCACCTCGCACCCTCTTTCGTCCTGCAGCTCCGGAACAGAGAGGAATCCCGGCGCCAGTAATCCTGCGGCTGATATGTGTGACTCTAATGCAAATGTCCATGCTTTCCTGCTGTATACTGTGATGCTAATGTGCCATGCATGCATTGTCTGAGCTGGGTATATAAGATGACTGCATATCTCTTGCTCTCTCTCTCTTTGATCACTCGCATTGTTTGTTGCTGACTTTGAGACGCAGGGCTCGCTCCAGCACGCTGCCACAGCACTGAGCAAGTCTCGTGGAGGATGAATAAAACACCTTTTTAAACTTCAGTTCGCCGTGTCCGCCTGCACTTATTTTGTTCCTCCACAAGAGAACCTAAAACTAGAAAAGCACTCGGAGAGCGCAGACCTCCGCCAAGCGCCACAGTTCCCCCATACAGTGTTTGTGTGTACGTTTTCAGATTCCTTGACCATGAAAACATATGACTAGCAATTGGATTCACAATGATAGTGTAACCCTTGCCTTATGTTAATTAGGTAAGGGACATAATTAAGTGTAGACCAGTTGCTAGGTTCGTAAGGGTTACAATAGGGAATTAGAGTGAGTGTGGAATGAAATAGCTGGAGGCAAAAAATGAGCAATTCATGACTGTTATTAATAAATATCGAAGGAGCAAAATATACAGACAATGTACAAATATACAAATATAACAACGGCCGGCATGCCATAAAACCCCAAAAGTGTCCTACTGAGCTCAGTGTTTGTTTGTCCTTTCGGGTTAGTCGTTTGACCAGTCAAGATATCTTGTATCTACAGACGCAGGTTCCCTTTCCTCTTTTAAAGCGGCTCCTTGGGTTGTTACCACTTCAACGTTGGGCACTGGAGAGAGGAAGGATGCTCTTCAATCGAGATCTTGGTTAGATCTCAGATCAATCTCGGTTCAGTGTCAGGTCAGGCTCGCCATCTCCATTCAGAGAGAATCCAGGATCCAGAAGGTTTTTGGTTGGCAACCAAAAAAACCTAGCCTGCACGACAATAATGGTATTATTGTTTACAGCTAGAGTAATTCGTCTTCCAGTCCCTTCTTATATAACACCATAGCTTAGTGTTTAAATTCTTCTCTCATATTACTATTATCACAATCCAGCAATATAGTAATATCTTACATTTCACATCTTACATCTTACATGCATGCGTTCTTTTTTCTCACAATCTCTCTGGTAGCACATGAAATACCCTTTTTTTCATGTAACCAATTAAATGAATTCCTCTGTTCATCTCTATATCATTTAACCATGAAATTATGATTAATCCTCTCTAACCTTGTCTTCTGTAAATCATGAAATGAAATACAATTAATTTATCACATAACCAGGGAATATACTGTCCCATCACTTCCAATATTCCCTTTTAAAATCAGTAAACCCTGTCTGAGCTACTGGGTTTAGCATAACCTATGGATTTACATAGTAGACCAACACCATGTGCTTTTAGCATCAAACTACACATTGCATTCGACAGAAATAGTGGATAAGAGCTAAAAGTACTTCAGCACACTGTTGGGAACTGAAATCACATTTAGGAAAACCATACAGACACAAAGACAGCCTTTTCCACTGCTTTTAAACAGGAAACAATCCACTCGCGACTAGCATTAACATAGCGCTAACATTAGCATAACATTAGCTTGTATCTGACTCACCAAGATGAGGTTTCAGTGTGAATACAGCAAAGGACACAGCCACAATGCCCCTCACGCTCGTGCTCCCGTCAACTTAGGATAATAAGGGTTGCAGAATAGCGTTTGGAGAGTGTTTAGATCCATTTATAGCATCTTTCTGAATGAAACTCACCAAGAAGAGGTATCTGTGTGAATCAGAGCACTTCACAACCTCCCTCATCTGCGCTCGTATCATTACAGACTGAATTCCGAGATCGCGCTGGCTGCCTCTACTCGGAAGGCGGGGTTAATATTGCTCTTAACGAATGGAAAGACCCAGATCACCCAACGTGACCATGAACCGGAAATTCAAAAGTTGGATGACGGGGATCGCACTTCCTCTTCCCCAAGATAGTCAGTTTTCAAAATAAAATCACACACTTTCACTAATACAAATGAAATCTGAGAAAAAGGGTCATTTTCTCAGCTGGGTTACAATAGGATTAGTGGTTCGATGCCTGGCGAAACTGAGCGCACCTAACCAAGTTCATCCAAGTGCATTAGTGTATCAAAGCTGACAATTAAAAACTCTTTAATTCCAAGTGTATATATCTAGCTGACAATTAAGAACTATATTCAGAATTATTCTTATTGTGTATTTTCAAATTAAGCAATCTACTTTGTGCTAATGTAAATTTGAAAAATATTGTTCTTTATTTTATTTGTTTATTGTTAATATTATCATTTTTTTAAGTTTATTTATTTTTCATTTTTTTTATTTATTTTTTTTGGTGCTACTTGGCTTATTATTTTCACATTACCAAAAAGTTTATGGCTCAAGATTGTGTCCATATAAGTGTACATTTGAATAAATATGTTTGAAATAGTTCATGTTGCAATTGTTGTTGTTTGTTTGTTGTTTTTTTTTTGCTTCAGTTTTCTTTCATCTGCCGTTAAATACAGTTTTTAAGTACTCAGTACAGGTGTGAAATCCCCGCCCCAATAAGGGAGGCATGAGGTATGCCATGACAGGTATGATATATATATATACAGTATATATATATACACACACACACAGTGGGGCAAAAAAAGTGTTTAGTCAGCCACCAATTGTGCAAGTTCTCCCACTTAAAAGAGGAGAGAGGTCTCCAATTTTCATCATAGGTATACCTCAACTATGACAGACAAAATGAGAAAAAAAAATCCAGAAAATCACATTGAAGAATTTTTAATGAATTAACTGGTAAATTCCTCGGTAAAATAAGTATTTGGTCACCTACAAACAAGCAAGATTTCTGGCTCTCACAGACCTGTAACTTCTTCTTTAAGAGGCTCCTCTGTCCTCCACTCGTTATCTGTATTAATGGCACCTGTTTGAACTCGTTATCAGTATAAAAGACACCTGTCCACAACCTCAAACAGTCAGACTCCAAACTCCACTGTGGCCAAGACCAAAGAGCTGTCAAATGACACCAGAAACAAAATTGTAGACCTGCACCAGGCTGGGAAGAATGAATCTGCAATAGGTAAACAGCTTGGTGTGAAAAAAATCAACTGTGGGAGCAATTATTAGAAAATGGAAGACATACAAGACCACTGATAATCTCTCTTGATCTAGGGCTCCACGCAAGATCTCACCCCGTGGGGTCAAAATGATCACAAGAACAGTGAACAAAAATCCCAGAACCACACAGGGGGACCTAGTGAATGACCTGCAGAGAGCTGGGACCAAAGTAACAAAGGCTACCATCAGTAACACACTATGCCGCCAGGGACTCAAATCCTGCAGTGCCAGTCGTGTCCCCCTGCTTAAGCCAGTACATGTCCAGGCCCGTCTGAAGTTTGCTAGAGAGCATTTGGATGATCCAGAAGAGGATTGGGAGAATGTCATATGGTCAGATGAAACCAAAATAGAACTTTTTGGTAAAACCTCAACTTGTCGTGTTTGGAGGAGAAAGAACACCATACCTACTGTGAAGCATGGGGGTGGAAACATCATGCTTTGGCGTTGTTTTTCTGCAAAGGGACCAGGACGACTGATCCGTGTAAAGGAAAGAATGAATGGGGCCATGTATCGTGAGATTTTGAGTGAAAACCTCCTTCCATCAGCAAGGGCATTGAAGACGAAACGTGGCTGGGTCTTTCAGCATGGCAATGATCCCAAGCACACCGCCTGGGCAATGAAGGAGTGGCTTCGTAAGAAGCATTTCAAGGTCCTGGAGTGGCCTAGCCAGTCTCCAAATCTCAACCCCATAGAAAATCTTTGGAGGGAGTTGAAAGTCCGTGTTGCCCAGCGACAGCCCCAAAACATCACTGCTCTAGAGGAGATCTGCATGGAGGAATGGGCCAAAATACCAGCAACAGTGTGTGAAAACCTTGTGAAGACTTACAGAAAACGTTTGACCTCTGTCATTGCCAACAAAGGGTATATAACAAAATACTGAGATGAACTTTTGTTATTGACCAAATACTTATTTTCCACCATAATTTGCAAATTAATTCATTAAAAATCCTTCAATGTGATTTTCTGGATTTTTTCTTCTCATTTTGTCTCTCATAGTTGAGGTATACCTATGATGAAAATTGGAGACCTCTCTCATCTTTTAAGTGGGAGAACTTGCACAACTGGTGGCTGACTAAATACTTTTTTACCCCACTGTATATATTCATATACATACATACAGTACATACACACACATATACAGTATATACTGTATATACACATACATACATAAGTACTGTGTGTACACACACACACACACACATACAGTCTCGTGGAAAAATTAGGACATCCTGTATAAGCCTGTGTGTTTTTTTTAACATATTTGGACATATGGATATTTAATATCAATGTTAAAATTACTGGGAGATTCACGTGATACAACTAAACAATTTAAAATGAATTAAAGACTTTTTTTAAATTTTCTGTAAAATGTAATTCCAAACAAATAGTGAGGAATAAATTAGGACACCCCCATCTTTTTTAGGACACCCCCACATTCATTGCCACTTACAATGGCTATGATTCTAACACACATCTTACAGTGCTGCCTAGACACATCATCAGTGATGTAACCTGCGGTCATCGGGTGTTTTGGGTTATTATACATCATACACTCTCTCACAGGCGACCCGGCCAGGGTTGATCAAACCTCGACTTGTGTCTAGGTGGCTCGAGATGTCCACGGATCACTCCTTCTGATCCATAGCCATCATGATGCTCTTTCAGCAGCATCAGTGATGTTCTTGATGGCTTTCTTGTTGAGTCTCCCTCTGATCCCCAACTGCTTGAGGGCCCTGCAGAGTGACTGACCGGCAAAACTTCGACAGCCAACCTCTATGGGGTAGAGCCAGGTCTTCCACCCCTTACTACGGCAATCACCAACAAGCTCCCCATACTTGGCCTTCTTCCTTTCAAAGGCCTCTTCCATCCGGTCTTCCCAGGGCACAGTCAGTTTCAACAAGATCACCTGCTTGGAAGATTCTGACACAAGACCCGTGACTGGTCTAAGTGTGGTCATTATGATGTTGTCAGGGAATCTCAGCTGTCTTCCCAGGTCAACCTTCAGTTGCCAGTCTCGTGCAGTTGCCAGAAGCCCCCTCAATGGATTTGTGCAATGCTGTGGCTTCTCACTAGCTTTGATGAAGGGTATGGCATGCTTTGCTGGGTGTTGCTGCCTGCTAAAAGAGATCCCTGTACTGATTGACTCTGCTACAGCCTTCAGTACCTGGTCATGCCTCCACCAATAGCGCCCCTCACTGAGGGCTCTCGGGCAGCTACTTAGGATGTGTTCCAGGGAACCTCTTTGCTGGCATAGAGAGCATGAAGGGGCTTCTATCAGGCCCCAAGAGAAGAGGTTGGCTGGGCTTGGAAGAACATCGTACACTGAGTAGATCAAGAATTTGATCCAGTGTGGCTCCACTCTCTAGAGCTCTGACCAGAAGACTTTACGTTCCATTGCCTCCTCCCACCTGGTCCATGCCCCCTGCTGGCACATTCTAACTATCCTGCTGGTTCGTGTTTCCTCCACTCCCACTCTGATTTCATCCTGAACCAAATGACGTCTTTCCTTTCCCTGGATCTTGCTGTACTGAGGTCTTGGGTTGCTCTCAAGGCCTGCCCGCCCTGCTGCAACTGTTCCCACCAACTCTTTAAACTGCAGCCGTGCCTCAGTCTGTTCAACAACTTCATGGGCTTTAAATTTCCTGCCCGTCTTCACCTGAATACCAGCCAGTGAGACTTTGATGTCACTATAGTCTCTGTACAGCATCACTTCTCTTGCCTGGGAAACTATGAATTCCTCTGACAGACTACTGAATGGGAGTTGAAGCTTGTTGTTTCTCCCATATAAGACGATGCTGCTGAGGCTGTGAGGCAGGCCCAACCACCTACGCAAGAAGTGGCTGATCTTCTTCGCAAAACCTTCAACGCTGCTCAGTGGAACGTCATAGATAAGCAGTGGCCAGAGGAGTCGTGGTAGGATGCCATGCTGGTAAATCCAAGCCTTGAATTTTCCTGGCAACCCTGACTTGTCTATCTCTCCAAGCCAGGTTCCTAGTTTATTACTGGTCTCTTGGAGAGAGGCTGTGTCCCTTAGTGTACTGTTGAAAACCTTTCCCAGGCTCTTGACTGGCTTCTCAGTAATTGATGGAATCTGGACTCCTCTGATGAAAAATCTAAACTTATCAGAAACCTTTCTCTTCTTCACAGCTAGGGCTTCGGACTTTGATGGTTTAAAGTCCATTCGTCCCCAGCTAATGAGATGTTTAAGGCTTTGAAGGATCCACCTGCAGCCTGGGACTGATGTTGTAGTCACCATCAAATCATCCATAAATGCTCTAATTGGGGGCTGTCGCACACCTGATCTAGTGAGTGGACCTCTGCACTCCACCTCTGCTGATTTTACAAGCATATTCAAGGCCAGGGCAAATAAAATCACTGAGACAGTGCAGCCGGTGATGATTCCCTTCTCTAGCCGATGGAATGAGGATGACACTGTTCCAGAGGTAACTCTCAAGCTGAATCAGTTTCAGTAATCCATGATTAAGTCTCTGATCTTGACTGGAATGTGATGCCGGACAAGTGAGATTTCCACCAGTTTATGGGGGATTGACCCATAAGCGTTTGCAAGGTCAAGCCACAGTACTGCCAGATAACCATTATCTTCTCAAGCTTCACAGATCAGTTGTGTGACAATTCCCATGTGTTCAATGCAGTCTGCCACTCTTGGAATTCCACCCTTCTGTACAGCTGTATCAATGTACCCATTCCCAAGAAGGAACTCTGTCTTGAGACAAGCAATAATACTTAAGAAAATCTTTCCCTTGATGCTGAGGAGTGAGATGTTCCTGAACTGCTCACTGGTGGCTGAGTTCTCCTCCTTGGGAATCCAAGCACCCTCTGCGAATCTCTATTGCTGTGCTACTCTTCCCCTTCTCCAGATAACACTGAATATTTTCCATAGTCTCTGTAGAAGTCTTGGGCACCTCTTGTATACCACATAGAGTACTCCACTCGGGCCTGGTGCAGAGCTAGTTCAAGCTGCCTTGACAATCTCCTCAATCTCGCTCAACGATGGCTCCTTAAGGTTAAATGTTATGGCTAAAATAAATGTAAAAAACTGCACATAAAAACAAAAACCAGGTTAGACAAAGATATATGAACATTTCTTAATAAAGAACTGAATATTTAAAGGGGTGTCCAAGTTTTTCACAACTGTACACACACACACACACACACACACACACACATATACATATACACAATGGTGTGAAGTGCTTTCCCCCTTCCTGATTTCTCATTGTTTTGTATGTTTGTCACACTTAAAAGTTTCAGATCATCAAACAAATTTAAATATTAGACAAAGATAACACAAGTAAACACAAAATGCAGTTTTTCAATTAAGATGTTTATTATTAAGGGTAAAAAAAAATCCAAACCTCCATGGCTCTGGGTGAAAAAGTGATTGCCCCCCCCCCCAACATAAATTATCTGTGTTTTATCAAATCTTTGGAAAGTTCAGTTCAATTTCTCTAGCCACACCCAGGGCTGATTACTGCCACACCTGTTCTCAATCAAGAAATAACTTAAAGAGGACCTGCCTGACAAAGCGAAGTAGACCAAAAGATCCTCAAAAGTTGACATCAGGATGTTCAGATTCAGGAACAAATGAGAAACAAAGTAATTGAGAACTATCAGTGTGGAAAAGGTTATAAAGCCATTTCTAAAGCTTTGGGACTCCAGCGAACAACAGTGAGAGCCATTATCCACAAATGGCGAAAACATGGAACAGTGGTGAACCTTCCTGCCATGAATTGCCCAGCAAGGGCAGGAATGCGAGACCCACAAGCTGAACTGTTAATGCAGTTTATCAACTCAAAAAAAAAAAAAAAAAAGTACAAACAAGGTGTCCAAAAACGAAGATGTCAATGAAAGAGAACTTACTTACATCACTTCTTCAACACCAGAGGAGTTTTCTGCTGCTTTTAGGGATTCACAGTTTTTTTGCCTTGAATGGACTCGTTTCCCCTTCCCATCCGGATAATATTCTTTTCTCCTTTCATACCACCTGCTCTGGGATTTTGAACTCTATTGTCCCATTTCGGCTTAAAAAGGCTAAACCAGGACTTCCGGTCTGGACGCCATGGTGATAGCAACCTAACGCTGAAACTCCCAGACTCAATCCAAGGAAAACATCCTCAAAATCAGACCTAACGGATTTTTGGAAGATTAAAAATCAAAAGACAATAACACCATGCCTAACCACAAGCAGAGGAAACTGACATTCCCCAGGTCAGGACGCACAGCGGCTGCAGAATCTGAACCGGAGGACCTCCGTTCAGAAGACGAGGACCTGGGCCTAGCTAACAAAAGGATTAGCTTGAAATCGCTATTTGACGAAATACGATGATTTCGGGCCGAATTTCTTGAATTCAGAGAGGATCTAAAAAAGGCGAACAGCAGAATGGACCAGGCCGAAAACCGAATCTTGGAAGCTGAAGAAAGAGTAAAAGTGCTTGAAGATTCTGTGCTGGATTTACACAGAAAACAGTCATGGCTGGAGGCTAAGCTAACCGACCAAGAAGGAAGACAGAGACGAGATAACATCAGAATTCACGGTCTGAAAGAAGGAGCTGAAGATGGTTTCAACACAGTGGCGGAATGCGTGGAATCCTTATTGAGAGAGAAGTTGGATATTCCACAAACCACCGATTTGAAGATAGAAAAAGCCCATCGTACATTAGCCGCAAAGCCAGCCCCGGAAGCGCCCCCACGTTCTGTGGTGGTAAGATTCGCCAATTTCAAAATAAAACAAGAGGTTGTAAGACGGGCTTGGCAGAAAAAAGGATTTATGCATCATGAGAGAAAAGTCTTCGTGGAGCACGATTACGCCCCTGAGGTTCTTAAAAAACGACGGGAATATAACGACGCCAAAAAGGTTTTACGGGAACAGGATCTACGCTTTCAGACGCCATTTCCGGCAAAGCTAAGGGTCTTTTACGGTGAAGAGTCATGTCTCTATAATTCAGCGGAAGAAGCAACAACTGACATGGCAAGGAGAGGACTCCCGGTAACGGTGTTTAAACCCGCAGCGGATCTGAGCGAGAAAATCAGAGCTCAAACGTGGTCCACTCAGAGACCTTCAAAATCCACGGGCCAGCAGCGGGAAACCCAGCCCCAGAGCTACAAAGATAAGCTTTCCAGTTCCAGGAAGGAATAGCGACCTTTTTGTTTGTTTTTTTTTTCTTTTCAGTCACTCTGCACTTCCACCCCCCCCCCCTCCTACAAGGTAACAAACATTAAAGGAGATGCAGAATCAGCATGTGGTAAAACCTTTCATGGAGCAGTTATAGCATTAGAAACAAATGTCTTCTTAATTTAAAGGGGGAAAAAAAAATCATGTTAAAATAGAAATGTAACAATGACCCACATGTTCTCTCCATACTAACAAATACTGTATTAGAGTGAATGTTTGCTGTGATGGGGGTGGGAGGGTGCACACAATCTCATAGGTTATAGGCATGAAAAAAAAAAAAATCATTACAAATTCGGATTGGGATCTGAAATTCACGTTAAAAACATGGGACAACTTACAGGGGTAAGAGAGGGCCCTCAACACGTAACAGAGTTTGAGGAATTTCTCTCAGAGCCTACACTCCATCAGGGCTCTTACAGGGTCTTTAAAGAGACCCCAGCTCAGGAAGTTTTTTTGACAGTTTTTTGTTTTAAAGTTTCGTACACTATGTTCTTAATGTTTTTTATGTTCTTAATGTTCTTTCAGTTTCTGAGTAGCAAAAAAGAGGGCCACCACACTGTTATACTAAATAAGAAAATACAATGGAGAAACAGGGTGTAACCAAAATAGCCTCATATAATGTAAAAGGGATCCTGAATCCAGTTAAAAGATCCAAGATTCTACGCAAAATGAAAAAAGACAAAGCAGAAATAATATTTTTACAAGAAACCCACCTAACAGACGTGGAACACACTAAACTCAATAGACAAGGGTTTAAAATGATCTCTTCATCTTCATATAAATCAGGGAGGAGGAGGGGAGTAGCGACATTGATATCAACCAAAATTACATTTGAAAAAAAATCAGAACACAAAGATAAAGAAGGGAGGTACAGTTTGGTAACTGGGCGGCTAGAGGGAGAAGATATCACCCTGCTGAATGTATATGCACCACCAGGGGCTAAATGGAAATTTTATAAAAATGTATTCGACCTAATGATAACTAAAGCCCAAGGTTTAGTGATATGTGGTGGAGACTTCAATCTAAGACTGAATCCATACTGGGATGCGACAGGTAATTCTTCACATCAAAATAACACCCAAAGTAAGAATACTCGGATGCTACTAAAAGAAATGGGAATCTGTGACGTATGGAGGGAATTCAACCCCAATGTAAAAGATTATACTTTTTATTCAACGCCACATTCATCTTACTCAAGGATTGATTACTTTTTTATGTTTAATAGAGACATTGGAAGAGTAAAAACATGTAAAATAGGACTGATGGATCTCTCCGACCACAGTCCGATCTATATGGACTTAAACATCCAAAAATACACAAATAATACATTTTCCTGGAGGTTGAATTCAAGTGTCCTGAAAGGACCACTGAAAGATGAATTGGAATCAGATATTCTCAGATATTTGGAAGAAAACGATAATGGAGAAGTATCTCCTTTAATACTGTGGGATGCGTGCAAAGCTGTAATAAGGGGAAAAATTATTGCAAAACTGGCAACCCAAAAGAAACTGAGACAAGAAAAACTAATCACACTAGAGTCAGAACTCAAGAACCTAGAAAAAGAACACAAAGACAACAGTCTAATGGCTCGCTCAAGATTAAAGAAATTAAAAATCAAATAAATGAGATCTACACAATAGAAATCCAGAAGAAACTTACATTTCTGAAACAAAAACACTATGAAGCAGGCAGTAAATCGGCAAAATTACTAGCCTATAAATTGAGGAAACAACAAACGGAAAGAGCAATCTACAAAATCAGAGACCCAGTATCAAAGGAAATAAAACTCAGAATTCAGGATATTCTTAAAAGCTTCGAGAATTACTACAAGAACTTATACTCCCACAAAAAACATAAAAACGCATCCGAGACATTACTAAACACATTAAACCTTCCCCAACTTACGGATTCACAAAATAAAACCCTACTGTCAGAAATACAACCTAAAGAATTGGAAAAAGCAATTATGAAACTTAAAGCTAACAAATCCCCAGGAGCAGATGGCTATACAGCAGAATGGTACAAAACCTTTAAACAGCAACTATCTCCTCTCCTCCTGAAAACATTTAACTACGTCCTCCACACAGGGGAAATCCCCCCCTCCTGGAGAGAAGGGGTCATTGCAGTTATACCCAAACCTGAAAAGGATAAACTAGAATGCTCCAACTACAGACCAATCAGTGTATTAAATCAGGACTATAAGCTTTTTACCACTATCCTTGCCAAAAGGTTAGAAAACATACTGACAGACTTAGTTCACTTAGACCAAACAGGTTTTATAAGACAAAGACAGACACAAGACAACATTCGACGCACTTTACACATAATTCATCATATAAAAAAATATAACTTAAATGCAGTCATATTGGGATTAGATGCTGAAAAAGCATTCGATTCGGTTGACTGGTCTTTCCTATATAGAATCTTATCCAGTTTCAATTTTCATAACAACTTCATTAGAACTATACAGGCATTATATAAAAAACCAACAGCTAAAATAAGGATTAACGGTAATTTATCATCATCTTTTGAGCTGGAAAGAGGATGTCGTCAGGGCTGCCCCCTGTCTCCACTGCTCTTTGCAATCTTCATAGAACCTCTGAGCCAATGGATAAGACAAAATCAAGAAATTCAAGGTTTTACACTTGGTCAGAAGGAACATAAAATAGCACTCTTTGCTGATGACATTTTAATATACCTAGAGCAGCCAGACACTTCTCTACCAGAACTAATCTCAGTTTTTTCAGACTATGGAGATTTATCGGGGTACAAATTAAACATGCATAAAACCCAAGTCTTAACATTCAACTATGACCCAAATCATTTTTCACTAAATGAACTCAAAACTAACTGGGAGTTGGAATCTATGAAATATCTGGGGGTCAATATCCCGAAACAACTCGACAAAATTATAGCACTAAACTATGATCCACTGGTGACTAAAATAAAATCTGACCTAGCAAGATGGAATATGATACCATTCTTGGGTACTGCACAAAGAATTGAAGCAGTCAAAATGAATATACTTCCACGTCTTCTATACCTTTTCCAAACAATACCGGTAGAACCTCCCAAAAAAACATGGCAGGAGCTGGACAGAAGGATCTCAAGATTCATATGGCAGGGTAAGAGACCTAGAATCAGATATAGAACCCTACAGCTAAACAAAGACAAAGGTGGGCTCGCGCTGCCAAGTATCAGGGACTATTTTATAGCTGCACAAATTAAAACTTTAGTAGAGATATGTAACCCAGTCTACACTGCACAATGGAAGGAGATGGAATGCCAAATAACAAGTGACATCCCCCTACAGGCAATAATAGGGAACAATGCCTTAACTAAACTCTTGAATAACACCAACCCGTGGATAGAGACCCCGCTAAAAATTTGGTTTAAGATAGTCAGAGAGAATCAAGCTAAAGAGCCCTATCGACTTCTGCAATGGATTGCCTATGATCAAGACTTTACCCCCAATAAAACAGACACTAGATTTAAAGAGTGGAAGGAGAAAGGGCTGATAAAATATTACGATTTTTTTAAGGGGCAAACTTTAAGAAGTTTTGAAGATTTGAAAAAAACAAGGTCTAATAAATCAAGATCTTTACAGGTTCTTTCAGCTTAGACACCACATAAACAATATACTTAAAAAGGAGGATTTGGAAAGGGCCCAGTCAGGTGTTCTGAAGGTCTTCTTAATGGCATATAAAGGGATCCCAGGGATCAGATACATTTCTAAAATATATCAAGGTCTTCAAGACTTAAAAGGAGACAACACATCATATATAAAAGAGAGATGGGAAAAAGAGGGGAATTTCACTTTACAATTGGAAATATGGGAAAAGCTAAATAAACAGCAATGGAAAAGTACCTCTTCCCTGCAGTGGAGAGAATTTGGATGGAAAAATTTGATAAGATTTTTCAGAACACCTGCACAAAACAAATTTACCCATAAGGGGTTGAACTGTTGGCGCTTGTGTGGCGAAAAGACTGCAAATCATTTTCATGTGTTTTGGTCATGCCCAATTATCCACCAATATTGGACCAACGTACAGACAATATTGGGGAAAATATTCAAAATAACAGTTCCCTTTTCTTTTGTAACTTTGTATTTGGGTTCACTACCGGACTCACTGGAAAGACGAGGAGATAAATACTTATTCAATGTTTTAATATTGGCAAGTAAAAAAGCCCTAACTAAAAAATGGATGCTGAAGGACTGTCCTACACCTGAAGATTGGATTAACGTGATTCAAGACATTTACTCGATGGAAAAGTTGACATTTGCACTGAGACAGGACATGGATGGGTTCATGAACTTTTGGCAACCCTGGATCGCATATGTGTCTTCCATTAGATCTAATCTTTGACAAATACCATTTCAATAATGGTCCCGCTCTTTGTTCCAACACTACTCAGATGCTCTTCTACTTTTATTTACTTAATTTTCTGTTTGTTTGTTTTTTGCTGTTCTGTTTGTTTGTTTATTCGGTTTTTTTGTTTGTTTTGTTTTGTTTTTATTTAATTCTCCTTAATTTCACTTTTTCTTTCACTTTAAAAAAAAAGGGGGGTGTTGTAATAACTATCCTACCAATGTTGTCAAATAGCAAAAAATAAGGGAACATGTGATGAAAATGTAAACAATGCAATGCTATAATGACCTGTATACCCTTTACAAAAACTTAAAAAAAAACAAAAACAAAAAGGCTAAACCAAAAACAGATCCCTGGCTAAATGACACTACCCGTGCCATCAGACAGCGGGTCAGGCAGGCTGAACGGAGATGGAAAAAGGACAAATTACATGTGTCTCTGGGAATTTTTAGGGATTGTCTTGCTGATCACCAGAGGACCGTGCAAAAGGCTAAATTTCAGTATCTCTCTGATATTATTTCCAGCAGCAGTCACTGTCCTAGAGTGCTATTTAACACAATTAACTCTTTTATAAACCCATGCACTCAGACTGTGACAGATGATTCGTTTACAACATGTGAGACTTTTCTTCACTTTTTTGTTGATAAAGTGGACTCTGTCAGACGAGTTATTAATAACAGTTTTAATGGAAGCTTATCTATTGTCCTGGGTTACTCTGCTGTGCTTGAACAGTTTGAGTTGGTCTCTTTATCATCACTAGCTGATATTGTAAGGTCTCTGAAGCCTACAAATTGCTCACTGGATGTTGTTCCCGCTGGAATCCTGAAAAGGGTTTTTAATACTGTTGGGCCTGGTCTTTTGGTTTTTATTAATTCCTGCCTTAGTTCAGGATTTGTCCCACCTGCTTTTAAACATGCTGTGGTTAGGCCCCTTCTTAAAAACCTCACCTTGACCCTTCAGTTTTATCTAATTTTAGACCCATTTCTCATTTGCCCTTTTTATCTAAAGTTTTAGAAAAAGTTGTTTTTATACAGTTGCAGTCTTTTTTAGAAGACAATTCTATTTTTGAGAAGTTTCAATCTGGGATTAGATCTCGTCACAGCACTGAATCTGCCCTGCTTAAGGTGCACAATGATATTATGATGTCTGTTGATGCCAAATGTCCTGTGGTCTTAGTGCTGCTAGATCTTACAGCAGCCTTTGACACTGTGGACCACACTATCTGTCATGACGGCCGCTGGGCCGTCATCTCTCTCATCATTAACTTTGTGTTTGTGTATCTAGATGATATATTGATCTTCTCCCGCACTCTGGAGGAGCACCAGGTGCACGTGCGCAGAGTGTTACAGCGCCTCCTGGAGAATCAACTCTTTGTCAAAGTGGAGAAGTGTGAATTTCACACAAACCAGACCTCTTTCCTTGGGTTCATCATCGCCCGGAACCAGGTGCTTCCTGACCCGGCCAAGGTTAAGGCGGTAGTGGATTGGCCCACTCCGTCCTCTAGGAAACAGCTCCAGGGGTTCCTGGGCTTTGCTAACTTTTATTGCCGTTTTGTGCCCAATTTTGGGAACCTGGCTCGCCCTTTGACTGCGCTCACCTCCCCTAAGACCCCGTTTTGCTGGAGTGAGGAGGCAGCCAGGGCGTTTAAGAAATTAAAGGACGAGTTTGCTTCGGCCCGTGTGCTCACTCAGGTGGACCCGAATCTTCAGTGCTTGGTGGAAGTGGATGCCTCGGATTCGGGGGTGGGAGCGGTACTCTCCCAGCGTTCTCCTGAGGACGGCAAGATTCAGCCATGTGCATATTTCTCCCGTCGCTTGTCACCGGTGGAGAGGAACTACAGCATTGGAGACAGGGAACTGTTAGCAGCGAAGCTCGCCCTGGAGGAATGGAGACATTGGATTGAGGGGGTCGCGCAGCCGTTTGTTGTTTGGACTGACCACCGCAACCTGGAGTATCTCAGGACAGCGAAGCGGCTGAACGCGCGTCAGGCTCGTTGATCTCTCTTCTTCGGCCGCTTCAACTTCTCCATCACCTATCGGCCAGGAAGCAAGAACGGTAAGCCGGATGCCCTCTCACGACAGTTTGACGCACCATCTACCGAGGATCAGGATGCACCCATCCTACCACCCTCCTGTGTTGTGGGCGCGCTGTCCTGGGGTATCTGTACCAAAGTCCGGAGAGCGTTGAAGACGGAACCAGATCCGGGGGGGGGGGGGCAGGCCGCTTGTTTGTTCCACGCTCTATTCGGGGTCAGGTGATTGAGTGGGGTCACGCCTCCAAGTTGGCTTGTCATCCGGGAGTAGGCTGGACTGTGGACCTGCTCCAGAGGACCTTCTGGTGGCCAGGGCTACGGAAGGACGTGGTGAACTACATCTGGGCTTGCGCTCAGTGCGCCACAGGGAAAACGACATCTTCTCCCCCGGAGGGTCTGTTGCATCCCCTGCCCGTTCCTTCCCGCCCCTGGTCTCATGTGGCCATGGATTTTGTGACTGGTTTGCCCGCTTCTGATACTTTCACCACTGTCTTGACTATTGTGGACCGTTTTTCGAAGGCGGCCCATTTTGTGCCTCTTCGGGGCTTGCCTTTGGCTCAGGAAACGGCGGAAATGGCGGACTTTTCACTTCCGCCCTCCCAAGAGAGTAGACGCTTTTTCCTCCTCTCCTGCTCTGACTTTCTTTCCTTCCCCCCCAACTACTGGATCCCAGCTTGCTGTTGTCTGTCTGCGTCTAACTGCGACCGTCGAAAGAAAGAAATTATGGAGTTAATAAGCTGGGCTTTGAACACAATTGACACTATTTTTTCAACAAGGAAAAGTGCTCCGGGGGAAGCTGTCTGCCCCGCAGGTACGGCTCCAGCGGGCTATTTACGTGACACAAGTAATTGGAAAATCTTGTGTCTCACTAATCTCTCTATCGAAGATATTGAAGATTTGTATGTCTTCGTGGTAATGGTGATCGGGATCTTTCTGATTGGAACTGGGATTGTCCTGGTGTACCGCAAATTGCTGAAGATGGATACAACCTATCAAAATGCTGGCCAGGCGAGGTGCATCTGTCAAATTGAAAAATTGGAGAAGACCCTGATAGCGACAAATGGAGAACTGTCTCGGAAGGTGGATTACATCATGGTCTCGCTTAGGTCTTTCCACGATGGATTTAAAGCCCCGCAATGAAGGATTAAGTACTGAATCTACAGAAGAAATAAAAAGCCTTCTCTGTGATCAGTCCGATTTGGCTCAATTTTCCCATGAAAATTCCTCCTGGCTGTCTGCAGTCTGTGTTTTCAAAATCATCGAGCATAAGGCCTTGGACAGCCATCTGGACAGCCTGCCAAGATAAGGACTCGGCGGCAGCCAGACAAAACATCTCCTGCCAAGTGTCCTTGTTGTCTCTCTTATTATCATCAACACTGCTACAACACCGCACACACATTGATCCATGAACTGAATAAAGATACACACACTGCTCTCTTGTGTCTTGTGAATCCTGTGTAGCGAATGTGCATCGAGAGCTTTTTTTTTTCCTTGAAATCTTAATATTGATTAATTATGTAACCAGTATTTTGAATCAATGATTTTTTTGCTCCTTCCTATTGTTCCTCGTATTATTCTTTTCTTATGCTTGTACCCACTATCCTGTTGGCAGGCGCGTCTCTGATGCAGCCGAGTCACTGGAAATGCAGGTTCATTTTCTGTGTCAAGTCAAATTCTCTCGTATGTTATCAGTGATCTGTTAATGTACTTGCCAATAAATCTTTTCTGATTCTGACCTCCTTGTTCAACATGTGGTTCACCTCCATGGCATCCCCGCTAACATAGTGTCAGATCGGGGACCACAGTTTGTCTCTCAGGTATGGAAGGCGTTCTGCGCAGCGCTGGGAACCACAGCTAGCCTTTCTTCTGGGTACCATCCTCAAAGGAATGGCCAGTGCGAACGGGCTAACCAGGAGCTTGAGGCCGCGCTGCGCTGTTATCTCCTCCTGTTCCTCCTCTTGGAGCAAACATCTTCCCTGGATAGAGTACGCCCATAATACCACGATCTCCACGGCCACGGGCGTCTCTCCTTTCAAGGCTTCTTTTGGGTTTGATCCACCACCATTTCCGGAGGAGGAGAAGGAGGCAGCGGTTCCATCTGTCCAGGCCCATATTAAGCGCTGTCGGCGAGTTTGGTCCATCGCCCGCAGAGCCCTTTTGAAGACCACTGAACGCAACATCCAGGTGGCCAACCGTCACAGGAGACCTGCCCCGGACTACAAGGTGGGTCAGAAGGTTTGGTTATCCACCCGGAATATTGGTGTACCGGCCGAAAAGCGCAAACTCACTAAGCGCTTCATTGGCCCCTACACCATCTCACGTATTGTCAACCCTGTGTCTGTGCGCTTGTCTCTCCCCCCTTCCATGTGCATCTGCCCCCCCTTTCATGTCTCCCAGGTTAAACCGTACGTCATGGACCCTCTGTGCACGGCACCTGCGGCGCCTGCCCCCTCGAGGATGATCGAGGGCCATCCAGCCTGGGGCGTGACTGCCATCCTGGACGTTCGCAGGCGGGGTCATGGTCTTCAGTATTTGGTGGACTGGGAGGGCTTTGGACCGGAGGATCGTTCTTGGATTCGCCCAGCGTTGATCTTGGATAAGCAGTTGATCCGCGATTTCCATCGGGCGAATCCAGGTAAGATTGGGCAGGTGCCTGGAGACACCGCTAGTGGGGGGAGTACTGTCATGACGGCCGCTGGGCCGTCATCTCTCTCATCAGCTCCAGCTGCGCACAGACCAGCAGGTGTTAATCAGCGGCTATTAAAAGCCAGCGTCGTTGACAGCCCGGCACGGAGTCGTCTGTCTACCTCGACCGAGTATGAGCCAGAGCTTCGTTTCACAGCCAAGTCAAGAACGCCACGACAAGACCCACCACGTAAGAAAACCATTTGTTTTTCAACGCCAAACCTTTACCCCTGTGCACAGGTGGACCTCCCAGGCGGCGGACCGGTATCTCCAACTGACGGAGAATTACCCTCTCCTCCCCGGAGCTCCTCCTTGCCATCGCTACTTCAGGAACTCTCATCACCACAGCTGCAGGTACTGTTACTCTCTCAGCCACAGGAGCCACTATCACCAGGGTTACGGACATTATCACCTCCATGGCTACGGGAACAGTCACCGTCACAGCTGCCAGTGCAATCATTGCTCTCGCCACGATCACCACCACGGTTACAGGAGTTATCACCATCACAGCCTCAAGCACCAGCACCACCACAGCTCACAGACATCGGGGAACGGCAAGATACAATCAGTGACAACCTCAAGTAAGCTTCAAACCTGCACTTGTCCTTTTGTGCTGAACAGCCTTAACGGTTTCTGCTTGTGTGTTCCAGGGTTGCCAGGTCGTCATCTGTATCGCTCAGCTCCGGTGACCAGGCCACTATATCTGCACTCACACTTGCACTACACTCACTCTCACTTAACAATAAAGAATAACTATTTTGTATCTGCCCGTGTCTGTGTCTGTCTCTTGGGTCCCGAAATATGTCACTATCCTTTTGTCACGCTTGAATCACTATGTTGGCATCCATGGCACTGCACTTAAGTGGTTTGAATCCTACCTTTCTAATAGAACTTTTTCTGTAATGATTGGTGACATGTCCTCTTCTAGTGCCTCTCTCTCCTGTGGGGTCCCACAGGGCTCTATTCTTGGCCCTATTCTGTTTTCATTATATATGCTGCCACTTGGGTCAATAATAGCCAGGCATAACATGTCTTTCCACTGTTATGTAGACGATTTGCAGCTTTATTTACCTTTGAACCGAGAACAAACTAACTCACAAAGTGTTCTATTGGATTGCATCATTGATATTAAGTTGTGGTTAAGCCAAAATTTTCTCCACTTAAATGAAGAAAAAACAAAATGTATTGTGTTTGGGGATACTGTAGCAGCTGGCTTTGGTACCCTCTCTTTAAGGCTCAGTTCAGCTGTCAGAAATTTGGGGGTGATTTTTGACAGCCATTTAAAATTTGATAAACAGATTGACAATGTAGTCAAGATGACCTTTTATCAATTACGTTTGTTATCCAAAGCCAAACCTTTCCTGAGCTGTCATGATCTTGAGATACCCATCCATGCTTTAGTCACGTCTCGACTTGATTACTGCAATGCACTTTATGTTGGCATCTCTCAGTCTTCTCTCGGCCGCCTTCAACTTGTGCAAAATGCAGCGGCCCGTCTTTTGACCAACACACCTAGGCGAGAGCACATTACTCCGATCCTTTATTCACTTCATTGGCTTCCAGTCCATTTTAGAATTAATTTTAAACTTTTGCTTTTTGTTTTTAAAGCTCTTAATGGCCTTGCTCCGGTTTATATGTCTGAGACTTTGACTGTCCGTGACCAAGGCAGGGCTTTGAGGTCATCCAATCAGCTTTTGCTGGATGTGCCTAGGTCAAGGTATAAACATTGGGGTGACCGAGCCTTTTCTGTTGCCGCCCCCAGGCTCTGGAATAATCTCCCCCCTGACCTACGTGCTATCTCTGACCTGGCCCTTTTTAAATCAGAACTTAAGACATATTTGTTTAGGATGGCTTTTAATACCCAGTAGTGGTGATATTTGTCTTGGCATTTGTTTTTATTTTATTTTTAGGTTGTTTTTGTTTATGTTATTTGTTTTTAATGCTCTCTGTGTTTTTAATGATGTTTATTTTTTGTAAAGCACTTTGGTCACCTACGGGTTGTTTTAAAGGGCTATATAAATAAAGTACATTACATTACAGAGTAACTCACCAAAGCAAGCAGAGCTCTGGTGGAGATGAGGAATGACTAACCAAAGCAGTGATAAAATGGAAGTGAAAATAGAACCCTTAAATAGGAACCAAATCCATTAACCAAACTGACAACAGATGTGGGTGCCTGAATGGGCAGGAGAGAGTGAAGATGCAAAATTGGAATCAGCTGAGGTGGTGAGAGGAGGGCAAAACAAACTGACAGCTGGCAGGGCATGCCCATGCAAAGCTGCACGTCTCTGACAGTTATCAACGGTAGAAGGAAAATACTGGGAATACAAAATACGTGGACAAAACGAACGAGATGATTATCGACTTCCGGCGGTCATGGTCTGAACACGTCCCTCTCAGCATCAGTAGCCGTTTGGTGGAGAGAGTGGAGAACATCAAGTTCCTCTGAGTGCAGATCTCGCAGGACCTGACCTGGAGCAAGAATTCCTTGGGGATCAGGAAGCGGGCCCAGCAGAGACTGCACTTCTTGAGGAAAGTCAAGCAGGCCTCTCTCCCCATCTGCATCCTCAGGACCTTCTACAGAGGTGTGGTGGAGAGTGTTCTGACGCACTGCTTTACAACATGGTACTCCAGTTGCAGTATGTTGTCACGTGGGGCTCTAGGGAGCCACGCAATAAGAGCCAAGGGCGAGCCAGTGAGTCGTGATGTTTTATTAAAGGTAAGGGGTGAGGGATGAGGAAAGCACAGATACTCGTACAGAGGTACACTCACGAGTTGCACAGCGTAGGAGCAGGGAGCTCGTACCGGACGTAGGGGTAACAAGGCATACATACTCTCAGCGGGTAACAATCACAGGAATGCTGTAAGAGGAGCAGAGACTGACACCAGACGAAGGGGCTTCAGCCTAGCAGTGCTTATGTCGCAACCCCGAGTGATCGAGGCTGCTCCTATTTATTCTCATTGGCAGCGCCCCAGCTGATGAGGATTAATTGGCCCCAGCCGTCCCGTAATGCTGCCAGCTGGAAGCCTGCTGAGATGCTGCTCAATGAGAAGCAGGGATGAGGAGAAACATGGGCTGAGCGCCGAGAAGGCATCTCATCCCATGGTGACAGAGCCTCCCCCTCAAGGTCGGGCTCCTGAACGACCAGGAACATCCCAGCCCCCCCCCCCCCCACCTAGGGTGGGTGGAAGGGAGGCAGGACCGGAGGGGAAGAAGCAAAGGGAAGGACAACACCAATGGACCAATGTAGAGTAACAGGTCAGACAAAAAAAACCCCAAATACGGTACTCTACATCGCACCAGAAAAAAAAAAACAGGGCACAGATGGGGAGAATACAGAACACGGGAACAGATAACAACCCACCAAAAGAATGACAAAAACGGATAAAGCAATTATAGAGTAAGGATAACAGAACAAACACTACTCCATAATGCACAGACAAAACTAAGAACAGGACAAGAGTGATAAAAAACGCTGAGTACGGATAATGAAGGGTGGGGGGGAGAAAAAAAACCACAATACACAGCGCCGTATATATATATATATATACACACACACAGTCACCTAGAGGAGTGAAAGTGACTGGGACAAACAGACAATTACAGAGTATGGTTTGATGGGAAACAAAACACATAACTCTATAACGCACAGACAAAGCTAAGAACAAGGCACAAAAAGGAAAATGCTGAGTACGGACAATGGAAAACAATACACAGCACTATGAATATATATTCACCAAAAGGACAAAATATTACACCCGAGTGACCTTAATAATAACAAAAGAAAAGCGACACCCGAGGAATATGGCAGGCAGAGTCCAAAATGGCCGAGGTGGCTCCGGAGGTCTCCCCGCCCATAGTCCAGTTGGCGAACCGGGGAAAGGGAAATGTTCAGATAGCGAACTCCGGACCCAGATCCCAGGAACCCAGTCCACCGGTAGCCGAGCCAGGCCACCCAGAAGCAAACACAGATCATTGGGGGGTTGGACCAGATCACCGAACCGAAAGTCTTGCGGGTCGAGCCGTCGACCCGCATCACTCTACCACCAGGACCGTTGAGACGGACGAAGGGTCAAAGCGGGTCCCGGTGGAAGAGGCTCAGGGGAGAGCCGATGACGAGGGCGACGAGCGTCAGGCTGCAGGGAAACGGCTACCTCCTCACCGGACCTGGACAACACTGGGGCAGCACCCACGTCGGACCCCGATTGGGCCTTAGGCGAACCCATGTCGGACACCGCTGGAGCAGCACCCACGTGGGACCTCGATCTGGGGCTCCACGCAAGATCTCACCCCGTGAGGTCAAAATTATCACGAGAACGGTGAGCAAAAATCCCAGAACCACATGGGGGGACCTAGTGAATGACCTGCAGAGAGCTGGGACCAAAGTAACAAAGGTTACATCAGAAACACACTACGCTGCCAGGGACTCAAATCCTGCAGTGCCAGACGTGTACCCCTGCTTAAGCCAGTACATGTCCAGGCCCGTCTGAAGTTTGCTAGAGAGCATTTGGATGATCCAGAAGAGGATTGGGAGAATGTCATATGGTCAGATGAAACCAAAATAGAACTTTTTGGTAAAAACTCAACTTGTCGTGTTTGGAGGAGAAAGAACACCATACCTACTGTGAAGCATGGGGGTGGAAACATCATACTTTGGGGCTGTTTTTCTGCAAAGAGACCAGGACGACTGATCCGTGTAAAGGAAAGAATGAATGGGGCCATGTATCGTGAGATTTTGAGTGAAAACCTCCTTCCACCAGCAAGGGCATTGAAGATGAAACGTGGCTGGGTCTTTCAGCATGACAATGATCCCAAACACACCACCCGGGCAACGAAGGAGTGGCTTCGTAAGAAGCATTTCAAGGTCCTGGAGTGGCCTAGCCAGTCTCCAGATCTCAACCCCATAGAAAATCTTTGGAGGGAGTTGAAAGTCTGTGTTGCCCAGCGACAGCCCCAAAACATCACTGCTCTAGAGGAGATCTGCTTGGAAGAATGGGCCAAAATACCAGCAACAGTGTGTGAAAACCTTGTGAAAACTTACAGAAAATGTTTGACCTCTGTCATTGCCAACAAAGGGTATATAACAAAGTATTGAGATGAACTTTTGTTATTGACCAAATAGTTATTTTACTGAGGAATTTACCAATTAATTCATTAAAAATCCTTCAATGTGATTTTCTGGATTTTTTTTTTCTTATTTTGTCTCTCATAGTTGAGGTATACCTATGATGAAAATTGGAGACCTCTCTCATCTTTTAAGTGGGAGAACTTGCACAATTGGTTGCTGACTAAATACTTTTTTACCCCACAGTAGCTCTAGTTAGTTTCAAGTATGTCTCAGGGATGTGTGAATGGCTGTGTTGGGGTGGGGTGTGAGGGTGTGTGTGAGTGTGTCTTAAATTATGTTCTTTTTACTTATATGGATGCCTAGAGAAACGTAATTTCATCTTGGTTGCACTACAGTTGAATGTACAGCAACATGATAATAAAAGTTGATTTGATTTGATTTGAAATAAAATAACATACTCAAGTATAAATAAAAAAACACAGAAATAAAAATCAAACACTGCACAACAGGAAAATACCAAACAGAACATCAATACATAGACAAAAATAGGCATAAAATGCAGCAGATAAACATAAATACAGGGAAAGGGCCCCGAGGCTGGGTCTGGCAGAACCTCCAGAGCCCAGCTCGTGACAGAGTCCCCCTCTCAAGGCGTGGATTCCAGACACCCCAGGGTAACACCAAAAGAAAAAGAAAGAGCCCCCCCCCCTTCCAGAAGGGACATAACAATAACCCACCCAGGGTGGGTGGTGAGGGGAACAGGTTAGGAAGGAACAAAACAAAAAACCCACTCAGGACCCACACCAAAAAGGTAAAACACAGAATTACGCCCCCCGGGCCAAGAAGCTAGGGAGTTCAGAGGGCCGACCAAAATCCCAGGCCTGGCGGACGGCAAGGTGGTCCAAGTCGGGTGGCCTGCCAGAGAGCATGGGCCACCCAACCCAATGGCTCAGTCCGGCAGGTGGCCAACCAGAGTTCTTTAGCCACCTGAATAAAAGGGGTGGCCCGGAAGGCGGCTCCCCCACTGGGAGACCCAGCAACGGGAAAGAGAGCTGAAGAGGGGGAACCATGATGGTGTCTGCCATCCAAAAAGGGACCAGAGAAGAAGAAGAAGCCAAAGTGCACCCTGCTGTAGAACGGCAGCGGTGTTCAGGATGAATTAAAACTTCTTCTGTATAAGGTTTGTGTGTTAGCGCCGAGTGTCGGGTTTCAGTGATGGCAGCCCTAAAGCCAGAAGCTGTGTGCCTTTTTTCTTTCATTTCATTTCGTGGAAGGGGAACCACGATGGTATCTGGCAGTGGAGGAGGTGTGACCATGACGGCGTCTGGCAGAGGAGGAAAGGGGACCACGACTGCATCTGGCTGAGGAGGAGAGGCCTTGACGTCCTTGAGCTGGCCGGTAGCACCCTCGGTGGTCCCAGATTGAGACACTGTTGCACCTGCGGTGGCTCCGGGCTGGAGCATGGCAGCACCTGTGGTAGTTCCAGGCTGGAGCATGGCTGCACCCACAGTGGCTCCGGGCTGGAGCATGGCTGCATCTGCGGTGGCTCCAAGATGGAGCATGGCTGCACCCGCAGTGGCTCTGGGTTGGAGCAATGCCACACCCTCAGTAGACACGAATTGGCCAACGCTGCACCCTCAGTGGGCCCAGACTGGGCCAGTGCTGCACCCTCGGTGGCCCCCGGGCTGGACCGGAGCGCCCACAGTGGCCCCATACTGAAACGCAGCACCCAGGTTGGCTTCAGGCTGGGGCGCAGCATCCACAACAGTCCCCGACTGGCACACAGCACCCACGGAGACTCGGATTGCGGATGGGGAGCCCACACAACGGCCTCGGGCAGAGGGGAGGCTGCACCCACGGAGGTCCCAGGCTGGGACAGGGCACCCGTGACGACCTCTACAGCGAGGGAAGCTGGACCCCGAGCAACCTTGGGTGGCAAGCCTGGACCCACGGAGACATCTGACTGTGCTGCAACATTCCCGGTGACCCTGGGAGAAAGCTCAGACATACACAGAGAAGGGGGATCAGGGTCACTGGCAGTGGCGGAGCCTGGTGAGGTGAGCTCAGGTGCAGCGGGCAGCTGCACCCGGCTCTTCTCACCAAGACCCAGGCAAGATTGCTCCAAGACAGATAAGAGAAAAACAAAGGAGAGCACTTGCCTGAGCTTGAGCTCCACCACCATCCAGGACTCCGTCGATCCAGGCGATGATGTTGCTTCGGGCTTGGCCCTCTGGAGGTCCAGCTCCGACTCCGCAGCAGCGGCCCCCGCAGCAGGCTTGGTGGTTGATGCAGTCTGTTTGGCCCCAGGTGGAGTGACCCACGCAGGAGGCTCGTCCAGCGTGGTAGCTCCGGTCCGGCTCACCGTTGGTACTGAATTCCGCATAGCCGAACCCAGGGGACGCTCTGTCATTGCCGCAGGCCTCTGTTCGCAGAAGGCGCTTTCCCTCCATCCATGGTGTAACTGTGGGGCTGGGATGAGGTCCTCCAGGGCCGCAGACTCCTCCATCCTGCAGCAGCTCAGTTCTGGGGCCGACAGAAACTCAGGAACCACAGGGGGAGACACGGAGAGGACAGGTGAGGATTTACTAATTACAGCAGGTAGAGAGAGCACAGGGGACTGCACACCCTGAGTCTCTCCACCGGGAATTAGGCAAGAAATATCATCATGACATGAAATACAATGACATGAAACTTGCCCGTTTTCCCAGGGCTCGATGCTTCCTGCTGTAGAGTCGCCCCTCTCTGTGGCTATGGTGGACTTGGGCCCCTCAGTGGATTGTGGAGGAGCCACCCCTGTAGTCATGGAGGCAGATGCAACCGGGAAGGACGCAGTGGTACTTCCAGCAGTGGGAGGAAGCACAGAGGAGAAGGGGAAGGCAGTAGCTGCAGGAAAAGTAGGTGCTGGTGAAGCAGCTGAAAGGGAAAATAGCTTAAGAGGCACTGCTGCAGAGACCTTCTCCCTCTGCGAAGGAAGGGCTGCTGACTGAGAGAAGGAGGTGTTCGTCCGGTGGCCTGGGGCTGGGCTACGCCGCTGCCGTGCAGCTAGCGACTCGCATGCTGGACTTGGAGGTGAGGCTGGTGAAGCGAGAGGGGAGGAGGACGTCAGCTGTGGAGAGCACCTTCACTTCGACTCTGCTGGAAACGCCCCCATCATCAGTCCAGAAATGATTGCTGGAGCGTGAACACCGTGGACAGCAGTTCTGTGTACTGGGGATATTTCCACAGACCGGGATGTGCCTCCATGACGCCCACCGCTCCATTTACGCTTCCCCAGGGCTTCTTGGGTCCTCATCCACGAAGCTTTGGATGAAGTCAGCCGCCCACTCCTCCTCCAAGGTCAGAGACACTGCCGCCAATCCTCCTTTGTTTGTGTGAGGCTGGCGAGCCGGGGACATGATGAGCTCCAAATCAGGTTAGAGAAAAAAAAAAAAAGAACACAAAAAAGGAAAAATGCACTACCAACAGCAGCTGGGTCTCTACTGGTCGTCGCTTTCTGTCATGAATTGCCCTTGCAGGGCAGGAATGCGAGACCCACGCGCTGAACTGTTAATTAATATGGTTTATTAACTCAAAAAACAACACAAACAGTACAAAAAGATGTCCAAAAAATGAAGATGTCAGTGAAGGAGAGCTTACTTACAGAGTAACTCACCAGAGCAAGCAAAGCTCTGGTGGAGATGAGCAATGACTAACCAAAGCAGCGACAAAATGGAAATGAAAATAGAACCTTTAAATAGGAACCAAACCTATTAACCAAACTGACAACAGATGTGGGCGCCTGAACGTGCAGGAGAGAGTGAAGATACAAAGGTGGTGAGAGGAGGTCAATCCAAACTGACTGCTGGCAGGGCACGCCCATGCAAAGCTGCACGTCTCTGACAGCTGTCAACAGCTTCAAGGAGAATACAGGGAATATAAAATAAAAAAAATTAACATACTCAAGTCGCCGTCGGCCTCCATCGGTCTATGATGACCATAGAAGAGAATCCTAAACGTCTACTCTGCTGGAACAGCACCACCTGTGGCTGAACAGGCCGATGCGCACCGGTGTTCTACCTTCCAGCGTTGGGCGTTGGTAGGATTCAAGCCTGGGCAGGAAGATATTGAGGACAAGATGTTGCCCATGCAGCATGTCCCCCCTCTCCACGTCACTGATGAATCCAAAGGAACAGCAGGGCTGCTATAGTTTGGCACCAGCGCCGTCGCAGGAGCTGCCAGAACGATGTTGAGCACAATAGAGAACTGCCTTAGGGACTCCGACTCTGGATTTTTCCTCAGGGTTGACTCCCGAAGCCTTTCCTGTGACCAGGTGTGCCGCAAGGCAGCGGAGGTTTGAAATCAGGGTTTACCTTCCCCTAGATGGGCTACCTTCCCAGGTTGATGAGCCACCATCTACCTGAAGCATCTGGTTTTAAGGCGTCAGAGAGCCGCCCTCGCCCCTTTTCCTATTAGTACAAGCAGTTCCGCTGGGCTTAGAGACTAAACCACACGGGCAGGCTAGGAGTTGGACTTGGTTGTCAGAGGCTTTTCGAGACGCATGCCGTAAGAAGCATTTTGTGAGCACTGGGAGCTTAACCCCAGTGCCACTCCTGGCTATGACAACCTTGGAACCCATACTCAAGTATAAATATAAAAATGCAGAAATAAAAATAAAAGACTGCACAACAGAAAAATGGCAAACAGAACATTTATACATAGACAAAACTAGAAAAGCACTCGGAGAGCGCAGACCTCCGCCAAGCGCCACAGTTCCCCCATACAGTGTTTGTGTGTACGTTTTCAGATTCCTTGACCATGAAAACATATGACAAGCAATTGGATTCACAACATGAAT
The DNA here is from genome assembly GCA_020510985.1 of Pholidichthys leucotaenia. Lineage (NCBI taxonomy): Eukaryota > Metazoa > Chordata > Actinopteri > Cichliformes > Pholidichthyidae > Pholidichthys > Pholidichthys leucotaenia. The sequence continues at coordinate 362,836,844 of CM035842.1, read as the reverse complement.
GAACATCATTGTCATGATCCTGAGGACTCTAGCCCGCTTGGTCTGCGTACGCTTTGGACGAGCCCGGCACACACGTGGCGCTGTTCATGCTCACTCTTTTTCATCTACCCAGGCCAAGCGGTTGACACATGCGCACAACCATCATTTGTAGTTTCACTCTCGCCCGATAGGTAGGCTTTGATGGCGCCAGGATTTTCACCAATGAAGAAACGGCAGACTTCACAAAGTTTCTTTTCAAATATAGAGTCCATTTCTTCTGTTTGACTTCCCGGTTTTCACTCCTTTTTGCTGCTGCCACTGTGAAAGAAAGTATGTATGTATGATTCATGTATGTTTTTATTCTTGTTTTCTGACTGACTGGAAAGCTTATGTGGGTGGGGTGCTTTTAAACTCCGCGTGGATGACAGCCACGGGCATTGTTCATGTGCGCGCTTGCAGAAAGTCATTGCTTCATATATTTTTCTTAAATTCATATCGCCTCATTACCGTGGTGGCAATTTTTCTGGCGAGCCGGGCTGCCACCCAGAAATGTTACCAGAGGAAACACTGTAAGGTACACTGTATCTGAATGGAAAAACATGCAATTAGCACGTTATTAATCACGGTTATCTCAACATTCCAAAAGATTAATCACAATTAAAAATTTTAATCGGCCAACACCACTAATATATATATATATATATATATATATATATATATATATATATATATATATACACACACACACACACACACACACACACACACACACACACACACTACCGTTCAAAAGTTTGGGGTCACTTAGAAATTTCCTTATTTTTGAAAGAAAAGCACTTTTTTTCAATGAAGATAACTTTAAACTAATCAGAAATACACTCTATACATTGCTGATGTGGTAAATGACTATTCTAGCCGCAAATGTCTGGTTTTTGGTGCAATATCTACATAGGTGTATAGGGGCCCATTTCCAGCAACTATCACTCCAGTGTTCTAATGGTACAATATGTTTGCTCATTGCGTCAGAAGGCTAATGGATGATTAGAAAACCCTTGTGCAATCATGTTAGGTCTGCAATGCTGTAATTGCTGCAAATGGAGGATTCTTTGACGAAAGCAAAGTTTGAAGGAAAAAATTATTATTTCAAATACAAATCATTATTTCTAACCTTGTCAATGTCTTGACTATATTTTCTATTCATTTTACAACTCATGGTGGTAAATAAAAGTGTGACTTTTCATGGAAAACACAAAATTGTCTGAGATGACCTCAAACTTTTGAACGGTAGTGTATAATAATAATAATAATAAGTTTATTTATAGAGCACCTTTCACAGACAGAGTCACAAAGTGCTTAACATGGTACAAAACAAAATAAAAACACAGGCACATAAAACAGTAAAAACAAAACAAAACAAAACAAAAAACAAAGTAGACAGTAAAAGCACATAAAAATACAATCGGCACATAATTAAAAAGCCAGGCTAAAAAGGTGGGTCTTTAGTTGCTTCTTAAAAACACCAATGGAAGGTGCAGATCTAAGTTCAAAAGGCAAGGAGTTCCACAGTCTGGGAGCAACAGCAGCAAAGGCTCTATCGCCTTTGGTTCTGAGCCTAGTACTAGGGACTACCAATAAATTCTGATGAGCAGACCTGAGAGACCTGCAAGGCTGGCATAGATAGAGCAGGTCACTAATATAAAAAGGTGCCTCTTCATGAATGGCATTGTAAGTAAGAACAAGAACTTTAAAATCAATTCTATAATTTACAGGAAGCCAATGCAAGGAGGCCAAAACAGGAGTGATATGACAGAATCTATTGGACCTAGTTAGTAATCTTGCAGCAGTGTTCTGGACTAACTGTAGGCGGTGTAAAGAGGATTTGCTAAGACATGTAAAAAGAGCATTACAGTAGTCCAAACGTGAAGAAACAAAAGCATGAATAATGATTTCTAACTGAGTGTAGGAAAGCAATGACCTAATTTTAGATATATTCCTAAGGTGGAAAAAACAACTCCGGGTCAGAGATTTGACATGCTGATCAAAACTCATCGATTGATCGAAAATGACACCAAGATTTTTTAGTTTAGACTGTACGTTAGAGCTTAATGAACCAATGCTATTAACCAACTTAGGAATTAGATTATCAGGTGCTACAATAAGGACTTCAGTTTTATCAGCATTAAGTTGCGAAAAGTTACTAGACATCCAGTCCTTAACCTCTTGCACTCCGGTGTACCGCGGACGGGCACGTCTCTGCGTCCCAGAGCGCACGAGGGCGCTCTCGTGCGCTCTCGTGCGCCCTCGCGCGCACTGAAAAAAAAAAAAGTTCTTCCACTACAGACACAGCCGCGAACAGATCAGATATGATTGACCTCTCATTTGACTAATAAGAGCCTTGAATTGGGTTTCTGAAACCTTGAAGAACCAATGACTGAAAATCTAGCAAGAAGGACCAGCCTACCAACGCTGTGAATGCAGCCAGCCAACTGAAGCACAGAAGTTCGGGCTGAGTGAAGAGACTGACTGCTGCAGCAGATGAAAAAAAGGACCCGCAGGAAGAACCTGCTACAGACCCAGCAGCACGAAGACCACCCATAAGTGCAACCTGCACTTATTCCAGCAGAATAGACGTTTAGGATTCTCTTCCATGGTCATCATAGACCGACGGAGGGCGACGACAAAGGTCGTAAATCATTCGCCAAAACCGCAATAATGGAATTATGTTTTGACCGGGAACCACAAGTGGACCAGCGTCACGTTCGTCTGACAATGAGGGAGAGAAGTTCGCCAGGACAATGCTGCTGTGAAGAGGTAAGTGTTATAAGCTAAATTATTCTTTATCCCTGAAAATTGTAATCAAAAAATGACTTTTGACCGATTGGTAAATTACAACTGTGCGGTGCACGAAGTCCGAAGTGCGTGCGCCGTGGTACACGGTTCGTTCGCCGCGTCCGGATCGTGAACACCCCCCCCCACTACTCTTCTGTAGCGAGAGGTGGGGGGAAGCCACGGTGACTGCGCCGCGGTCGCCACATAGCCACATGAGTCTATTCCGTCATGTAGAGATGGCCGATGTCCGTCCTCTGTAGCGGGGGGGGGGGCAACCCCCACATACACACACACAGCCCTGAGTGTCACCTTTCATTAGAGCCCAAGATCAAGCTTCTATATTGAATCATTCAAAAGTTACAGATGTTTTTCCAAACTGTGCCATTTGGCACAATTTGGCACAGTTCAAAAACGCCTGGGAACTACCTGAGGCAAAAGCTGTGTAATATATTCAATTTTTGTGGTATTGTTACAAAATTTGGACCTCAGCTGGATAACACTTGGTTCTACATTTCTGTTCCATTTTCCAGCCCGGATATGAAGCTGTGTGTTATTTGCAAGCATCTGTATCCAAAAAAAAACAACCACCCAGGCCAAATTTATTTTCTTCAAGCTCAGTATGTTTAGATGACTGTAACTCAGTGGCCGGAGCACTTAGAGAGATTATGACTGTTTTGCCAAAAAATTCAAAGTGTTTTCTTTTAAATGAGACCAACTCCATGAAGATGCTGCAAAGGGTTGAAGAACAGCTTTCAATTTACTTTGGGCACGTTATTTTTTGGCGTTTTTAGGGAAATTGACCGGAGTGCAAGGGATTAATTGCAGACAGACAATCATGAATAATTTTTAAATTGTCAACATGGTCAGGCTTAAAAGAGAAAAGTAGCTGTAAATCATCAACGTAGCAGTGATAAGACACACCTTTAAATTTGCTGATAATAGAACCAAATGGCAGCATATATAGGGCAAATAAAAGTGGACCCAGAATAGAACCCTGAGGCACCCCACAGGTTAAAGTCAGATGAATAAGAGCCAACAGCCACGGAAAAACTCCTACCAGAAAGGTAGGAGAAAAAACAATCCAGAGCTTTTCCAGAAATACCTACCCAATCTCTAAGCCTTTGTAACAAAATAAAATGATCAATAGTATGATGAGATGAGATGAGATTCAACTTTATTGTCATTACACATGACGTATCAAATGCTGCAGTAAGATCTACTAACACTAAAACAGAGCATTTGCCAGAGTCTGATGACATTAAAATATCATTTGACACCCTGAGAAGAGCGGTCTCTGTCGAGTGTTTCTGACGAAAACCTGACTGAAATTTGTCAAAAATATTGTGTTCAATCAGAAAGTCAGTGAGCTGCTTGGCAACAACTTTTTCTAAAAGCTTAGAAAGAAAGGGAAGCTTAGAAATTGGCCTGAAGTTTTTAAAAACAGATGGATCAAAGTTAGGTTATTTTAAAAGAGGCTGCACAACTGCATGTTTAAAATACGAGGGTACACAACCAGATTCAAGTGAACTATTAATGATGTTAACCAAAGACATACCCACTGAGCCAATTACCTCTTTCAACATTGAGGAAGGCAAAATATCTAAAACGCAGGAGGAGAATTTCATGGAACTCACCAACACTAACAAATCCGCAAAAGAAATTGGGGTAAAATCATTTAAAAAGGCCTGTCTGTTAGGACAATCAAGGATTAGGGGAAAGGAATGAGTAAAACCAGCCCTAACAGCAGTGACCTTGTCAACAAAAAAGGAAAGAAACTTGTTACAGTCATTAACTGAATAAACAGGGGGAGCAGAACTGACAGGATTAACTATACTATCTATTGTGCTGAAGAGGATCTTTGGATTGTAACTATTGGAGGAGATGATGTTGGAAAAATAAGAAGTTCTTGCCATGTTTATCATATTATTAAATTCAATTAACAGCTCCTTAAGGTACAATTGATGCACCTCAAGTTTAGTGGACTTCCACAGTCTTTCCACCCTCTGACATTTACGTCTAAAACAACAGAGATCTTCATTTAACCAGGGGGATGAATTAACAGCACGGACAGTCCTGGTTTTAAAGGGAGCAACTACATCTAAGATGCTTGAACAGTGCGAGTTAAAAGAGCAGACCAAGCTCTCAGTGTCGTCATCAGAGGATAAAACCACACTGCTGTCAAAGGCAACAGAAAATTTCACGGCTGAAAACTGGTCAATGACACGAGAGCATTTTATCCGCTTGCCAGTGTAACAGACTGATTTAACTGATAAATTAAAAAGAACACAAAAATGGTCTGACACAAGAAGCTCCTTAGTCCGAACATTATTCACATTAAGACCGAGTGTAAAAACAAGATCAAGTGTATTTCCTTTTATATGTGTAGGACCAGATAGACACATAACAAAATTAAATGATTCAATAATACCCAAGAAATTAACTGCAAAACTGTCATTGGGATCGTTAATATTCATTCATTCATTCATCTTCTTCCGCTTAATCCTTTTCGGGTCGCGGGGGGCTGGAGCCTATCCCAGCATCTTTGGGCGAGAGGCAGGGTACACCCTGGACAGATCGCCAGTCCATCGCAGGGCCAACACAGAGAGACAGACAACCATTCACTCTCACAGTCATACCTAAGGACAATTTAGAATCCCCAGTTTGATGCTAATTAACCTAACTTGCATGTTTTTGGCATGTGGGAGGAAACCGGAGATATCCCGGAGTAAACCCGTACAGACACGGGGAGAACATGCAAACTCCACACAGATCACTGTTGGTCGGGGGCTGGGATCGAACCCAGGATCCCTCGGCCAAGGGTGAGTTACTGTGCTGCCGCAGTGCTAACCACTCCACCACCGTGCCGCCCGGGATCGTTAATATGCAAATTAAAATCTCCAAGTAATAAAATCCGCTCAAATTTAATAATAGAAGTTAAAAAATCGCTAAACTCAGATAAAAAGGAGGCATTAACTCCTGGAGGGCGGTAAATTAAAAAAGCACAATAAAATGGGTTTGAAGAGCCAATTTTTAAAATCATCAGTTCAAATGAGGAAAAAGTTCCATGGCTCACCGTCGGTGTAACGAAGCGGCGCCGGTTCACGATGGCCAGACCGCCGCAGCGGCCTGTCAATCTCGGAGCACAGGAGAAGGTACAGTCCGGTGGACAAAGTTCAATTAAGGAGGTAAATTCCTCACTTCTCTGCCAGGTCTCAACAAGAAATAAAAAGTCCAGCCCTGCAGTAATGAATAAATCGTTCAAAAAGAATGATTTATTTGCAATGGAACGTGCGTTAAGCAATGCCAGCTGGATGGGCTCTGTGACAGCAGCAGTCTCGCCAGGAATGGGGGCTGGTGAAAGTTGACATAGGCACCCGCTACCTGTAGGGGATTTGCTAGCTCGGGGCAGGGACAAGGCCGGTTGACACGGTAGAGCAGGAAAAACAGGCCGGAGAAATGATGGCCTCACTCCGGGCACACCCGAGGGCCAGGATCCAGGAAAGAGGCCAGCTGCAGAATTAGGAGAAGATGAGGCGGAGCGAGCGAGATGGCGGAGCCGAGCAAGCCTTCTGGATTTCATTGCGGCACCTGCACGTCTTCCCCAAGGTTTGGATCGCTTTCTGTCGGTATAACCACAGTGGGGATCCCAGGTACCAATGGGAAGCTGCAAACGCAGAGACCGATGGAAGAATCTTCCCTCCTGATTATGACAGCCGAAACCCACCATGGAAGATCGAATATCCAGCAGCACTTGGCGATCATAAACAATGGCTGATTGCACATAATCCAGACACAATAACACAAGCGGAGATGACCAGCAGCCAGAAACACAGGTGGTGCGGCCATCTTGCCGCGCCACCTGTGCCATCTTGCCGCGTGTATATATATATATATTTATATATATATATATATATATATATTAATTATGGCAAGCCGTTCAGGAAAAAAAATATATATTACAAAGAAAAGCTTGGAATATATTGAATGAAACTGGGAATATATTGAATGAACTTTCGAATATATTGAATGAAACTGGGAATATATTGAATGAACTTCAGAATATATTGAATGAAACTGGGAATATATTGAATGAACTTCAGAATATATATTACAAAGAAAAGCCTGGAATATATTGAATGAACTTCCGAATATATTGAATGAAACTGGGAATATATTGAATGAACTTCAGAATATATTGAATGAAACTGGGAATATATTGAATGAACTTCCGAATATATTGAATGAACTTCTGAATATATTGAATGAAACTGGGAATATATTGAATGAACTTCCGAATATATTGAATGAACTTAAGAATATATTGAATGAACTTCCGAATATATTGAAAGAAAATGGGAATATATTGAAGAACTGCAGAATATATTGAATTAACTACATTTCCCATCAGCCTTTGGGGCTCCAGTTTCATTCAATATATTCCGAAGTGTTTTGTATATATATATCAGAGTTTCATTCAATATATTCTGTGGTTTGTATATATCAGAGTTTCATTCAATATATTCTGAAGTGTTTTGTGTGTGTATATATACAGTATATATACTGTATATATATATATAAGAGTTTCATTCAATATATTCTGTGTTTTGTACGTATGTGATCAGGACCATTTGAACGTTTAGCATTGTTTTCCGTTTGTGTTCCATGTAATGAACGGAGATGGAAGAAGTGCAGCTGTGAGTGAATCAGCAGAAAAGTTAGTTGCAGCCATCCTCAGTAATGAAGAGCTGGTTAACATCCTGGCAAATGTATGTAGTGGCCAAAATTGTACCGATGAAGGAATGTATTCAGTGTGTTCCACCGTGGGGGACACTTCAGTAAAGTTGGCAAGATATTCACAGATCCCTGAACATTCGTTTCCCCTATGGCAGCTCATACACTCCAATGTAGCTGCTGGAGCTCAGAGAACGGCTCTGTTTAATGAAAATGAGGTTGTAGCTCGTTGTCCACTTCACCAATGCATTAGATTGGTGGGGTTTGTGTTTTAACAGCATTTTGTTCACTAATTATTGATGCGCAAAGTCCGAATTTGTGAATATCTTGCCAACTTTACTGAAGTGTCCCCCACGGTGGAACACACTGAATACATTTCTTCATCGGTAGAATTTTGGCCACTTCCAGCAGCTGAGACGGGGAGCTGCCCGGCGCAGGATTATCTGGCAGAAACTCCCCAGGCAGCCGGAGTGGTTGTGCAAAAACGAGTTCTGCTGGGGAAGCTTCCAGATCCTCTTTAGGCGCAGAACGTAACCCCAATAAAACCCATGGTAGCCTGTCTACCCAATTTGCATCCGTCAGTGAAGCCCTCAGAGCCGCTTTTAACAACCTATGAAAACGTTTGCATAACCCTTTAGCCTGCGGGTTGTACGCGGTTGTGCGATGAATTGAGACACCTAGGCTGCGGGCCATGGTTGACCAGAGTTCAGAAACAAATTGAGAGCCTCTGTCGGACGTAATGTCCGACGGAACTCCAAAACGCGCCACCCATGCTGTTAAAAACGCGCGCGCCACCTCCTCGGCCGTGGTTGCCGCCAGCGGAACCGCTTCTGGCCAGCGCGTGGTGCTCCTGACAATCACCATTGTCAGGAGATGCGTGTACCCCTGTGATGGCGGAAGGGGGCCTACAAGGTCCACGTGGACATGGTCAAACCTCTTAGCCGGGATGCGAAACGGCTCCAAAGGAGCCTTCGTGTGTCTGTGAACCTTGGCTCGTTGGCACGCCACGCAGGCTGCTGCCCACTCTTTCACTTGTTTGCGAAGGCCCGGCCACACATATTTCTCTCCTACCATTTTGACTGACGCGCGCACCCCTGGGTGTGCCAAAGAGTGAACCGATTCAAACATGCGGCGGCGCCACGCGGCCGGAACCACAGGCCGTGGGCGACCAGTGGAGACGTCGCAGATTAAGGGGGGAATGCCGTTAAGCAGCGTCCTCTTCTCCAGCCTTAACCCTGTTGGTCCAGACTGGAGCGCGCACACGTCCGCGTCACTAGCCTGCTCCGCGGCCATGGCTGCGTAATCCAACCCTACACAGACCGGGGCCACAACGGCGTGCGAGAGGCAGTCTGCCACTACATTCAGTTTGCCCGACACATGCTGAATATCGGTAGTAAACTCTGAGATCGCGGCCAGCTGCCTCTGCTGCCGGCCCGACCAAGGTTCTGAAACTTTGGCCATCGCGAATGTTAGTGGCTTATGGTCAACGAACGCAGTAAAATTGCGCCCTTTCAGCCAGAACTGGAAATGGCGAATGGCCAGGTGGAGAACCAGCAACACTCTGTCGAACGCGCTGTATTTACGCTCCTTGTCGCGCAAGGTTCTGCTGAAAAAGGCAAGCAGCTGCCAAGCCCCGATGATGCGCTGCTCCACAACAGCCCCTATGGCCACATCTGAGGCGTCAGTGGTGAGGGCTATGCTGGCCGTTGGGTCTGGATGTGCCAACAATGCGGCGTTTGCCAGGGCTGCTTTAACTTCCGAGAACGCCTGCTCTCGTTCCGGGGTCCATTCGACCTTATTCGCGGGTTTCTGTTTTTTGAGCGCAGCGTACAATGGCTGCATGAGCTGCGCTGCACAGGGAAGGAAACGGTTATAAAAGTTCACCATTCCCAAAAATTCTTGTAGCGCCCTGACCGTTTGTGGTCGGGGGAAATCTGTCACTGCACGCACTTTGTCAGGCAGCGGAACCGCTCCTTCGGGAGAGACGCAGTGCCCTAAAAAATCAATCCCCGTCACCCCGAACTGACATTTCGCTGGGTTGATTATTAAACCGTGCTCTTCCAACCTACGGAAAACCGTTGTGAGGTGGGTTTCGTGTTCGTCTTTGGACGCGCTGGCTACCAAGATATCGTCCAGGTAGACGAACACGAAAGGGAGATCGCGCAGCACTGCATCCATCATGCGTTGGAACGTCTGTGCTGCCCCTTTAAGCCCAAACGGCATGCGCAAGAACTCAAATAAACCAAATGGAGTTATTACCGCTGTTTTGGGTATGTCCTCAGCACTCACTGGGACTTGGTGGTAACCACGGTCCAAATCTATCTTAGAAAAAATGCACGCTCCTGCGAGGTGAGTGGAAAAATCCTGAATGTGGGGAATTGGGTAGCGGTCATGCGTTGTAGCGTTGTTTAACCTGCGGAAATCGCCGCAAGGTCGCCACGAACCTTCAGCTTTAGGGACCATGTGTAGCGGGGAAGCCCATGGGCTGTTTGAGCGCCTGATGATGCCTAACCTCTCTAGGTTAGTGAACTCCTCGCGCGCTATGGCCAGTTTAGCTGCGTCTAAGCGCCGAGGTCTTGCAAAAACCTGGTGGTGGTGATAAAATGCTCCACCCCATGTTTAGCGATAGCTGCTGAAAACGTTGGGACTGTGAGTGCTGGGAACTGAGCGAGCAGTGTGTGGAACTTACCGCATGCTGCTGTGACGTTGGCTTGTGCTGTTGGCCGGGTCACTCGAGCTATACAGGGGAGAGAGTCAAAAGACAGTGCATTAACCAGGTGCCTGTTAGTAACATCTACCAACAACCCATGTGCACATAGAAAATCAGCCCCCAGTATATGGTAATCCGATGCTGCTACAACAAAAGTCCATTCAAATGTACGACCGTGTAGAGACAAGAGCAGAGTCCTCTCACCAAAGGTCTTAATGTCTGAGCCGTTTGCTGCTGCCATCTCGGGGCCGCTGGCTCCTGCCAGCCGGTCAGCGTAGGTCGGCCGGATGAAACTCCTCTGTGCGCCGGTGTCCACGAGGAAATTCCTCCCCGAGCGTGCGTCCATCAAATAGAGCAGCTTGTTCTCCTCCCCGAGGGTCGCGGCTGCTACCGACCCCCGGTCTTGGCATTTCCCGAGGGCTTGAACTGGCACGGTGGTATACATTTGCGTGCCCTCTCTGCAAAGCGGCGATGGTAGAAGCAAAGCGTGTCGCCTCCACGTTCCTTGGCCCCCGCTGCTGCTGCCGTCGGTGGTTCTGCTGCTGCTGTCGGCGGCTCCTCGCCTCCTCGTGTCGACGTGCCGGGCTCCGTTGCTGCCGCAATGGTCACGAAAGCCTTGGTGGTGACGATGATCCGGTCTGCCTCTCGGGCTAGCGCACAATAGTCCCGTTTGGCCAGCAACGACGAATTGGCCAGGGCCGCTCTCGTCGCTGTCGGAAGGTTCCTGAGGAAAATGTGGGTGAAGATGAAGTGGTCGTCGTCCGTGCCCTTTAACCTCACCATCTTCTCCATCATGTCCATGGCCGAACCGTCTCCCAACTCGGTCCGCGTCAGAAGCCTCTCTGCTCTCTCACCATCCGAGAGCGTGTAGTGCTGGATGAGGGCAGCCTTCAGCGCGTCCTATTTGCCGTCGGCTGGTGGCTGATCGAGCAGGCTCTCGATGTGCTGAGCCGTGCTGGCATCGAACGCTGCAACCACATAGTAGAATTTCGTATCATCCGCTGATATCCCTCGGAGGGCGAACTGTGCCTCGATTAGGTGGAACCAGGGGCGCGGGTTGTGCTGCCAAAAATCAGGTAGTTTGATCGCTACAGCGCACACGAAGCTGGGGGTTCCAGTTGAGGTTGGCTCCGGGGATCTTCCGTCGTATTCCATGATTCGTCTTGGGTCACCAGTGTGGAGCGTGTAAAAAATGAGGCTGATTTGGTTCAAGCGGTTTATTACACGACTCACACGAAGAGCATAGACAGAATGGCATACAAGTAGGAACTCTTCCCTTAAATAACATGACATCCTTCTAGACTCTTCTCACACACAAAAGGTTAACTTCACGTCCTTTGTTCCTGTCTAAGGTGGTAAACCATTATGCACTCCCCAGGTTTCCACAATATATATACAGTATATATATATATATACAGTATATATATATATATATATATATATATATATATATATATATATATATATATATATATATATATATATAGTGGAGTGTGTGAAATCAAAGGCAGATTCATTTCAGACGATTTATTACACACTCACATCTTTCAAGCACAGAACAGACTGAACATTTAAGCAGAACTTCTCTTAAGTTTCATGGCATTTACATCACACACAACATGACATTTGTATCACACTGCATTCAACATCCTTCATCCCTGACTCCTTCCTGCTATCTCACCAGGAATCTCCTGCTCTTTGTTCTCCCAAGCTTATCCACTGTCTCCTGTCTGAGATGCTAGATAATCTGGCTCCCCCAAGGTGCTACTATATATATATATAATTTTTTTTCTCAGCAATATTTTATCACATCCATGTTGCACAGAAATAAAGAGCAACAGTACATTACAGCCCCAATTTCAATAGATTTCAGCCAATCCACACCAAAGAGCATGTGTGGATTGGCTGAAATCCACACATGCTCCTTGTGAATTTCAGCAGATTATTATACATGATTAATACTTACTTTTGCTGGTTGTGGATCAGCCAATGTTTCAAATCTACGAGGGGAAACTAAAAAATTCATAGTGGTCAAGTTTGACCAAATGTGGTTTATTTTTCAACCACAGGGATCCAAGCGCTGCAACACTGATGGAAGAAGTGTGTGGACCGAAGAGGAGACTATGTTGAAAACTAAGCCACTTTTGGTCAAATTTGACCACTATGAACTTTTAAGCCCCTCCTCGTAGTTTTGTGCTGCTGTGCAAATGATGTGATGTCAGCAGCACTATTTATTCTTACTTCTGTTGCTTTTGTAAACGTTATGACTAAAGACTCCTTATCAAATACAAACCAGCTGTCAGTATGTCAGATTTATTTTATTGCTTGCATTTATACAGGTTATGTATTTATTTACCCCATTTATTCATTCATTTACGACTCCCTCATTCTTTCAGTTTAAAAAAAATGTATATAAATATTTCTTGCAGATGGAATCTGGCATTTATAGTTGCAATCCAAAGTCGCTAGTAAAATTTCTACGTGTCATCTGTTAGTTACAACAGCAGTTTTCACAACTTCGGTGGATCCATTTGCACACGTGGTTGCTTCTGTGACATGTTGTGTGCATGCAGATGTTTGTGTCTAAAACTAAAAAGCTTTGTCATGCACCAGGCCTACAGCTACATCACCAAAAGCGCGCTGTCTAAACTTGCCTTTTTCAGGGGGCGGGGCTTAAGTGAAATTTTAAAGCAAAAAACGCAGACATGACATGTTTGAGTGATTTCGCTCTTGATTTGTCTTGTAAGTCATAAAAAACATGTTACAGACATGTTAACAAGAAAAAAAAACTTGATTTTTTGGCAGTCACTTTAAATTAGCTACTTTTTATTGTTAAAACACAACTTTTTAAATTTCATGTTTTTATATATTTGCAACTTTTTCTTATAAATTTGCAATTTTTTTCTTGTAAAATTGTGACTTTTTTCTTGTAAAATTTCAACTTTTTTCATTAATTTGGGACTTTTTTTCTTGTAATTGTGCACATCCATCCATCCATCCATTTTCTACCACTTTTCCAGAGGTCCAGGTCACAGAGGCAGCATTTCAAGCAGAGAAGCCTAGACTTCCCTCTCCCTAGCCACCTGCTCCAGCTCTTCAGAGAGCATACCAAAGCATTCCCAGGCCAAATGGGAGACTATGGGCACTACTGTGACGGTCATTAGTGGAATTTTGAGGTAGACTTCCTGCCATACGCCAGTGTTTTTTAGTTTCTGTCAGCACATTGTCTGTTTTTAATGCTTTGCATCACACCATGTAATTACCAGCAGAAGGTGTGCAATCTATCTATCTATCTATCTATCTATCTATCTATCTATCTATCTATCTGTCTGTCTGTGTCTGCAACCGCACATCTCTGGGTTTCCAGCCAGCCCGAGGCTGACTGCACCTCACTCCTGCAGTCGGGGTTCTCAAGCTTGTTCTCGGTGCCCCCATCAGCTGCCACCCATCGGCCCCAGGAGGAGCCGCTGATAGAGGGCTTGCTTCGTGGCAGGGGTCAGCAGCCTTATCTCTTCCTTCCCTCCTGCCAGGGTCAGAGAGCTACCAGTAGCTCGCGAGGTCCTTTCCAGTAGCTCGCCAAGGGGATAATAATACAACAAAACAAATTTGATTCATCACTTGGTAAATCAGGTCTAAATTACCATCCAGTCAAAATTGCAAGTGTCCCGCCCCCCTCTCGAGATCAAATGGTTATTTGTCAACTAGCTGTCAATCAAACATTTGTGCTGGTTTGCTGTCTGTCATTGGAGCAGGGTGGGGGGAGCAGGCTGACCAGCCAGGTGCCAGGCAGGTAATGGGTTAGCCCAGCAATAAGATCAGCGGGAGAGTTCAGTCATGCCCGTAAGAGGCCCAAAACTTATTATTTTCACCAAGACTGGGAAACAGACTTCTGTTTCACAAATGTGAAAGACAAGTGTGTGTGTCTGATCTGTGGTGTGAGCCTGGAGGTCAGAAAAAGACGCAACATGGAGCGGCATTTCACCAAAGTTCACAGCAAGTTCTCCCAAGACTTTCCAGCGGGAAGCAGACTCCATAATGAGGAGGTAAAAGAGCTTAAAGCTATGCCCCAAAAACAACAATCTCTGTTCACTAAACCGACTAAAAAGGCTAACGCTTCAACCAAGGCATCATTTAAAGTGGCACACATCCTGGCCAAGCACAAAAAGCCCTTCACTGATGGTGGTATAATTACCTCCGCCAGGCCGAAAAGGCCTGGAGGAGGTTATTTCGGCCTGGCGGAGGTTATGTTTTTGCCAGGGTTTGCGTGTTTGTCTGTCTGTCTGTCTGTTTGTCTGTCTGTCTGTTGGTTAGCAAGATAACTCAAAAAGTCTTGGACGGATTTCCATGAAACTTTCAGGCGTTGTTGGAAATGGTACAAGGAAGAACTGATTAAATTTTGGGGATGATCCGCATCACCGTCTGCATACAGGAATTTTTTTAAGCATTTTTCCACACTGTGACATACGGCCATTTTCAACATGTGCGCAGGCGCAATGGACGGCGCTGGGCGTCGTGTCTGACCAACACAAACTCCGCCTTCTTCAACGTTTTAGCCACAAAAGCATGCGGAAAACACTGCTGGCGTGGGCCCGCCAGCCATAGGTGCTGCGCACATTGCGCTGGTCGTCGTGTCTGACCGACACAAACTCCGCGTTCTTCAACGTCTTAGGCACAAAAGCACGCTGAAAACACTGCTGGCCTGGGCCCGCCAGCGTGCGTGTTTTTGCGCCACGCTGCAAAACCTGACACGGACACCTGTCCGCCGCCCGATTATTTGCCACAAATTCCCCGCCCAGCTATAGGCGCTGCGTAAAAACGACCTCTCTGCCGGGGAAAATTCTACATTCTGTTTTGCCGCCGAGCGCAACCCCAATATAATATAAAACGCACGGCAACCTGTCTAACCAATCTGCATCCGTCAGTGGAGGAGATGGACACACCAACACTTCAGTTTAGTACCTCCGCCAAGGAGGCAATGCTTTTACAACCGTAAAACGGGGCTATAAGGGACACGCTGCAAAACCTGACACGGCCACCTGTCCGCCGCCCGATTATTTGCCATAAATTCCCCGCCCAGCTATAGGCGCTTCGTAAAAACGACCTCTCTGCCGGGGAAAATTCTACATTCTGTTTTGCCACCGAGCGCAACCCCAATATAATATAAAACCCACGGCAACCTGTCTAACCAATCTGCATCCGTCAGTGGAGGAGATGGACACACCAACACTTCAGTTTAGTACCTCCGCCAAGGAGGCAATGCTTTTGGCTATAAGGGACGGCGGGGTAATATGGGACACTTTTCTAAATGTAATTCTGCTTTTTTAATTTTGCTTCCGCCTACATTTGATGAAGGATTCATAGATATTTGACAATAACAACACAACTCAGCGTCCTGCTCAAAATAAAAAAAGCAGAATTACATTTAAAACATTTCCCACAGAAGTGTCCCTTGTCAACCCGCCGTCCCTTATAGCCCCGTTTTACACTACTGACCCACTAATCCTATCACTATCACATTGATTGTCATTCATTAATTGTCTGTTTATTGCACTGTCCATGTCAAATAAACAAATAATCATTGTGAATCCAATTGCTAGTCATATCTTTTCATGCTCAGGGAATCTGAAAACGTACACACAAACACTGTATGGGGGGAACTGTGCCGCTTGGCGGAGGTCTGCGCTCTCCGAGTGCTTTTCTAGTTAAAGAGGCTATGACCACGGTGGCGGAATCATTATTCCGGGACCATAAAAATAAGACTGAGATTCTGTCCACTATTGCTGATGTCCAGCTTGGTGCGAACACTGTAGCGCGGAGGGTGTGTGCGCTATCTGCGGATGCAGTCAGACAGCTGGAATCGGACCTGAACAGGTGCCTCTGGTTTTCAGACAGATTCTGTGACTTTGAGAAACTGGAGCCCTGTGTGACATTTATTTGTAACCCTTTCCTGGATGTAGACATCAGTGAGTTGTCAGGAGAGATGGCTGAACTTTTTCTGTGTTGATCCTGTGGAGATGGAGATGGACGTCATTAACCCCTTGCACTCTGGTCAATTTCCCTAAAAACGCCAAAAAAATAACGTACCAAAAGTAAATCAAAAGCTGTTCTTCAACCCTTTGCAGCATCTTCATGGGGTTGGTCTCATTTAAAAGAAAACACTTTGAATTTTTTGGCAAAACAGTCATAATCTCTCTAAGTGCTCCGGCCACTGAGTAACAGTCATCTAAACATAGTGAACTTGAAGAAAATAAATTTCGCCTGGGTGTTTTTTTGGATACAAATGCTTGCAAATAACACACAGCTGTCAGATCCGGGCTGGAAAATGCAACAGAAATTTAGAACCAAGTGTTATCCAGCTGAGGTCAAAATTTTGTAACAATACCACAAAAAATGAATATATTACACAGCTTTTTTCTTCGGTTGTTCCCAGGCGTTTTTGAACTGTGCCAAATTGTGCCAAATGGCACAGTTTGGAAAAACGTCTGTAACTTTTGAATGATTCAATATAGAAGCTTCATCTTGGGCTCTAATGAAAGGTGACACTCAGGGCTGTGTGTGTGTGTGTATGGGGGTTGTTTATTCATTCATTCATGAATGATTGAACAAACAAGCCCCCACACACAAAGAAGCATGCCACGTAAAAAATGTGTGGCTTTTTTTTTTTTTTACAAGAAAAAATAACCTACAGTGCACTAAAAATTATACTAAAATATCTGTAATGTAGAGGATAACACCCCCCCCCCCCCGCTACAGCGGAGCGGACATCGCCCATCGCTACATGACGGACCGCGGGGACGGTGCGCCGCGGTCTACTACGCACAGGTGTACTAAAATATCTGCAATCCGCTACAGAAGAGGAGTGGGAGGGGGGCGTTCACGGTCCGGACGCGGCACATGAACCGTGTCCAGTCCGTGCGCCGTGGTCTACTACGCACAGTTGTACTAAAATGTCTGCAATAATATCTGCAATTCGCTACAGAAGAGTAGCCGGGGGGGGGGGGGGACGTTCACGGTCCGGGTCCAGTCCATGCGCCGCGATCTTCATGTTGCAATGACGCACAGTTGTAATTTACCAATCGGTCAAAAGTCATTTTGATTACAATTTTCAGGGATAAAGAATAATTTAGCTTATAACACTTACCTGTCCACAACAGCAGTGTCGCTGGCGAACTTCTCTTCCTCATTGTCAGACAAACATGACGCTGGTCCGCTTGTTACGGACTCGTGGTTCTGGTCATGCGACCCGGTCAAACCATAATTCCATTATTGCAGTTTTGCGCTTCCATGATTGCGGTTTTGGCGAACGATTTTTCAAAACAAATAAGAACAGTAGTAAGAAAAAAAGACTGGCGAACGCGTGTGTGTCACCCAGCCTTACACAAAACAGATTTTGCAAGGGACGCACGCTTTCGAACTTCTGTGCTTCAATTGGCTCGCTGTATTCGCAGCCGTTGGTAGGCGCAGGCGGGTCCTTCTTGCTAGGTTTTCAGTCATTGGTTCTTCAAGGTTTCAGAAACCCAATTCAAGGCAATTCAAGACCTCTCATTAGTCGAATGAGAGGTCAATCACATCTAAACCAATCAAAGCACTCCTTTGGCTTTCTGTTTGCGGCTGTGTCTGTAGTGGAAGAACTGAAATGCAGCTTTTTTTTTTTTTTCAGTGCGTCCTAGGACGCCCTCGTGCGCCCTAGGACGCAGAGACGTGACCGTCCGCGGCACACCGGAGTGCAAGAGGTTAACCTCCAAAATGATGTCCAGCTAAAATCCCAGAAGCAATCAAAGCATTTCTGGAGTTTGGTGCAGCCAGAAAATTATAAAAATGTTCAGTTCATCAGGTTGCTCTGAAAATGGCTGCTTTGTTTGGGTCGACATATTTGTGCGAGTCTGCATTTTCTGACATGAATGCCATTAAATCAAAGTTCAGAACCAGACTAACAGATGAACATTTAAATGACTGCATTAGAGTGAACCTCAGTGGATATACTCCTACATACAGCTCTCTGGTTGAATCCATGCAGTGCCGGTCTTCTCACTGATGTAAACTGTTATAATCCATATAATCCGCCATTACGCGGTGCACGGAGGGCAGAATGAAAACCCACGAGCAGGGATGGATTTGTGCAGTTTATTGACAAAACCCCCAAAATAACATGTCCAGCAAACTCACGCAGCGAACAGAGAGTTGAAATGGTTGCTTAAGGCCACCAGACATACAGGGACGACACCTGGATGCTCAACAGCCCGAGGGAGGGAATGCCTAGTGCCGCAGAGCTGCTGTCGGCACGGGGAGAAAGGCAAACATGGGCATACAGTGCTGGAGCAATCCGGGGCAGTCTGTGCAGTCCGGTGGATGAGAAAAAAGGCAGGAACAGCCACTTACACCAACAAACTAAGACAGTCATGTAGTGCAAGAGAAGATGGCTTTCATCAGGCTGAAAATAAACACAGGTAATGATAACTTACATTCACAGAGGTACACGCTGTCGTGAATGAAGCACATAATGATCCGGCGGTCTCTTCCTACTAACACAGCGTTAAAGTAAGTAATCATAACATTAACGAGGGAAGAGACCGCCGGTGTGGAGATGTGTGGGCTGGACATAATTGATCCCATGTGTGCATGAGTCAGTGTCTGAGCGTGTAAATGGGAATGAATGAAGTGTGTGTTTTCATGTGTGTGAAACACCCAATAATAAGAAACAGCTGGTGATACTGACAGGAGGAGGAGGCGTGCCCGAGCTGTCAGGGAGCAAGGACCCAAAGAGCTCCCTGAAGCACCTGATGAAAAATAATGAAGCGAGCCAAAATAGCCCCGGGGTCAGAACTGGGTTTGGGACCACCAAACCCAGGTTCATGACAGCAAACTATTCAACACGTTGAAGTAATAAGATGATGCTGGAGTTATGTGACAGTAAATGTGTGTTTAGAAGAGGTCAAATCCTTCTGAAATACGGCATGCACCTGCCGGTGAATTTTATTTGAGTGTTCCATATTAGAATGTTTGTATTGTTGAAAATGTTTAAAAATATTCAGGAATACAGCATTTTTTTTCTTTTTTTTTGAGTGAGTAAAAATGTTATGTTTCACAATTTGAAAATACACCTACAGGTGTATATTATTTGCTTTTTTAATACAGTATTGTCCCATTTCATAATTTTTGAAGTACTTTTGATTTTCTCAGTAAGAAATGTTCCATATTGGCACTTTTTAAATATTAAAATAAATATTTAAGAATACAACATGCTTTTGCTTGTGGTTTTAAGTTATTATACACAATATGTGTGTATATGGAAATTAGTTAAATAAATGTGACTAAAAAAGAGTAGCTCTCCAGCAACTTCATTATGGAAAAGTAGCTCACAGAACATAAAAGGTTGGAGATCCCTGCTCTAACCTGCTCTAAAATAACTAACTGAGCTTCAACTGTGTTTGATGTCTTCCTTTTTCCCAAGCAGTGTTACTATCGCATGCATTTTCAGTCATACGCACACCCTTTGGCCAGTGCAAAACTTGTCTTAAACAAACCGTCATGATCAGAATTCACTATAGATAATGCATCTCTGTGTATTAAAAGGATGGGCCGGAGCACTTTGGATTGAATTATCCAAAACACACCTCTGAATAATTAGACCAGCCTCTTTTACACCTTGCGCCCGGCAGCAAAGTTGTTTATGCACTGCTGTGATAAGGAAAGGAACTCAGAAACGCCTATAAACGTGTTCTGCATCAGTGACAACTGATTATGGATCACGTGGCTATAATACGGCTGGTAGTCTCTCCAACGTGTTCTGGGTCTTCCCCGTGGTCTCCTCCCAAAGGAAGATGCCCGAAACACTGCAAGTAGGAGTCATCGGGGAGGCATCCTGGTCAGTTGCCCAAACTCCTCAGTTGGCTCCTTTCAATGTGGAGGAGCAGCGGCTCTACACTGAGCCTCTCTCGGATGACTGAGCTCACCCTACGTAATTGTGTAGGTGTTCTTGTGAAATTGTAACTTTTTTCTTGAAATTTTTTTATTATAAATTTGCAACTTTTTTCTCATAAATTTGTAACTTTTTTCCTCATAAATTTTCATTTTTTTTCTCATAAATTTGCTACTTTTTGCTTGTCAATTTGCAACTTTTTGTGTAAATCTGATTTTTTAAATATAGAATAGAATAGCCTTTATTGTCATTGTACAGTACAACAAAATTGTGAGGAAAAAACATCCTGGTTGATCTGAGGTTCAAACCCAGGTATCCAGCACAGTAGTCCAACAGCTTACTGAGTGAGCCATATACAGGATTATATTAGTGACTTTTGAAAATTTGCAGTTTTCAATAATTGCAATTTTTTTGTTGTAAATTTCCTTTTTTCCTCACATTTGTAACTTTTTTCTTTTAAATTTGTAACTTTTTTGTAAATTTACAGCATTCAGATGTTAGGTTTCTTTGACTGTTTTTTTTTTTTTTTTTTTTAGCAGGATTAAGCAAAAAATGCTCCATGGATTTTGATGAAATTTTCACCTGAGGTAATGCTTGGGCTACGGATGAACCCATTAAATTTTGGATGTGATCCGTGAGTGCATACGTCTGCCAAGGCCTGTGTCATAGTGTGCAGGATTAAGGAAAAACTACTGGATGGATTTTGATGAAATTTTCACCAGATGTGGCCCTTCAGCTATGGATGAATCCATTAGATTTTGGAGGTGATCTAAGAATGCATACCTCTGCCAAGGCAGACAGAGGTAAGGAGGGATGAAGGGATGGCCTTGGCGGAGGCATTTGCTCTTTGAGTAACCTCTACTTATTCTATGTAATGGTTTGTTTTCTATTCATCTAGTCTAGATGGATTTTCTAGAATCTAGACAATGACACAAGTTTATTTTTTAATGTTTTTGTTAGGATGGGAGATTTTTTTTTTTTTTAATTTTAAAGGATTTGAACTCTTCCTTATTGCAAAACTAGAGGCCCCCAAAACACAATCTTGCAAAGGCCCCACCTAAAACCTACAAAGGGCCTTGTACAAAACTAATTGTATCATAAAGCAGCAACAGTAGAATGTTCATCGGTTGTCTTCTCTGCCATTGAACAGCTTTGTCTGTAGCTGCTGGAGTTTCTTCCTGGAGCCTGTTGGCAGGTGAAGTGTTTTTCTGTCCCGTGTCAGACTCTCTGCAGGAGGGAGACAGCGCCTGGTCGCTCTGCTGCTACATGCACGATAGTGGAATAAAACAGCGCCACGTAGATCTGTCTGTGTCACATAAAACCCCACCATGCAGTGACATTCAGGGCTTCTGCAAGACCTTTCATATGTGTGACAACAGTGTCACATTTTTCCAAGAGGCCTGTTGGATTCTGTCTTTTGAAGCCTTTTCAGTGGCGTCTTTGAAGAGACTGAAAGCATTAATTGTATCAGTTAAGGGATTAAAGATTGAATTGTGGATGAAGTGTTTTGATTTTTCCAGTAGACACAAGTTTTAACATTATCATGCTGGTTCACTGATCATTATCTTTATTTTTAAAGAAGTGGCAAAGTTTGGCTAGACTATGGTAATTAGGGATCATACAGTAATGTGCCTGATTCAACAAATCCAATAGATACTGTATGTAAGGGCTGATTTGGCCTCTAGCCTAACTTTCAGATGATACCAAGTCTGTAGTGCATCAGAGCTTTTAGAGATGGAGCCAACAGTTAGTTACACAGATGTCTCAGTTTTACTGACTGGTTTCTTTTACAGAGAGGATATCAAATATGCTGGATTACAAGTAAGCAAACTGCCACGCCTCGCCGCTCATCTGCGGCGCCAGCTGCACGCACACCTGCACCTCATCAGCGGCGAGGGATTTAAGCCGCCTCGCCCTGGGCTTCGGCCTGAAGCCGTCAGTCTTCACTCGCTACGATTGCTGTAAGGAATCTCAACCACTCAGCAAACATTCTGGTAAGAAGCCCTTACCTCTTTCTTCTCCCAGTCTGCTCACCAATACATTCACATCCCGCAGACACACATTCATACACACTTGTTGTTAATAAAGCTATTAGATCTACCCTGAGCCTGCGCGTGTGTCTCCTGAGCCGTGCATTATGTCAGTACGGCTTCAGCAGAGCGGCTCGGCAGACAGCGGGCTCACACGCCGACTTTCCACCCTCGAGGCTCGGGTGGACCTAATAGCCCACCAGCAACGGGTGATTTTAAATCAACTGACCATCATTACTAACCGATTGGACCGCTTGGACCCCCAACAGCCGTTCCCCCCGGCTCGTCAGGGCGGCACGGCTCCTGCTGCTCCAGCGGCCGTCCAGCCTGCTCCGGTAGCACTGGTTCGGCTCACGCCCATTCCGACCCCCGCCCGCTTTAGCGGTAAGCTCGGCGGAGCGCGGGGGTTTATAATGCAGTGTGAGACCGTATTCCACCGTGTGCCCGGAGATTTCCCCTCAGACCATAGCAGAATTGGCTACATAGGGAATGTCCTGGAGGGTCGAGCGCTTACTTGGGCTTACTCCGTTACGGCAAAGCCCAGTTACGCCACCCTCACCTATGGCCAATTCGTGAGACAATTCCTGGAAGTCTTTCATCATTCTCGAACAGAGAGCGTTCAGGTCGATCGGCTTCTCAGCCTCCAGCAGGGAAGCCGGTTGGCAGCTGACTATGCGATCGACTTCCGGGTAGCGGCGGAGGGGGTTGGCTGGGGAGAACGTTCTCTCTGCGGCATCTTCCTCCGCAGTCTCAATGATGGTCTGAGGGACGAATTGGCTGGGCGGGACATCCCGGAGACTTTAGCGGAGCTAACGTCCCTAGCCGTCAGCCTGGATAACAGGCTGCGCGAGCGCACCTCGGAGCGGAAGTCGTCTTCTTCTCGCTCTCGTGGTGCCTCGTCGCGCCTGTCTCAAGCTCACCCCCTGGCGTCGCCGCCACCATCGCGCCCCGAGGAGTCGGAGCCGATGGTGACGGGCTGGACAAAGCTCCCTCCTGCGGAGAAACAACGCCGCCGTGAGTTGGGTCTCTGCATGTATTGCGGAGACAGCCAACACACGGTGGAGCTTTGTCCACAGAAGCCAAACGGCGGGGTCCGCGAGTCACTGTAGGGGGCCTCGCGGACGTCAATCCGTTAAATCCCCTCTCCCAATTGAAGCTGCCCGTCCGATTTTGTCACAACTCCACTGGGCACCTCACTCACGCACTGGTGGATTCGGGCGCGGAGGGCAGCTTTATTTCACAAAGCCTGGCAACCCGACTGGGCATCCGTTGCCAAGCCCTCAAATCTCCTCTCGCCCTAGTCAACCTCTCCCATGTCTCCCTGGGGACAGTCACTCATCAGACCGTCCCTGTTCCTGTGATCATCTCTGGGAACCACCGGGAGGAGATCATCTTCTACGTTCTCCCAAACTCTGTGTCGCCCGTCATCCTGGGATATCCCTGGCTTCGCCTCCACAACCCCGTCCTGGATTGGAAGTCCGCCAGGGTATCGGCATGGAGTACCTTCTGCATGAGCACCTGCCTGCAATCCGCTGCCTGCTCTCCGTCCTCTTCTCCTACTCCTAAGGACGCTGCGCCCCCGGATCTCTCCCTGGTGCCATCAGAGTTTCACGACCTGGGTATGGTTTTCAGCAAGTCTAAGGCGATGTCTCTTCCCCCACACAGGCCCTACGACTGTGCGATCAACATCCGCCAGGGGGCACCCTTACCCTCTGGGCGACTCTACAGCCTATCGGCGCCGGAGAAGGAGACCACGAATTCCTACCTTAAGGAATTGCTGAGTGCTGGAATTATCCATCCCTCGTCATCACCATTAGGCGCAGAATTCTTCTTCGTGGGCAAGAAGGACGGTTCCCTCCGTCCTTGTATCGACTACCGCGCCCTGAATGATATCACGGAGAAGGATCGTTACACCCTGCCACTTATGGACACCGCCTTCCACTCCCTCCAGGGGGCGACTTGGTTCACCAAGCTGGATCTACGCAGTGCATACCACCTCGTCCGGATCCGGGAGGGAGATGAGTGGAAGACAGCCTTCCGTACCCCGAACGGCCACTTCGAGTACCTGGTGATGCCGTTCGGGTTGACCAACGCTCCAGCCGTCTTTCAGCGCCTAATAAATGACATCCTCCGGGATCTCATCGGCCTATTTGTGTTCGTCTACCTGGATGACATCCTCATCTTCTCCAAATCCAGGGACGAGCACCGGGTCCATGTGAGGCGGGTCCTCCAAAGGCTGCTGGAGAACTGGCTGTATGTGAAGGCTGAAAAATGTGAATTCTATGCCAAGACAACGTCCTTCCTCGGGTTCGTCATCTCCCACGACCAGGTGCTTCCGGACGCAGTGAAGGTGAAGGCGGTGGTGGAATGGCCTACACCTACATCGAGAAAACAGGTGCAACAATTTGTTGGGTTTGCAAACTTCTACCGCCGCTTCGTCCCAAATTTTGGCACCGTCGTCGGCCCTCTGACCCGCCTCATGTCCCCTAAGGTCCCGTTCCGGTGGACCGAAGAGGCTGCGGCTGCTTTCCAGGCGCTGAAGGCGGAGTTCTCCTCCTCCCGGGTCCTTAGCCAAGTCGACCCATCGCTGCAATGCATCGTGGAAGTGGATGCTTCGGACACGGGAGTGGGGGCGGTTCTATCTCAGCGGTCGCCAGATGACGGAGTCAAACGGCCCTGCGCCTTCTTCTCTCGGCGCTTGTCCCCGGCGGAACGGAACTACGACGTGGGGGACAGAGAGCTCCTCGCCATCAAGCTCGCGCTGCAGGAGTGGCGTCACTGGCTGGAGGGGGCGGACCTGCCGTTCGTGGTCCTGACGGACCACAAGAACTTGGAATACTTGAGATCTGCCAAGCGCCTGAACGCCCGCCAGGCGCGTTGGTCCTTGTTCTTTGCCAGGTTCCGTTTTAACATCACCTTCAGGCCTGGCTCCAAGAATGGCCTGCCCGACGCCCTCTCTAGGCAATTTGCCCCTGAGGAGTCTGAGGACACGGTCCACACCATCCTGCTCAGGTCGTGCATCGTGGGAGCCATCACTTGGGACATTGAAAGCAAGATCCGGAAGGCGCAGGAAGTGGAACCTGACCCTGGCGGCGGACCGGAGGGGAGGCTTTTCGTGCCATCCACGGTTCGGGGGGAGGTCATCCACTGGCTACATACATCTAAGCTCACCTGCCACCCTGGTTCCTCCCGGATGATCGACCTCCTTCAACGGTCCTTCTGGTGGCCGGGCCTACGGAAGGACGCTACCCGCTATGCCCGGGCCTGCCCTGTATGTGCCACCAGTAAGTCAGGTAATGCCCCTCCAGCAGGTTTGCTCCAGCCTCTGCCCGTCCCTGGCAGGCCCTGGTCGCATATCGCCCTGGATTTCGTCACCGGACTCCCAGCCTCTAACACCTTCGACACCGTCCTGACCATCGTAGACCGTTTCTCCAAGGCGGCGCACTTCATCCCGCTACGAGGTCTTCCATCTGCCCTGGAGACGGCGGATCTCTTAGTCCAACACGTGGTCAGGCTGCACGGGATTCCGGTGGACGTGGTCTCGGACCGGGGGCCCCAATTTTCCTCAGAGGTTTGGAGGTCATTTTGCAACGCCCTGGGAGCCAAGGTAAGCCTCTCCTCCGGCCATCACCCCCAAACCAACGGGCAGTGTGAGCGGACCAACCAGGAGCTGGAGGCTGCGCTCCGCTGCGTCACTGCGTCCAAGCCTGCGTCCTGGAGTAACCATCTCGCCTGGGTTGAGTACGCCCACAACACCGCCCGCTCTTCTGCCACAGGGATGTCTCCCTTTAAGGCGTCCCTGGGCTACGACCCCCCCTCTTTTCCCAGCGCAGGAGAGTGAGGTAACTGTTCCCTCAGTTCGGGCGCACCTCAGGCAGTTCTGCTCCATCTGGGCGTCGGCGCGCAATGCGCTTTTACGCACGGCGGAGCGCAACAGAACCACGGCGGACCGGCACAGAAGACCTGCCCCAGCGTACCAGGTGGGCCAGCGTGTCTATGTGTCAACCCAGGACGTCATTTTAAAGGGTGAGAAGAGGAAGCTGGCACAGCGTTTTATGGGCCCATACCCCATCACCAGGATTATCAACCCGGTGGCTGTGCGTGTAGCTATTCCCCCCTCCCTCCGCATCCATCCCACCTTCCACGTATCCAAGGTGAAGCTGGCAGTCTCCGACCCCCTTTGCCCTTCTCCTGCTGCGCAGCCCGCGCCCCGGATGGTTGATTTTCATCCGGCCTGGCCCGTCTCTTCTATCCTGGACTCCCGGCGCCGGGGTCGCGGGTTGCAGTACTTGGTGGACTGGGAGGGATATGGGCCTGAACATCGGCAATGGGTGCCCTCGTCATTTGTGTTGGACCCATCCCTCATAACTGAGTTCCACCGAGCGCACCCGGAGAAACTATCGCCAGGAGGCGCTGCTAGAGGGGGGAGTACTGTCACGCCTCGCCGCTCATCTGCGGCGCCAGCTGCACGCACACCTGCACCTCATCAGCGGCGAGGGATTTAAGCCGCCTCGCCCTGGGCTTCGGCCTGAAGCCGTCAGTCTTCACTCGCTACGATTGCTGTAAGGAATCTCAACCACTCAGCAAACATTCTGGTAAGAAGTCCTTACCTCTTTCTTCTCCCAGTCTGCTCCCCTGTGCACAGGTGGATTCCCCGGCGGCGGACCACTCCTCTCCGCCTCCATTCCCTCGCTGCTGCACCGGGCTCTCCAGGTCGCTGTCTACCGGACTTCATCCTTGCTGTGCCAGCCACCTGCTAAATCCAAGTAAGCCAGTCACCATTCTCGTATCTCCTGTGTTGGTGTGGTGCCCGTCACCCTTCTTCCTTTGCTTCTCCCATAGGGTTGTCCGGCTGTACGGCCTCCTGCCTCCGTGCCCGACGCAGACGCCACCACCAATACATTCACATCCCGCAGACACACATTCATACACACTTGTTGTTAATAAAGCTATTAGATCTACCCTGAGCCTGCGTGTGTGTCTCCTGAGCCGTGCATTATGTCACAAACAAAGATTCATTTCAAACTAGAAAAGCACTCAGAGAGCGCAGACCTCCGCCAAGTACCTCAGTTCCCCCTAATATTGGGATTTTCCCCAAATATAATAGTCCTACATTTATTGTATCTATATTTTCAGATACCTTGACCATCAAAACATACCTTTAGCAATTGGATTCACATTGATATCTTTATTAGTTCAGTAGTTCTTGACAAAAATCACTTTTTCGGTAATGGCGGTTTTCTTCTGGCTATAGCTCCAGAGCTTTTGAAGATACAACAAATCCATTGGCACACTACTGATTCCTCAGTGTCTTGGTTATATTTTGGTGTTTGTTGTATGTTTATATCTTAATTTGTTACCTTACAGTGATGAAAATTCCAAAGATCCCGGATTATTTCCTGTTCTGGATCACAGTATCCGGATTTTTTGCAGGATCGGGATCAGTCTTTGATATTTCGTAGAACCTATTGGGATCTTATCCTGTATTTTTTTTGGCAAGCGTCCTGACCATTTATTGTGGAGTTATATACACATATGCTAAAAATGGCTCTATCTCGCAATGATAAAAAATCCTTTAAAAATATTCCTGGATCCAGACGGTGATCCGGATCACTCCTAAAATCTAATTATTTCTTCCTTGTCCCATTTGGGACTTGTCCAGAAAATTTTGTCAAAATCCGTTCATAACTTTTTGAGTTAAGTTGGTAACAGACAGACAAACAAACGAACCCTGGTAAGAAAAAACATTACCTCCTTGGCGGAGGTAATAACTAAATGAGTAAAGATTTGTCTGCATACTGTACATTTTATTTTCCTCAAAAGATTTATGGCAAACAGTTAAGCATTCAACATGCAATTACAATGAACAAGTAAATTTTTAAATCATTAAACAAATGAAATGGATCTATAATTAACTAGAAAAGCACTCATAGAGCGCATACCTCCGCCAAGGCTCCTTCCGTTTCTCATGGATCACCTCCAAAATGTAAAGGGTTTGTGTGTAGGCCTATAGCCACTTGTGGTGAAAATTGCATCAAAGTCTGTCCATCAGTTTTGGAGTATTGTTGCTAACACACTGTGAGAAGATAAGAGCCTTGGCTGAGGTATGCATTCTCAGATCATCACCAAGATATAATGGGTTCCTCTGTAGGCCAAGAACCCCCTCTGGTGAAAATTTCATCCAAATCCATCCAGTAGTTTTTGTGTAATCCTGTTGCACAATATACAAACAAAGGCCTTGGCAGAGGTATGCACTCTCAGATCATCACCAAAATCTAATCATCTGTTCCCCGTGCCATTACACACCTTTCCTGAAAATTTCATCAAAATCCGTTCATAACTTTTGGAGTTATGTTGGTAACAGACAGACAGAAAAACAGACAAACGAACGCCGGTAAAAACAGTATAGAACAGTATTTTTCAACCAAAGAACCCTTTTTACATTGAAAAAATCTCATTGTACCCAGCCAACCAAAAATGTTACAAAATGACACATTTCAGCCTATTACAGCATTTGTAATCACAATTTAATCTTGTAATTAGTTTATACTCACTGTGAAACCTGGGCCTCTTTAGATGAACACAAAGCTGGCAGGAACTGAAGAAAGACACAAACAAAGCTCTTCCTCCACTGCTCTCAGTCTTTCTCGTTTTATTTTTTATAGCAGTCAGGTGTGAAAATCCCAGGTTTTTCTCATTAAAGTTACCTGTTTCTCTGTGTGCTCACAGAGATGAGCAACATCGTCCCTGTCCTTATCTTGAAGTGATTGGCATTTTGCTTAGAGATGATGTTTAAAGGGTACCTGCAGTGAATTTTAATCAAAAGCTATTTCAAAGGATCAAATATGATACTAGTGGTTCCGTCCAGTAATTACCTCCGCCAAGGAGGTAATGTTTTTACAAGGGTTTGTCTGTCTGTCTGTTACCAACATAACTCAAAACGTTATGAACGGATTTTGACCAGATTTTCAGGAAAGGTGTGTAATGGCACGGGGAACAGATGATTAGATTTTGGTGATGATCTGAGAGTGCATACCTCCACCAAAGGCTTTATTTGTATTTGTGCAGCAGGATTACACAAAAACTACTGGATGGATTTGGATGAAATTTTCACCAGAGGTGGTTCTTGGGCTAGAGAGGAAGTCATCATATTTTGGTGATGATCTGAGAATGCATACCTCAGCCAAGGCTCTTATCGTCTCACAGTGTGTTAGCAACAATACTCCAAAACTGAAGGACAGACTTTGATGCAATTTTCACCACAAGTGGCCATAGGCCTACACACAAACCCATTACATTTTGGAGGTGATCCATGAGAAACGGAAGGAGCCTTGGTGGAGGTATGCGCTCCATGAGTGCTTTTCTAGTTTTGGTCATGATTCCTTCTCAAATACGCGCAAGTTTCAAGTCACTGCTCTCTCAGTCAGTCATGGTCAGAGACATCTTGTCTCGTCCATGGGCTGTTTCAGCACGGTAGTGACGCACAGTCGTTGCTTTGTGCCATTGGCTGGGCTGCAGTATAGCAGTCAACAAAGTTTTAACGTCAGAATTTTATGTAATTTTTTTACAACCATGTACAAGCAAATCTGCCTGCATATAATTTAATGAAATAAAATTCTAGTGTATCAAGATTTATTCAACGTGTTCTGAAGTTACTTGACTGGGGACTTGCCTGTTCATGCTGTCAGTGAAGGCCATTTCCAAGGACAGTTTGTCCAGTATATATCCGTGCAGATTTTGAGCCGTTTTCAACTCTGATCTTGACCCACTGAGCATCTGCTGAACGCGTTTACTAATCTGTGGTAAAGCCGGAAACAACGATTGTACGTCACTTCTGGCCGGTAATGGCTGCTCCCCATTGGTTTTGACTGAGCGGTTTTCATGGGATAAAATTATTCAGTATACTGACTCTAGGGGATTATTTTAGCTTAATAAACACATTTGGGGTTTATAAGTAATACCTACAGCAGGGTTAATGTTGTTATAATGACCAGTACAGGTTTCATTTAAGCTTGCATGAGGCCATGGTACTGGTGAATAGCTTTTCCCCAAACAAGCTTTTTTTGTCCCTTTTTTTCATCAAGATGGCGGCGCGTGCGAATGCAGCGGCTAAACGCTCTGGACTACTGCGTTCGTTTTTGTGTCTTCTCTGCTTTTTTCTGTGCTCCTTCTGTGACAGACTAATTACCTACAGTCACCAGGAACTTATAGACATCAGTTGCAAACTTACCTCTGAGATCTCCAGTGCTCATTCCAGCAATCTCCACCACACCCCTAAGGAGATCACCAGACTTTCGGGCGCTCCGTGGTTTGTTATGCCCCACAAATAGCGTAGACGACGGGAGAGGAAGCAGAAGAGAGGCTGTAGGGCTGGTATTTGCGCCTAGCTGTGCAAACTTCGCTCCAAACCACCTTGAAAATGGACGAACTGCGCATGGAGATTGCCCATAATTGCTACATCCGGGACTGTTGTATTCTGACTGTGACCAAGTCATGGTTAACCGAACGCATCCTGGCTGCTGCTGTGGAATTACCTGGCCGAACTACACACCGTCTCAACTGCAGCGCTGATTCTGGAAAGGGAAGGGGGGGGGGGCCTCTGTGTTCATGTGCTCCAGACTTGGTGTAAAAACAGCAGAATAATTCATAGCCGCTGTTCACTGGACGTAGAGGCCATGTCCTTCCTATGTAGACCCTTTAATCTCCGGCAGTAATTTTAACAGCCGTTTACATTGCTCCTGATGCTAACGTTAGCTTAGCACTAGCACTTGGGTTGTCGGGGGGGTTGTGGCGGAGGGGTAGTACCTTGGTAGGAGGACAGGCGCCCCATTCCTTTCGGGTGGTTCGAATACCCTGGTCCCCACACCCACCCCAGCTTGTACGTATGGCTCCTCGTAGCTTCCATGGGTACAGTAGTGGCCACAACCCGGGTAACGGTATCGCCTCGCCGGCTAAACTACGTACGGGTACCCAGCATAGAGGACCTCGCAGGGGAATAGAGGAACATCTGTCCTCCCCCTCTTGTACCCCCCAGTCATGGGTTAAATGATCAGCTTTTGCAACAGCTGTGAGGGCAGTCCTTTGAATGAGGATCCTGATCGGTTGCTGTGCCTGCCCCAGTGGCTGCACGTTGCGGTTTCCGCCCCTACCGCCGATGCTGGGTGTCAGGAAGAGAGGGTGGCCTAGGGCTTGTAAACTCCACCGTCACCATAATCATCAGGTGCAGGTGTCTTCTTTTGGCTGCTGCTTTACTTACCATCAGTATCATTATCACATCACGTGGCGTGACAAAGTTGCCAATACAGAAGTCCTCTGCCGGTGCAATATCACCAGCATCAAGTCATTCATCATACGTTCCCAGTTGCCCTGGATCGGCCACATTGTTCGGATGACAGATCAGCGCATTCCTAAAATTATGTTATTTGGCCAGTTGGACGAAGGGCGTAGGTCACAGGGTGGTCAGTGGAAGCGGTATAAGGACATGCGTCCCCTTTGGCGAAAGATCTGCCATGAAGGTGTTGACCTCTTCGAGTGAGAGAGAACTGCCCGTTTGGATGCCTGCCATAAAGGACGTCATGGTGCCGCCCAGAAACAGAGACGTCTACAGCAGTTGGTGTCATCCACTCAGCCAATTATGTTCATCTGTCCTGATTGCGATATGCTATGTGCTTCACGCATCGGCCTCATCAGTCATCGCCGTCACAAGCACCCCCTTACAATTTAATGCAGCCAGAAGGCGGCAGATCCATCGTTGGCGACGGCTCAGTCCATCATATCAGCACTCAGTCACCTCCAGCACATTGTCTGCATGCAGCAAAGAGATCACTCCAACACAGTCCACATTACTGCAGGTGATTTTACCAAAGCATGTTTAAAGGCTGTACTTCCCAAATTCCACCAACATGTTAATTGTCCTACAAGAGGGGAAAAAACACTGGATTTTTTTTTGTGTGTGTGTGTGTACTTTATTGATCCCCAGAGAACACATTCAGGGCATCCACCTGGATGAATGAAGCAGCCACAGTACGGCGCTATCCCTTCACCATTCACACCTAGGGCTACTTTAGAGTCTCCAATTAACCTAACCTGCATGTTTTTGGCCTGTGGGAGGAAACCGGAGAAATTCCGGAGTAAACCCACACAGACACAGGGAGAACATGCATTGGTCAGGGGCTGGGATCGAACCCAGGATCCCATGGCCAAGGGTGAGTTGCTGTGCTGCCACAGTGCTAACCACTGCGCCACCGCACCACCCTCATGTTCACTTTCATGATCATGTTTACAGCAACATTAAGCATGCCTACAGAGCCACCCCCTTCCCCCACCTTGGACAATCAGACCATCTCTCTCTGTTTCTGATTCCTGCCTACACCCCCCTGAGGCAGAGTTCCCCCCAACCAACCAAAAAATTAAAACCTGGCCTGAAAATGCTCTTCTCCAGCTACAAGACTGCTTTGCCTGCACTGATTGGAGCATCTTTGAACAGCAGGACTTGGACTCCTACACCAAATCTGTCTTTTTCTACATCAAATGCTGTGTAGAAAATGTGACAGTCACCAAACACATTTGGGTATTTCCAAACCACAAACCCTGGATGAACAGTGAGGTCCAGGCTCTGATCAGAGTCCACAACTCAGCTTTCAGACAGAGGGACAGCTCTCTGTACAGCACTGCCAGAGCTAACCGGAGGAGAGGCATAAAATTCGCAAAAAAACACCTATAGGAGGAAGGTGGAGGGCTTCCTCACAGACAACAACCCCCGACAGATGTGGAGAGGCATCCAGGCCCTCACCAACTACAGGGGTCAGGGTCCCCCAATATCAGACAGCAGCCTCACTCTGGCAGAGGATCTTAACAGCTTCTTTTCCCGGTTTGAGCACACCTCTCCCGCAAACCCATCCTCTCTCTCCTGCCCCTCACCCCCTCCCCTCCCCCCTCTCTCTACAGGTGCACAAGGTGAGGAGACAACTGATAGCAGTGAACCCCCACAGAGCTGCTGGCCCAGACGGCATCTCAGGAATGGTGGTCAATGTATGTGCAGACCAGCTGGCAGGATCCTCACCAAATTGGTCAACCTCTCCCTGATGTATGCTACAGTCCCCTCCTGTCTCAAGGCCTCCACCATCATCCCCATCCCCAAAAAGGCTGTAACTGATAGCCCGAATGACTACAGACCCATGGCACTCACGTCTGTAGTCATGAAATGTTTTGAGCAACTGGTATCCCAGCACATCGGGGACTGTCTTCCCCCCTCCTTCGACCCCCATCAGTTCACCTACAGGGAGAGCCGGTCTATGGAAGACGCCGTCGCCACCACTCTCCACAGACCGCTGAGCCACCTTGAGAACCCAAGGAGCTACATAAGGATGCTCTTTGTGGACTACAGCTCAGCTTTTAACACCTTCATCCCAGACATCCTAATCAACAAACTGCACCTCCTTCAGATCCCCCCTCCCTCGCTTCTAGGTAAAGAACTTTCTCACCAACCGCTCACAAACAGTCAAACTTGGCCCCCACCACTCCTCCACACTGTCCATCAGCACTGGCTCCCTCCAAGGCTACGTGCTAAGCCCTCTACTGTACTCTCTGTACACCTTTGACTGTATTCCAACCCACCCAACCACCATCGCCATGAAATACACGGACGACAGCACCTTGGTTGGGCTCGTCACTGACGACGATGAGAAGGCATACAGGGTGGAGGTAGACAATCTGCTGCTGTGGTGCCAAGCAAACAACCTGAAACTGAATGTCCAATAAACCAAATTACTCATACTGGACTTCAAGAAGAACAGACAGGACCACCCCTTCCTCATAAATGGCAATCGCCTTCATGTTCCTGGGCACTCACATCTCCTCTGACCTCTCCTGGACTGTCAACACCAAGGCCCTGTGAAGAAAGTCCAGCAGCAGCTGCACCTCTGTGTCCTGAGGAAGCACAACCTGGACCAGAAGCTGCTGCTGGCCATGTATCGCTGCTCAGTGGAGAGTGTGCTCACCTACTGTCTGGGTGTGTGGTACGCCAGCTCCACGGCCGAGAAAAGGAAGGCTGTGCAGAGGGTCATCAACACTGTCCAAAAAATTATCGGCAGCCCTCTGCCCTCCCTGGTAGACGTCTCCAGAGCCCCCTGTCTCAAAAGGATCAAGGCCATCACAGGAGACCCCTCACATCCCACCCACCTCCTGTTTGACCAGCTTCCCTCTAGACAACGGTTGAGATTGATCAGGTCCCACACCTCCTGAATGACAAAGAGTTTCTTCCCCTGGGCCATCCAAACTGCAAACAGTCAGAGGCCCCACCCCTGCACAGAACTGAGGACCTTTTAATTATCACTATAACTTATCTGTCTTTGCACTCCTCACTTTCACGTATACTGACCCATCCCTGAAATAACTACTGTACATATTTTCCGTAATCCTTGGGCCATTTTACTCAATTATGTGTTCTGCCCTCCGCACTTTTATGTACATAGTTCCACCCGTGAAGCCACTACCGTACCTGTGTATATACCAATGGGCTATTTAATACATTTACTTTTTATTTCTACTTCAGTCGTATGATTAACCGTGTGTTCTGTAACCGTTTTATTTCACATTCTTCTCACTTACTTTATTGCGCAGTAGCCTGGTGGAGCACCCACAATTTCGTTGTGCTGTAAAACTGTACAATGACAATAAAGCCTATTCTATTCTATTCTATTCTATTCTATTCTGTTCTATTCTATTCTAAACAGCAAGAATGATGGCTTGGTCCAGTGGAATCTCCAGCAGAAGTAAATCCAAAGGAAAGGTAACTTTTGCTGGACTGCCTTGTCTTCACTGTCCTAGCTTTATTTTGACAACTACTCGGCCCTTCATCTGGGTTAGAATTTTGTCCAGGGCTCAGTTCAGAGTCTGAATCTTTCCTCTTCAAATATTTATCCATCACTGTTTTTCATCTAGTCACCACGACCTAGCATGTCTTAACAAGGTCATTAACCTCCATAAAACATGTGAAGAAGAAGACAGTAGCCATACTACGTTCATACTGCCACCTACTGTCATGGAAGAGCCACTACAGAACCCATGAACAACAACGGCAAATTATTTGAATTCTTTTAGACCAATTAAAAGGGAAATTAGACAATTTCCCACAGAACCCTGAATGTTCTCTCATGAAACCCTGGGTTCCTCGGAACCCTGGTTGAAAAACACTGGTTTAGACATAATTTCGTGTCAGAGCTGTTGTTGCATCTTCAGGATAAAGGCAAGTCTGTTTGTATAGAGGTCTATGAAGAAAGAATGATAAGATCTTTGAAAAGCTTCTGAGGCTTTTATTTTTTTAAATTTCAAATGCTAGTAAGCCCTAATGAAGAAGGCATGTCTGTGTTTTAATTTGAGTATATGTGGAGTGGAACAGTAATGGCACGTCCTCTGCAGCTTAACACAGCACACAGACTCAGCTGTAATGGAAGAGAAGGGCACTATGTCTACACAGACTCACTTAGGGCAGAAAGCATGGGAAGGTGAAGACATGATGACATCATCCTCTGACGTACAATCGCAATGTCAGCAACAGTGATATGCAGTGAGGTTTGTGGGTGGTGGGCACTGACTCTTTCAAAGTCAGATTTACAAATACAGTATAGGAACACAACAGCATGATTGAAAGGAGCCAGCTGAGGTGGTATGTGCATCTGATCAGGATGCCTCCTTGACGCCTCCCACTTGAAGTGTTTTGGGCACGTCCCACTGGGAGGAGACCCCGGGGTAGACCAAGGACTCACTGGACAGACTATGTCTCCCAACTGGTCTGGGAACACCTTGGTATCCTCTTTTAAGAGCTAGAGCAGGTGGCTGGGGAGAGGGAAGTCTGGGCTTCTTTGCTTGAACTGCTGCCTCCGTGACCCAGACCTCCGGAAAAGCAGTAGATGATGGATGGTTGGATGGATGGATGGATGGATGGAATAGCATAAGCTTGAATTTAATTTTAATTGAAAGTATGGATTTTATAATGTACAATTAGCAGATCATAAACATTCATATATTATTATTATTATTATTATTATTATTAGGGCCCAAGCCACTGACGTCAGTGGGCGAGAGCCCTATTGTAATTGTTGGAATTTTTAGGGCCTGAGCCACTGACAATGTCAGTGGGCGAGAGCCCTATTGTAATTGTTAGAATTTTTTTTTCTTCTTCTTCTTCTCCATCTAAGATCTCATTTTTGGGGTAGTGAACTTGCATGAAAATGCACCGTTTTTTGCAGGGACCTCAAGACGCAAAAACAGAATATTTTGGAGGAAATATGAATGACCCCACAAAAATGGCTCTACAGCACCACCTAACGTGACATCAATGGGGAGTGCCACATGCTTACTTTTGCGTAGAAAGATAAAAATCAGGTGAGATGTTTATCATGTCAAGACATGCAAAAAACTCCAGAGAAGTGATGGTCTACACCCAACAGGAAGTTGGCCATTTTGGCAGGAAGTGGCGGTGACCTGATTTCCACCTGATTTCCACAGACTAAATGTCTTATTAAACACAATTTGTATGATTACAATGGCTTGCACATCTTATTGTGACAAACATTATTACAATTTAAAGCTGCAAGCAGCTGTCAGTGGGCCCTCGCCCCCACACAACCGTGGACCCCGGCACCCATTGTACCTAGCTGGCTCAGAAAACTTCCCGTCATTGCGGCAAGCACTGCGTGAATAATAAAGTAAACCATTTGGCACAGTAATTCCTGTGAGCAGTAGGTGGCACTATAACTTTTGTCAATCATTTATATGTAGCTGTGTGTGGGGCATTACTAATATCCATTGTAGAAAATTTGGTGAAAATCAGACAAACTTTGTCCAAGTTACAACTTTCCGATGTTCCATGGTGTCAAAGACCCTTTGATCTTGTACCCCAAGTTTGAGGTTAGGTTCACCAGCTGCAGTTCCCAGAGGGTTTTCCCACACAGGAATTTCTGTCACTGTGTGTGTCTGGTGAATAGAGGACTAACCCAGCACCACTGTCTTTGTCTACCAGACGACCTCCACTTACCTGTACCCAGAGCTCTGACTGAGTGACCTGTCCAGTCTGCAGCTCACGAAGCGGATACCTCAAGCCTTCAGCATGAGGGGAGAAATCCTGCAGCCCCGGCTCCCTTGCTCCCTTCTGTGGGACCCGCGATGTGTGAGGCAGCGTGTGGGGAGAGCCGCCAGCTGTGATGACTCCACTTCCTTCTTCTGTTCTTCTCTTGAGTGTTGATTTTCCTTTTGCAGCAGAAGAAAAACAGTTCTTAAAAATTGAAGAGTTGAGATGGTATTTGGTTCATCTTCTTAACAGCGGTCTTCTCCTCTTCAGCTCTTCTGCCACAGGATGTTGGTGTCTTGAAGTCCGCCG
Organism: Pholidichthys leucotaenia; assembly: GCA_020510985.1. Lineage (NCBI taxonomy): Eukaryota > Metazoa > Chordata > Actinopteri > Cichliformes > Pholidichthyidae > Pholidichthys > Pholidichthys leucotaenia. The sequence continues at coordinate 362,799,267 of CM035842.1, read as the reverse complement.
AAAATGAACATTTTGGCGCTTTTAGTTATAGCTTTTATGATAACTTCACATTCATGTGCTATTGGCCAGCTATTTCTCTCCCCAGGCCCTTTGGCTACTGTGATTGGTTTAATTCAAACTTTATATAATGATTACCTCATATTCTGCACATGTCCCCCTCCTGATTTCCAGTAACAACCATGTGACACGTACCCCATGTACAGGTGCACCTCAATAAATTAGAATGTCATCAAAAAGATAATTAAATTCAGTAAATCAATTCAGAAAATGAAACGCCTATATTATATAGATTCATTACACACAGAGTGATGTAGTTCAAGTGTTTATTTCTTTTAATTTTGATAGTTATGGGTTACAGCTCATGAAAACCCCAAATTCAGTTTCTCAAAAAATTAGAATATTTCATAAAATTTATTTTATAAAAATGTTTTTTAATAGAAATGTTGGCCGACTGAAAAGTATGTCCATGTACGCCTTCAATACTTGGTCGGGGCTCCTTTTGCATGAATTACTGCATCAATGCAGCGTAGCATGGAGGTGATCAGCCTGTGGTACTGCCGAGGTGTTATGGAGGCCCAGGTTGCTTTGATAGTGACCTTCAGCTCATCTGCATTGTTGGGTTTGGTGTCTTTCATCTTCCTCTTGACAATACTCCATAGATTCTCTATGGAGTTGAAGTTAGACTAGTTTTATGGTCAATCAAGCACAGTGATACCATGGTCATTTAACCAGGTTTTGATACTTTTGGCAGTGTGGACAGGCCAGCAAAAGGAGGCATGAAGTGCTCTAAAATTTTCTGGTAGATGGCTGCACTGACTTTGGACTTGATAAAATACAGTGGACCAACACCAGCAGATAACATGGCTCCTCAAATCATCACTGACTGTAGAAACTTTACACTGGACATCAAGTAACTTAGATTCTGTGCCTCTCCACTCTTCCTCCAGACTCTGGGACCTTGATTTCCAAATGAAATGCAAAATTTACTTTCATCTGAAAGGGGGTCATCTGCTGGTGTTTGTCCACTGTGTTTTATCAAGTCCAAAGTCAGCGCAGCCATCTACCAGAAAATTTTAGAGCACTTCATGCTTCCCTCTGCTGACAAGCTTTATGGAGATGCTGATTTCATTTTCCAGCAGGACTTGGCACCTGCCCACACTGCCAAAAGTGCCAAAACCTGGTTTAATGACCATGGTATTGTACTGATAGGTATTACCACAAGGTGGCAGTATGATCACATGAGATAGCAGGTAGATTCAGAAAGTGGTAAAACATGTGAACCGGAAGAGATAATAAAAAGGAAGCATGTCTTGCTAGCATGGTGATTAAGACTAAGTGTCTTTGTTATAAAGACCCTGGAGAGACTGCTCCTTGCTCACCTCTGCCCCCTGGTGGGACCAGCGATGGATCCACTCCAGTTCCTCCTTCACTGTTCTCTGTCCCACCAGGAGAAGCCTGGAAATGCGGTGAGGATCATGTTCTTTGACTTCTCCAGTGCTTTCAACACCATCCAACCGATGATCCTGAAGGACAAGCTGCTGTGCGCAGGGGTGGACCAGCACCTGTCATCATGGATCCTGGACTACCTCACTAACCGGCCACAGTTCGTGAGAACCCAGGATTGTGTGTCTGACACGATCATCGGTAGCACGGCTCCCTTCCTGTTCACCCTTTATACTGCGGACTTCTCACACAACACAACACACTGCCATCTACAGAAGTTCTCTGACGACTCTGCGATCGTCTGCCTCATCTCCAACGGAGATGAAGCTGAGTACAGAGGACTTATCCAGGACTTCGTGGACTGGTGCCATCGGAACTGCCTCCAGATCAACGTGAGGAAAACTTAGGAGCTGGTGGTGGACTACCGCAGGCAAGGACAACCTCTCACAGCACTAGTAAACATCCAGGGAATAGACATTGAGATGGTGACATCCTACAAGTACCTGGGTGTTCATCTGAACAATAAACTAGACTGGTCACACAATACCGATGCACTCTACAAGAAGGGACAGCGCAGGCTGTTCTTACTGAGGAGGCTCAGGTCTTTTGGTGTACAAGGGGTGCTGCTGAAAACATTCTACCACACGGCGGTAGCATCAGCCATCACTTTTGGAGTGGTCTGCTGGGGCAGTGGCATTACAGCAGCCGATAGGAAGAGACTGAACAAACTGATCAAGAAAGCTAGCTCTGTCCTGGGGCAACGCCTTGACCCAGTAGAGGAGATAGGAAAGAGAAGGCTGATGGCTAAACTGTGATCTCTGCTGGAGTCCAAGTCCCACCCTATGCAGGACATACTAAACGCACTGAGGAGCTCATTTAGCAGCAGACTACATCATCCTAGGTGCGCAACCGAGAGGTTTCGCAGGTCCTTCCTACCTACGGCTGTCAGACTGTATAACCTAAGCAGGGCTGCTCTCAGAGATAGCAAAAAAACGTGACAACCTAATAGTATTGAATGCAAAAGACGCAATAGACTTACACAAATGGTCCCCTCCAGTATACAACTAGGACAATATCAGTCGCTACGGAGGGTGACAATATGTATGGGTACATATTCATACTATGTAGGATAACTAAGTAGACGGTTATGCTGTTTATTCCATCTAGCTACAATGCTCCGCACTGTGTATATACAGTATATATTTATATATTTATGTGTGCATATGTATATTCACTGCTCTTATTTTTTCTTATCTTAATTATTGCTCTGGGTGTTGCTATCCCTGTGCTGTTGCAATCCTGGAATTTCCCCATTGTGGGACTAATAAAGGCTTATCTTATCTTATCTTATAAGTAAATAAACATTACATGGTACCAGGACGGGTAAACTTTGTCAGGAGTGATACAGAATAATGATGGATGCTTTGAAACCACCAGGGATGTTGAAACTGACTGGAAACGTGGATGCAAATTGGAAGGCTTTCAAGCAGCAATTTCTGCTGTATCTTTTGGCTGTCGGAGTGGATAGACGGGCAGATGAGAGAAAAATAGCCATGCTGCTAACTGTCACCGGCAAAGAAGCCATAGAAGTCTTCAATACTTTTGTGTTTGCTCAGCTAGAGGACAAAGACAAGTTTGAAGAAGACCTTAAAAAGTTTGATGAGCACTGTCTGTCAAAGAAAAACTATACTTATGAAAGGTACAGTGGGGAAAAAAAGTATTTAGTCAGCCACCAATTGTGCAAGTTCTCCCACTTAAAAGATGAGAGAGGTCTCCAATTTTCATCATAGGTATACCTCAACTATGAGAGACAAAAGGAGAAAAAAAAATCCAGAAAATCACATTGAAGGATTTTTAATGATTTAATTGGTAAATTCCTCGGTAAAATAAGTATTTGGTCAATAACAAAAGTTTATCTCAGTACTTTGTTATATACCCTTTGTTGGCAATGACAGAGGTCAAACGTTTTCTGTAAGTCTTCACAAGGTTTTCACACACTGTTGCTGGTATTTTGGCCCATTCCTCCATGCAAATCTCCTCTAGAGCAGTGATGTTTTGGGGCTGTCGCTGGGCAACACAGACTTTCAACTCCCTCCAAAGATTTTCTATGGGGTTGAGATCTGGAGACTGGCTAGGTCACTCCAGGACCTTGAAAGGCTTCTTACAAAGCCACTCCTTCGTTGCCGGGGCAGTGTGTTTGGGATCATTGTCATGCTGAAAGACCCAGCCACGTTTCATCTTCAATGCCCGTGCTGATGGAAGGAGGTTTTCACTCAAAATCTCATGATACATGGCCCCATTCATTCTTTCCTTTACATGGATCAGTCGTCCTGGTCCCTTTGCAGAAAAACAGCCCCAAAGTATGATGTTTCCACCCCCATGCTTCACAGTAGGTATGGTGTTCTTTCTCCTCCAAACACGACAAGTTGAGTTTTTACCAAAAAGTTCTATTTTGGTTTCATCTGACCATATGACATTCTCCCAATCCTCTTCTGGATCATCCAAATGCTCTCTAGCAAACTTCAGACGGGCCTGGACATGTACTGGCTTAAGCAGGGGGACACGTCTGGCGCTGCAGGATTTGAGTCCCTGGCGGCGTAGTGTGTCACTGATGTAGCCTTTGTTACTTTGGTCCCAGCTCTCTGCAGGTCATTCACTAGGTCCTCCCGTGTGGCTCTGGGATTTTTGCTCACCGTTCTCATGATCATTTTGACCTCATGGGGTGAGATCTTGCATGGAGCCCCAGATCGAGGGAGATTATCAGTGGTCTTGTATGTCTTCCATTTTCTAATAATTGCTCCCACAGTTGATTTCTTCACACCAAGCTGCTTACCTATTGCAGATTCAGTCTTCCCAGCCTGGTGCAGGTCTACAATTTTGTTTCTGGTGTCCTTTGACAGCTCTTTGGTCTTGGCCATAGTGGAGTTTGGAGTCTGACTGTTTGAGGTTGTGGACAGGTGTCTTTTATACTGATAATGAGTTCAAACAGGTGCCATTAATACAGGTAACGAGTGGAGGACAGAGGAGCCTCTTAAAGAAGTTACAGGTCTGTGAGAGCCAGAAATCTTGCTTGTTTGTAGGTGGCCAAATACTTATTTTACCGAGGAATTTACCAATTAAGTCATTAAAAATCCTTCAATGTGATTTTCTGGATTTTTTTTTCTCATTTTGTCTCTCATAGTTGAGGTATACCTATGATGAAAATTGGAGACCTCTCTCATCTTTTAAGTGGGAGAGCTTGCACAATTGGTGGCTGACTAAATACTTTTTTGCCCCACCGTATGTCTTCCACTCACGTATGCAGCATCAAGAAGAAACATTTGATAACTTTCTGATAGACCTTAAATTTAAAGCTCAGTCTTGCAATTTTGGTGATCTCAGAGACTCTATGATAAGGGATCAGATAGTGTTTGGAACAAAAGATAAGAAGCTCCGAGAGAAACTACTGAGAGAAACAGAGCTCATGTTGGAAAGTGCTAAAAAAAATATGTCAAGCCAGTGAGCTAGCACGCCAACTTGTAATGACTTTTGATGAGCCTGCTTTGGGAGCAGTGAGCCAAGGTGAAGAGAAAGTCCATGCTTTGTCCGTGAAAGGGAAACAGCAGGGCAGAATTAAAAGCAATGAAAAAGAGGTATATTCCTGTAAGAGATGCGGTAAAAAACACAAACAGAGACAATGTCCTTCTTATGGAAAAATATGTGCAAAGTGCAAAGGAAAAAACCATTATGCAAAAATGTGTCGCATTAGAGACATTAAAAAAGGACAAGTGCACACAGTGGCAGAAATGGGTGACAGTGATGACCTTAGTGAAACACTTTTCATCAAGATGGTGTCATGCAGTAACAATGATGACAGTGCACAACTCACGCAAACTGGAGGCACTGGTCAGACAGTGAGTGCAGTCAAAAGTGATAAGTGGATTGCACCACTGTGGGTAAATGGGACAATTGTGCCATTCAGGATTGACGTAGCAGCTAAAGCTAACCTAATAAATAAGAATGATGTCAATGCACTAAAAATAAAGCCTAAAATAATCACCAGCAAGACCGCAACACTGACTGCATACAATGGTCAGCCAATTGAGACATTAGGAGGATGTAAACTTACTGTGAAAGTGAAAGGCATGCAGCACAGCCTGTTGTTTGTCATTGTACCTAATGGACATGAATCACTCCTAGGGGATAAAGCATCAGAGGACCTAGGTTTGGTTAAGACGATCTACCAGATAAACAGTGAAAACATAAAGATGGACAATCATAGCCAAGAAATACAACACTTGCAATATGAAGGAGTTGCACATATTGTAAAACAGTTCCCCTCTGTCTTCAAAGGACATGGAACATTAAAATACACCTACAAGATTCAGCTCAAGAGTAATGCCAAGCCTGTAGTGCACGCCCCACGGAGAGTGCCAGCAGCATTTAGAGCTGGCTTGAAAAAAGAGCTGGACAGAATGACACAACTGGGTGTTATTGAGCGAGTGGAGGAGCCCACTGATTGGGTGAATTCCATCACATGTACCAAGAAACAGAATGGTGAGTTACGAGTTTAGATTAGATTAGATTAGATTCAACTTTATTGTCATTACACATGTATGAATACAAGGTAACGAAACACAGTTTAGCATCCAATCAGAAGTGCAAAGGACAGCAGTGCAGTATATACGGTAATTAACAGTATGTGCAATTTAAGCAAATATATGCAAATATATGCAGCAGTGCAGAAAGTTAAAAGTACTGTTATGTGCAAATAATGTGCAATAAGTTAGATGTAGTTATGTAGTTATGCAGTTATGTACAGGTGAGGATGGTAAAAGATGATTGTAAGAGAGTCAGCGGGGAACTAAGTTCAATAACGTGACAGCTGTTGGAAAGAAACTGTTCCTAAACCTGCTGGTTCTAGTCCGAAGGCTTCTGAAACATCTTCTGGAGGGGAGAAGCTGGAACAGTCCATGAGCAGGATGGTTGGAGTCCCTAAGAATGCTGTATGCCCGGCGCAGACATCTTTTCCTGTAGACGTCCTCTATAGCTGGAAGTGGAGTCCCTGTGATGCGTTGGGCGGTTTTCACCACCCGCTGCAGCACCTTGCGGTCAGCTACAGAGCAGCTCCCATACCAGAGTGTGATACAGTTGGTCAGGGTGCTCTCTATCACGCAGCGGTAGAAGTTGCCCAGGATGTCAGTTGACAGATGGTTCTTCTTCAAAGTCCTCAAGAAGAAGAGGCGCTGATGGGCCTTCTTGATCAGGCTGGTGGTGTTAACTGACCAGGACAGGTCCTCCGAGATGTGGGTCCCCAGGAATTTGAAGCTGGGGACACGTCCAACAGCTATGCCATTGATATGGATGGGGTCATGTGTCTCTTCCCTCTCCTTCCTGTAGTCCACTATGAGCTCCTTGGTTTTGCTGGTGTTAAGGAGCAGGTTATTGTCAGCGCACCAAGTAGCCAAGTGCTCAACCTCTGCCCTGTAATCTGACTCGTCGTTGTCCCTAATGAGTCCAATCACCGTGGTGTCATCTGCGAACTTTATGATGGAATTGGATCCATACATAGGCCTGCAGTCATGGGTGTAGAGGGAGTAGAGGAATGGGCTGAGCACACAGCCCTGTGGTACACCAGTGTTGAGTGTGATGACGGAAGAACGGTTGGGACCTGACCTAACATGCTGGGGTCTGTTGGTCAGAAAATCCATGATCCAGTTGCAGGTGGAGTTTGCCTTGATCCTAAGGATTTGAATGAGAATATTAAAAGAGAACACTACCCAATCCCAACACGAGATGAGATAACCAGTGAAATGGCAGGTGCTAAATATTTTAGCAAGCTGGATGCCTCACAGGGATTTTGGCAGCTGAAGCTGGATCCAGAAAGTAGCAGGTACTGCACCTTCAACACACCATTTGGGCGGTACTGTTTTCTGAGGCTTCCGTTTGGTATTATCTTAGCTCCAGAGATTTTCCACAGGGCTATGGAGTCCATAATTGAGGGTCTAGAGGGCACAAGTGTGTACATTGATGATTTGGTGGTCTGGGGAACGACACGCCAGCAACATGATGAAAGACTAAAAAAACTCCTTATCAGGGTTCAGGACAGTCGACGAATACGGAACAGAAAAAAATGTCAGTTTGGTGTCACAGAAATTATCTTTTTGGGAGACAAACTTTCAGGTGAAGGAGTTGAGCCCGATCAGTCAAAAGTGCAGGCTATACTGGACATGCCTACTCCCACTGATAAAAAAAAAGGAGTCTTGAGAGTCATGGGAATGATCAACTTCCTTGGAAAATTCATTCCTCATCTTTCTTCCAAAACAGCATGCCTCAGAGAGTTGCTCCAACATAACAAGGAATTTGAGTGGTCGAAACGACATGAAAAAGAATGGAATAAACTAATAGAAATTATAACCACAGAGTCTGTCCTCACATTCTTTGACCCCTCAAAACCAACAAAGATCTCCACTGATGCCTCAAAGGATGGTTTGGTAGCTGTTCTGCTTCAAGCTACAGGGGATAAATGGCAGCCGGTAGCATACGCGTTGAGATCAATGACAGAGAAAAACGCTATGCCCAAATTGAAAAAGAGACTCTGGGTTTAATGTTTGGGTGTAGTAAGTTTCACAGTTATGTCTATGGTTTGCCAACCTTTACTGCAGAGACTGATCACAAACCGCTGGTGTCAATTGTAAAGAAAAACCTCAATGACATGTCTCCAAGAATACAGCGCATGATGATGAAACTCCAGCGATATGACTTTGAGCTAATCTACACGCCAGGCAAATATGTAGTGCTAATGGATGCTTTGTTACGGGCACCTGTATTAAGCAGCTGCACAGAGTCCATCTCCACAACAGATGGTGTGGAAACTCATGTCAACATGGTGACAGCTTCACTCCCTGCATCAGATGTGATGCTAGAGCAAATTGCACAGGAAACGGCAAAGGACCCTGTGCTGCAAAAGGTTGTCCAGCAGATTCATGGAGGTTGGGCAAAAGGAAGCTGCCCACAGTTCTACTCAGTGAGAGCAGATCTGAGTGTGGCAAATGGCCTTGTGCTGAGACAGAACAGGATTGTTATTCCTCAGTCTATGCGCCAGGACATGCTGCATCGTATTCATGAAGGGCATCTTGGAATAGAAAAATGCAAAAGGAGAGCCAGAGAAGCAGTTTATTGGCCAGGTATTAATATGGATATCGAGAACATGATAGGGAAATGTAACACATGTCTCACACACCACTACAAACAGACAAAAGAGCCAGTGCTGATTGCAGAGCAATCAACTGCACCATGGCAAAAAGTGGGCACTGATCTCTTCCATTCGCATGGCAAGGACTATGTCTTAGTCATAGATTATTATTCAAACTACCCTGAGGTAGCCGAGCTCACTAGTACATCAGCACAGTCTGTCATCACACACATAAAAAGCTTCTTTTTCTAGACACGGAATCCCACAGTGTGTGGTTAGTGACAATGGCCCCCAGTACAACTGTGCAGAATTCAGGGAGTTTGCCAAGCAGTGTGGATTTCATCACACTACATCTAGCCCACTGCATCAATAGGCTAACGGACAAGCTGAAAAAGGAGTCCAAATTGTAAAAAGACTTTTGAAAAAAGAAAGAGATAGCAACACTGACCCATATCTTGCTTTGCTAAGTTACAGCTCAGCAGCCCTAGAGCGTGGTGCATCACCAGCAGAGCTGCTAATGCGTCGCAGGCTACGCACCACTTTACCACACATTATCGCAGAGAAAGACAAGGACAACAACAGAGAACTGACTAACAAGAGAAATAAACTGAAACTCAAACAGAAAATGAAATATGACAGATCAACAAGGAGACTGGAACCTCTTTGTGAAAGGGACATTGTGAGAACTGAAGATCCTAATACTTGGACCAGAAAGGCAACAGTTCTCAGTGAGGTGGGTCCCAGATCCTATACGGTGAGAACAGAGGATGGACAAGTGTTCAGAAGAAACAGGAAGAGTCTTGTGAAGATTCTGGAGGACACTGAAGGGCAACCTCAGGAAACTGAGTCTGGAAAGGATGTTAATGTGACACTAGATTTGCAGCACACTGAGCCTCCTTTATCTTCCCTAGATGTTGTCACTCCAGCTTTGAGACGATCCACCAGAAACAGGAAGCCACCTCAGAGACTCATAGAACAGTGAAGTGTTGAAGTTGTTTAAAAAAAAAAAAAAAGAGTTGACAGTTACATGTTATTTGTTACAAATGGAATAGTTGTGGCTTTTTTGTTTTGTTTGGTTATCAGTATGCAGTGTATTTGTGAAAAAAAGGAAAAGTTTTCTGTGTACTGCATTAAGACATCTTGAATGTTAGTAAGAAGGTTTTTTCAGTTGCAGTCTTGAAATGCTGTATATGTGTTACCAAGTTACACTAACCTGCTCAGGAAAGGGGATGTACTGATAGGTGTTACCACAAGGTGGCAGTATGATCACATGAGACAGCAAGTAGATTCAGGAAGTTGTAAAACATGTGAGCCGGAAGAGATAATCAAAAGGAAGCACGTCTTGCTAGCATGAAGAACATTTCTGACAAAAATGGAATGCATCTCCCGATTTATTTATCCAGCCCATTCATTACCAATGCCCAAAGATGCTGTTAAAGCCATCAATCAAACCATTTTCAATTATATCTGGAAAGGGAAAACACATTATATTAAAAAAGGTACCATGATTCAAGAATATGAGGAAGGTGGTGTTAAAGCTATAGACTTTGAATGCATTAATGGCACCATCAAAATTAACTGGCTGAGACAATTTATTAAACAACCCAAACATTTCTGGTTTCATATTCCCAATGAAATTTTTGCTAAATTTGGGGGCATTGAATTCCTGCTCAGATGTGACTATGACCTAAAAAAGCTCCCCTATAAACTCTCCTCATTTCATCAACAGGTCTTACTATATTGGAGATTGATTTATAAACATAATTTTAGCCCTCATATGACCCCTCTGTGGAATTGTAGATATGTACTATATAAACACAAATCAATATTCCTACAAAACTGGCAAAATAAGGGCATTTGGTCTGTACTACACTTATTAGACGGCACAGGGAATATTTTAACTTTTGAGAACTTCTGTGCTAAATATAACATAAATGATAAACGAGAATATAACCAAGTAATGGAGGCAATACCTCAGACAGTTATACTAATGGCCTCAACTTTAAATAGACTTGGCTCTTGCCCAAACCTCCCTTTGCTTTTGGTGAATGGTTTCCGCCTAGATGACTCAAAATTAAACAATTTAACGATTAGGAAAATATTTAATGAAGAAATCTTCCCAGCAACAGTTTCTAGAGCTGCTATTCTTAATTTTTTCTCCAAAAAAGAAGCTCAAATTCTAAGATCTAAATTCTTTAAATTTCCTATTTCACCAAAAGCAAGAGATCCACTATAAAGTTTTAAATGGAATTTATCCTTCTGCTGAGTTTCTAAGTAAACGCTTTGGCTTTGAGAACAATAACTGTTCCTTTTGTAATGAACATATAGAAAGTACAGATCACATTTTCTTTTACTGTATGTACACCATTGCGTTTTGGGATGATTTTCATCACTGGTTATCTAAACATGTACCAACCCCTGTTTTTAACTGTCAGAATATTTTGTATGGCTTTATTATTAAGAACTCATTGCATGATATGTCTATTAACACCCTCGTAATCTTGGGAAAATTTTATGTACACAAAAATAGATTTTTAAAATGCAAGCCAAATTTTAATGTATTTCATAAAGAACTCTGCCTTTTTTTCTCATCACTGAAACACATGAAGAAGCGGAATGCTGTGAAACTCCACTGTTTGGTCGATGATCGGAAACTCATGGAAAACCCCTAGAACTCTGGACACTCTGGACTGAAAAGAACCCCCCGTTTCTCTTTTTGTCTACTTTTATTATGCTTTTAGTTACTTTATCTTATTATTATTTACTATTCTTAATAAAAAAAAAAAAAAAAAACAAAAAAAAAACGTCTTGCTAGCATGGTGATTAAGACTTAAGTGTCTTTGTTACAAGTAAATAACAAACATTACAGGTATCACTGTGCTTTATTGGCAATAAAACTAGCCTGACTTCAACTATATAGAGAATCTATGGAGTATTGTCAAGAGGAAGATGAGAGACACCAGACCCAACAATGAAGACGAGCTGAAGGCCGCTATCAAAGAAACGTGGGCCTTTTTAACACCTCAGCAGTACCACAGGCTGATCACCTCCATGCTACGCCACACTGATGCAGTAATTCATGCAAAAGGAGCCCCGACCAAGTATTGAGTGTGTACATGGACAAGTTTTCAGTCGGCCAACATTTCTATTAAAAAAAAATATTTTTTTAAATTAATTTTATGTAATATTCTAACTTTTTTGAGAAACTGAATTTGTGTTTTCTTGAGCTGTAAGCCATAACCATCAAAATTAAAAGAAATAAACACTTGAAATATATCACTGTGTGTAATGAATCTATATAACATAGGCATTTCATTTTCTGAATTGAATTAATTAACTTTTCGATGACATTCTAATTTATTGAGATGCACCTGTACTCATGACCATGTGGTTTCACTTATCTCAGCACTTTTCCCCCTCAGTTCTGCTCACATCATCATTCTTCATCATTAGGTTTGCTCAACTTAGCTGTCTCTGCTACTTTCAATTCATCAATTTCAATTCATCAGAGAACTTCTGTAGATGGCAGTGTGTTGTGTTGTGTGAGAAGTCCGCAGTATAAAGAGTGAACAGGAAGGGAGCCAACACCGTTCCCTGGGGGGCCCCCGTGCTACCGATGATCGTGTCGGACACACAGTCCCAGGTTCTCACAAAATGAGGCCAGTTTGTGAGGTAGTCCAGGATCCATGATGACAGGTGCTGGTCCACCCCTGCGCGCAGCAGCTTGTCCTTCAGGGTCATCGGTTGGATGGTGTTGAAAGCACTGGAGAAGTCAAAGAACATGATCCTCACCACATTCCCAGGCTTCTCCAGGTGGGACAGAGAACGGTGAAGGAGGAAGATCACCGCATCCTCCACCCCAATGCCATGCTGGTAGGCGAACTGGAGTGGATCCATCGCTGGTTCCACCAGGGGGCGGAGGTGAGCAAGGAGCAGTCTCTCCAGGGTCTTCATCAAGTGGGACGTCAAGGCCACCGGTCTGTAGCTGTTCAGGTCTTTGGGGTGGGAAGTTTTTGGTACAGGTACCACACAAGATGTTTTCCACAGCTGTGGTACCCTCCCCAGCTTCAGGCTCAGGTTGAAGATGTACGTCACAATCCCACACAGCTGGTCTGCACAGGACTTGAGGAGCTTTGCGCTGATGCCGTCCGGTCCCAACGCCTTCCTCGCCTTGATCTTCCTCAGCTCCGTCCTCACCTGGGTCCTGGTCAGGGTCAGGATGGGGGGATGTGTGTTGGGAGTGGGGGGGTGTTGGTGGAGTGGGGAGTGGGCAGCAGGACTTGATGTCTTTACAGGCAGCAGTGGTTGTTGTGCAGTCAGTGGGGAGGGCGGTTGGTCAAACCTATTGAAAAACAAATTCAGATTGTTCGCCCACTCCCTGCCCCCCGTGGCCTGGAGGGAGGTATTCTGGAGCCCAGAGATGGTTTTGAGGTTTCTCCAGACCCCGCTGATGTCGCTCTGTTGCAGCTTGTCCTCCATCTTCCTCCTGAAGCTGTCCTTGCCTTCTCTGATCTTTCTCCTCAGCTCCCTCTGTACGGACTTCAGCATCTCCCTGTTCCCCGACCTGAAGATCCTCTTCTTCTCTCTCAGAAGTGTTTTAATCTCAGGGTTGATCCAGGGTTTGTTGTATGAGCAACACCGTATGGTCTTGGTGGAACGGATTTGTCCGCACAGAAGCTGAGGTAGCCCGTGAAGGTGTGAATGAGGCCATTGATGTCCTCACCATGTGGATCGCAGAGCTGCTTCCAGGCGGTGGCTTCAAAACAGCCCTTTAGAGCGTCCATTGCCTCCTCAGACCATAACATCACTGTGCGCATGGCCGGGGGTTGTCTGTGCACTAGGGGTTTGTACACCGGCCGGAGATGAACCAAGTTGTGATCCGATCTCCCGAGTTGGGGGAGTTGTGATGAGGTGTACGCCTCCTTAGTGTTTGCATAGAATAAGTCCAGTGTTTTATTGTCTCTAGTGTGGCATGTGACATACTGGGTAAACGTGGGTAGAATGGGAGACAGTGAAACATGGTTGAAATCGCCTGAGATGAGGAGAAGAGCATCTGGGTGTTCTGTCTGCAGCCTGCTGGTTACTGAATGGATGACGTCACGTGCTGTCTCAGCGTTCGCCGTCGGATTTGCATAAACAACAATGCAGATCACGTGTCAGTTTTCTCTCGGAAGATATGTAGGCCGCATGCTAACAGCTAGCAACTCAATGTCTTTGCTGCAGTGACGTTGTTTAACAGTGATATGTCCCGGTCTCCACCAGTTGTTGTTAACGTACATTATCACTCCACCACCCCTTGCTTTGCCACTGTCTGGTGTTCGGTCTGCCCGTATCATGTGGAAACCCTCCAGCTCAATGTTAGCATCTGCTACTAGTTCAGTTAGCCACGTCTCGGTAAACAAAAGGAGAGAGCACTCCCGGTATGTGCTATCGTAACGGCAGATAGCCGCTAGCTCATCTACCTTTCCCAGTATAGAGCGTACATTCCCCATAATAACGGATGGGAAGGTGGGCCTGTACCTTATACTCCTTGTCCGCCGTCTAACACCAGCCCGACAACCACGTCGTTTTCGCCTTATTTCTCTCGGTACGTCGAGTTTTTTCGTCAGCACCGAGTGGCGATGAAGTGCAAGCAATATAGCTTGCCTTTTTACTAACTGAAGGCCCTTGTTCTGGGTACAGCCAGTTAGGAGCCATATTTTTGAAAGTTTGTCACAAATTCTATTTTCTGTGAAGAGGCCACTAACAGCTAAAATGAATGTATATTTGTACTGGATTATTTCTGTTGCATTACATCTAGTGTATTTGCTGCTGATAACTGGCAATATATTTCCACAAGCACCAATATCACAGTGCTTAAGAGGTGGTATTCATTTAGTCATAATTTTGATTTGACATAAGTCTATCAAACAGGAATATTTTAGGTGCCTAATTTATCAAAATTTGCAAACAATTATTTTCTCATTATTTCACATTGTAAAACAATGATGGCAAGTTCAAGACAGATAAATACTTTCACAGACAGCTCTGTTTTTCTACCTAAAGCCCACTCCATTCAAACGCAGAGGTGAGACTAAAACATTTCCATTGATACTAAAAAAAACTGTGCAGGATGACAGATTTCCAACACAATTGAAAATTGTTAAAAAATAAATAAATAAAGACTCTAGGCAATATTTTTCATGATACTGTCACCAGTATAATCTCAGTAATGTGTGTCCATTAAAACCTGTTAACTTGTAATGGAAGTTCAGTTATACTGAATCTTTCCCACATGAGACTTCCCAAAAGCTAAATCTTGTGGAGGAATAAGATCAGGCGAGATGCGACAAGCTGGAAGGTTGCAAAGCTTTATTTTCCTCTAGCATAATTAGACGCACTTTGTAGCTCTGTGCGCTACTGTGCTGCTGAGGCATGTATAGCAAGCTCTTTTATACAGTGATCAGACAGAGAGAATGCATGGCACATTAGCATATCAGTCAATACACATGATTAGCATGACACTGGTTGGCTCGAGGGCACATGCATACAGTCCCGTCTGACTGCCTCCTGTGGCTCTTTGTCCGTCTGTGCATTGTCCTCTGTATGCAAATTGTCTTCCGTTTCCTCCAGGCCTTCTGAATGTGAAATAAGAGTCAATCTGCAGTGTGCTGGGTCACCACAATCTCAACAATAAATACAGACTGAAATGAACTGCAATTGACTTCAGAGAGCATGAATATCAACACCCACAGATAAGGTACATCTTAAAAAATTAGAATATCATGAAAAAGTTCCATTTTTTTTGTCACTCATTTCAGAAAGTGAAATCCATATATTATATAGATTCATTACGCAGAGAGTGATATATTTCAAGTGTTTATTTTAATTTTGATGATTATGGCTAACAGCCCATGAAAACCCCAAATTCATTTTCTCAAAAAATTAGAATAGCACATAAAAATAATTTTTAAAACTATTTTTTTTAATAGAAATGTTGGTCGACGGAAAAGTATGTCCATGCACACACTTGATACTTGGTTGGGGCTCCTTTTGGATTAATTACTGTATCAATGTGGTGTGGCATGGAGGTGATCAGCCTGTGGCACTGCTGAGGTGTTATGAAGGTCCAGGTTGCTGTGATAGTGTTATGGATGCCCCTTGCAGGGCACCAATGAGACGGCAGAGACCAAACAGTAAGTTTGCTGATTTATTCACAGAAGACTGGGATAACAAAATAAATAGCCTTGTGGGGCAAAACACGAACATGAACTCTGACACAAGAACTCTGACATTGGAGGTAGACTAAGAGAGGCAGCGAGGACGGAGCCAACGCTAAACAAACACTTACGGGAGGAAGCACAAAAGAATCACAGGAGAGATTGGAGTTGGGCATAGGAACTCCAGCCACGTACACGGAGGTGCACGATGTAGTTGTGTAGGTTGCAGTGAGGAGTAAGCCTCAGCCGCTCCCTTAAATGGAGAAACAAAAACCAATCAGGAAAGGAGAAAGTAATTAATGAAATACCATACAGCTGTCCCAGAGTGGCTCGGCTTTGACAGCCGGAAGTACGCCATGACGCTGTCAAAATAAGAGCCTTGGAGGAGGCCATAAGACAAGACCCGACATAGGATAGAACCGGGAAAATACTGGACAACCCGAGCACGGATGGGATCGGCACTCAGACCATCACAGTACCCCCCGTTCACAAGGTGCATTCCAGGCATAAACTTAACATTCAAGCACCCATCCCCCCCACCCCCCCACAACCAGAAGGCTACCAGGACCGACCCAGGGAGGGTGGAGAGGGAAACAGGCCAGGAGGGAAAGAACCAAGAAAAAACAAACAAACAAAGAATGACAGGAAAAAAAATCCCCACAAGGGACGGGCAACATGGATGAGCAAAAAATGCCGTGGCTAAAACACCACAGTGACCAAAACTAGACCATGACTCAGAGAAATATTCAGGTACAATGGAATGAATAAACAAAAATATATGAAACATTCTGCCCGGTAGGGCCACAAGAGAACCAAAATACAGATATACTCAAAAATCCACAAGTACCATATAAACACTGAGAACAAAAAAAGCTGAATAACTACAAAGTAGGCGAATAAAACTATGACCCAGGCAAAGAAAAAAAAACAAGGATAACCATAAAATGGTGAGGCTTAAATACAACAGTGACCAAAGCTAAACACCAAAGAGAAATACACAGGCACAATGGAATGAATATGAAAACATACTGTCCGGTAAGGAAACAGGAAAACAAAATACAGATATACTTCAAAAATCCACAAGTACCATAACCACACTAAGAAAAAAAACCCAAAAACTCCATAACTGCAGAGTAAGCAACAAACTATAGCTCAAGTACTGTGAGTCCATAATTAACAATAATAAAACATTAGAAAGTAAGTGTACCCAGCAAGTGCAGTTTGATACAAATTTGTTCTTCACAAGATTGCTATAAGAAAGCAGAAGTGGAGCAGGAGACAGAGTTTGCACAGTATTGGTCATGTCTACTCCAAAGCTAGACAAAATGCAAAATAATTCCGAGAACTGCCAGAATAATCAAAAAGGAAATTTCACTTCCCAAGGTACGTATACAAAGAAAGTCTGTGTAAAAATAGAAAAATAATTGCTGCCAAGCAAACAGATCCTTCCATTCAGTAAAAATAGTGAAATGGAAGCCTAAGCTCAAAAACATAGATTTTAAGTATGCCGTTATAGAAAGTCTTAAACAAAAGTGACAATCATCCCCTCCTCTCTGTAATGGCAACAAGGTTAATACTAATAAAGACAGAAGGCAGGGCAAAAATCAAGATACAGAACATTAGCAACATAATCATGAAAAATAAACACAACGACTACACTAAGGCTAAGGCAGGAAAACTCAATAAACTGAGGGCGAGGACATGGCTGAACTCATGTCCCGAAGGTCATAGAAAACAAATAACAAAGCGAGGACATCCAGACCCTAACAACAAGTAGTAAATTTTCAGGGGCGCCGGCAGGTAGAGAGCAGAGCAAAAAAAAAAGACAATTCAGGCGGTCTAGCCGCATCCCGATTCCATCTGACTGCGGGGGGAAAAAAGCAGTTTGGGCGGCCTACCCAAGTCCCAGACCCAGGAAAACAGTACCTCAGGTGGCCGGACCAGCTCGGCGAACCCACAAGGCAGTTCGTCAGGCGGACGACCAGGAACGCAGAATCCACAAAGCAGTCTTTCAGGTGGCCGAACCAGGTCGCCGATCCAACAACACAGTTCTACATGCAGCCGTCCCACGTCCTTAGACCACCAGGACCAGAGGGAGAAACTCAGATACGGCCTCCCTACCAAGAGGGACAGTGGGAGAGAGCCGACCCGAATGGAAAAATGGGAGGAAAGAGGAGTAACCAGCCCGACGTCCGGCGAAAGGGAATCCACAGCTCCCTCACCGGCCTCAAACTGAACCGGCGCTGCACTCTCGATGGACCCCGATTGGGTTGGCTCAGCACCCACGATGGGCCCCGATTGGACCGGCGCTGCGTCCTTGATGGACCCCGACTGGGCTGGCGAAGTCCCCACGTTGGACCCCGACTGGACCAGCGCTGCATCCTCAACGGGCCCAGATTAGACTGGCGCAGCACCCTTGTCGGACCCCGACTGAACCAACAAAGTATCAGGGATGACCTCCGAGCATGAACCCGAAGCCTCCATAATGACGACCGGAGCGGATTCGTCTCCGGTGACCCTGGCAAAAGGCTCAGAGAAACAAAAGGAACCGGGATCAGGGTCACCGGCAGTGGCAGAGCCCGGTGAGACGAGCTCGGATGCAGCTGTCGGCTGCACCCGGCTCATTTCCCCAAGAGACAGGCAAGAATGCTCAAAAACGGAGAATAAGAAGACAAAACAGAGCACTTACCTGATCTCAGGCTCTACCACCGTCCAGGACTCCGACGATCCAGGTTCAATGATCTGGAGGTCCATTCCTGGTTCCGACGACGATGGTCATCACAGTCTGAGGACTCCCTGGTGCTGAGGTCCACGCTGAAGGCCCGTTCGCTGTGGTGGCAGGGGATCCATGGCCTGCTGGGTCAAACCACACCTCCCTGAAGACCTGGGGATGCTCAATCGTCAGCGCAGGCTCCAACCGGCAGTCCGCCCTCCTCCACTGTCCGTGACGTGGCAGCGGAGCTGGTAACAGACTCTCCAGGGCCGCAGGCTCCTTCTTTGTCCCACGGTGTATTCCTGGCACCAGGGAACGCTCAGGGGAAGGAGACACAGAGGATGCAGGTTCACAATCAATGGCTACAGCAGGAAGAAGCTCAGGGGACTGTGAACCCCAAACTCCACCCCCAGGAGTCAGACAAGGCAAATCATAATATGGAGGAATAAAATGAAATAGTACTTGCCTTTTCTCCAAGGGGCCGATGGTGCCTGCTGCAGCGGGCTTGGTTCTTCCCCTCCCCCCATAGATGGTGATGGAGGGCCCCCCAGGAAGACGAAGAGGAGCCGCTTGCACCGGATCGATGACAGGCACCGCTGGAACAGGACTTGTGGAGCTCACAGCAGCCAGAGAGAGCATCAAGGAAGAGGGAGGAGCAGCCGTGGCAGTCCGGGGACAAGGAGCTGACGGAACAGCGGAAACAGAAGACCCGAAGGGGGAGGCTGCTGTCTTTCCCCTCTGTCGTGACGCAGGGGCAACAGCTGGCTGGGAGGCAGAGTTCTTTTGGCGGCCCGGCACTGGATCCGGACGGGGATCTCGCTGACGCTGGGCGCGAGCAGGATGACGGTGTTTACTGGCAGAGGGCAAGGCAAAGGTCAGGTCTGGAAACTGCCACTGCTGAGCAGAGACAGAGGCCAGCAACTTGGCGAACTTGGGATAGTCATAAAGTTCGGGATTGGCCTCCACCAGCCTGACGGCCGCCATCACATGCTTCATGATCAGAGTCGGATGGAAGGAAGGACGAGCCTCAGCCACATGGCCCCAGATGAGCTCAGCTGCCCACTGCGTCTTTTCCGGGGGAATCCTGGCTGACGTCCTCCTCCGCTGTAGATGGGAATGACCCTTGGGAGACGTGAACTCCTGGACTGGATGAGCGACAGGAACTGGATCCCGAGGCGAGGAACAGGAATGCCTCATCCTCGGCTTCCTGCCGGAGTTCCCCTCCGGTCCCCGGTTCTTCTCCCGGAGTGCCGCCATTTCCGCCCTCCTCGTCCTGACCTCGGTGTGGTCGCCATGGTGAGGACTGCGGTTAACTGCCACCTGTGCGAGGTCCAAGTACCTGAGTGTGGTGTCAGGAGTGATGCCGTAATGAGCGTTAGAGAGCAGGCCATCTAGCTCGATAAGGAACACAATCAGCTCATAGCCTAAGCTCCCAGAATAGCCCCTCCCTGACAACGCCATCTCCAACACGCCGGTACATGAAAAACAGGGAAAAACACAAGCCCCCCCCAAAAAACTTACTGTGGCTGGCGTCTCGTTTGGCTGCGACCAAGGAGGTCATAGACAAGGAGGCCATAAGACAAGACCCGAAATAGGATAGAACAGGGAAAATACTGGACAACCCGAGCACGGATGGGATCAGCGCTCAGACCATCACAGATAGTGAACTTCAGCTTGTCTGCATTGTTGGGTCTGGTGTCTCTCATCTTCCTCTTGACAATGCTCCATAGATTCTCTATGGGGTTTAGATCAGGAGTTTGCTGGCCAATCAAATACAGTGATGCCATGGTCATTAAACCAGGTTTTGATACTTTTGGCATTGTGTGTGTGTGTGTGTGGGGGGGGGGGGCAAGTCCTGCTGGAAAATGAAATCAGGTTCTCCATAAAGCTTGTCAACAGAGGGAAGCATGAAGTGCTCTAACGTTTCCTGGCAGACCACTGCGCTGACTTTAGTCTTGATAAAACACAGTCGACAAACACCAGCAGATGACCTCTGTTCAGATACAAGTAAATTTTGCATTTCATTTGGAAATCAAAGTCCCAGAGTCTGGAGAAAGAGTGGAGAGGCACAGAATCAAAGTTGCTTGAGGTTTAGTGTGGAGTTTTCACAGTCAATGATGATTTGAGGAAGCATGTCATCTGCTGGTGTTGGTCCACTGTGTTTTATCGAGACCAAAGTCAGTGCAGTTGTCTACCAGGAAATTTTAGAGCACTTCATGCTTCCCTCTGTTGACAAGCTTTATGGAGAACCTGATTTCATTTTCCAGCAGGACTCCCCCCCCTCACACACACACACACACACACACACACACACACACACACACACACACACACACACACACACACACACACACACACACACACACTGCCAAAAGTATCAAAACCTGGTTTAATGACCATGGCATCACTGTGTTTGATTGGTCAGCAAACTCTCCTGATCTAAACCCCATAGAGAATCTATGGAAGATTGTCAAGAGGAAGATGAGAGACACCAGACCCAACAACACAGATGAGCTGAAGGTCACTATCAAAGCAACCTGAACCTTCATAACATCTCAGTAGTGCCACAGGCTGATCATCTCCATGCAACACCACATTGATACAGTAATTAATCCAAAAGGAGCCCCGACCAAGTATTGAGTGTGGACATACTTTTCAGTCAGCCAACATTTCTATCAAAAAACTATTTTTTAAAATTATTTTTATGTAATATTCTAATTTTTTGAGAAACTCAATTTGGGTTTTTCATGGCTGTAAGCCATAATCATCAAAATTAAAATAAACAAATGCCTGAAATATATCACTCTCTGTGTAATGAGTCTACATAATATATGGGTTTCACTTTCTGAAATGAGTGACAAAAAAATATTGAACTTTTTCATGATATTCTAATTTTTTGAGATGTACCTGTACACAACCCAAGCTATCAGCCTGTACATAAGCTGACAGCACCATCTTCTGGATCAGTGTGCACCTTACAGTCAGACAGCTTAGGTTCAGGTTCAGGTTCAGGTTGCTTTATTTGTACCCGTAGGTAGATTTGTTTTGCAGTCTGGTGACATCCATATTTACAAGCCACAATTACATTCAACATAAACACAAACACAGGCACACATGAAGCTGACTATAAACATGATAAAAATACTCAAGGCTCCATCAATCAGGGTATTAAGACAAAGAGATGAGAGAAAAACCAGAGATAAGACAGAAGGGTCATATTAAAAAGTTAAAGACTAGTCAAAGAGGTTAAAAACTCAAAGGTCTAAAACCCAATAAAAGATTTAGAATCCAAATAAAATCCTACAAAAATAAGTAAATATAAAATGGGGTTAATAAATAGGTACTGTGGAAATGTGAAAATGACGAGGCAGAGTTTATCTCACGAGTCAGGTTTATTCACATCTTCCAACATCAGCAAAAACAGAAAGAGGAAAAACCCCAGATATTCGTCCTTTATATATCAGGACCTTCAAAGCTCACAGTAACGTTGCATTTAATCCCAAGTAACAATGCATCTTCTCACAGATCTTAACACCTCAACCCCCAGTCTCTGGCAGCCAGGAAAATCCCCCAAGGCCGTCTCTTTGCATATCAAAGACTAAACTTTCACATCCTCCTGTTATCTCCAAGGAGACTCGGTCCTTTGTTCAATCTGAGATGTGAAGCCTAAAGTGGTATACATATGAAGCATAAAGTGATATACATATGTGCATATGAGTCCCACATGACCCCCCCCCCAAACGTCTAAGATGGAACAACGGAATAACAGTCTGCATGTCATGATAAAATCATTACACATCAGCCCACATGCTGCTTGGGCCTCAGTCTCCTCCCGTATCTGCTGTAAGCGGACTTCACCACTTCCGCGGCGCCATCCTGCTGGGGAGCTGCTGTCTGAGGGGGAGAACTGTTTGTCAATCCCTGTGGGTGTTCTGGGGAATGTCCCCTAGGGGGTCTGCCGCGCCGCGGAGGCCTGGCCAACAGCACATCCTCGTCCGCCACCACAAAGGCGGGTTTGAGCCTGTTTATGCCAATCTTTTCTTTCCTGCCCCACAAATCTAGCAAAAAATGCTTATCTCCTGTTTCCAGCACTCTAAATGGTCCATCATAAGGTGGTCGCAGCGGTGGTCGATGGGCATTGTGTCTGACGAAAACAAACTCCGCGTTTTTTAAAGCCTTAGGCACAAAAACTGACATAATACTCGGCCCAGGAAACACGCACGCAGGCTCAGACAGATTTGAAAGCTTTATTGAGCAACAATGTTTGTGAGTGGATGCGTGTATGCAAGATGTGAATGTGATGTGGGTGGAGGATGAGACCAGGACAGAGCAGTTCACCTTTCAGCCAGGCAACCCTATGATAGAGGAGAGCAGGGATTAGCTGGGCAACCACACGGGAAAGTGCTGATGTTACTGTGCTTACTTGTAGTGGCGCGGTGGCTGGCGTGGCAAGTCCCAAGCCTGGGAGACAGTGTCCTGCTGTGTGTCCGGGATGATGCGGCAAGTGGAGGAGCAGCGTGACGAGGAAGGGAGAGTCCGCCGCCACGGGATCCACCTGTGCACAGAGGAAATCTGAACGGAGAAGGTAAGGCAGGATTGACAGCTTACGTGTCCGAAGAGAAGACAGCTGGCCCGACAATAGGGAAGAAGCTGTGAAGGTTACGCAGGGAGACAGACGGCTCCAGGCCGCAGCTCAGGGCAGGATGGAATAAATAGCAGAGCTTAACGAGGCGCAGGTGTGCGCGCAGCTGAAGTGGAGGCCCGTGAGCTGCGGGTGATGACAGTACTCCCCCCCCCACCAGCGCCACCTGGCGCTGGCCTACCTGGGTGTATCCGGTGGAACTCCACGATGAGGTCAGGATCCAACACCCACGAAGAGCGCACCCAGGATCTCCACTCCGGACCATAACCTTCCCAATCCACCAGGTATTGCAGCCCACGACCCCGACGCCAGGAGTCCAAGATGGCATTAACACCCCACGCCGGGTCACCATCGACCATCCTGGGCACAGGAGGAGACCTAGGAGGAGGGCAGAGTGAATTGGAAAGCACAGGTTTAATTTTGGAGATGTGGAAGGTGGGACACACACGAAGGGAGGGGGGGAGGGCCAAACGCACAGCCACCGGGTTAATAATCCTGGATATGGTGAAAGGACCGAGGAATCTTGGTGCCAACTTCTTCTTCTCACCCTTAAGGCAGATGTCCTGAGAGGAGAGCCACACCTGCTGACCCACCCGGTAAACAGGAGCCGGCCTTCTGTGGCGGTTGGCGATGGAGCTGTTGCGCGCCGCTGTGCGTAAAAGCGCATCTCTGGTCTTCTTCCACATGCTCCGGCAGCGCCTGATGTGTGCCTGAATAGATGGAACAGCCAGTTTGACCTCCTGCTCCGGGAAAACAGGGGGGTCGTACTCCAAGGACGCTTGAAAAGGAGACACCCCAGTTGCAGTGGACCGGGCTGAGTTATGGGTGTACTCCACCCAGGTCAGGTAGGAGCTCCAAGACGAGGGGCTGGATGATGTCACTCAGCGCAGGGCGGCCTCTAACTCCTGGTTTGTGCGCTCACACTGCCCGTTGGACTGGGGATGATGACCAGAAGAGAGACTCACTGTGGCCTCCAACGCACTGCAGAAGCTCCTCCAAACCTGGGAGACAAACTGTGGACCACGGTCCGAGACCACGTAATGCGGAATCCCATGCAGCCTGACGACATGCTGGACCAGGAGATCGGCCGTCTCACGTGCCAAAGGAAGACCCTGAAGAGGCACAAAATGGGCGGCCTTGGAGAACCTGTCCACGATGGTCAGGACCGTGTCATAGGTGTTGAAGACCGGAAGACCGGTGACGAAGTCAAGTGCAATGTGTGACCAGGGCCTACCCGGAACCGGCAGGGGCTGGGGTAGACTCGCAGGTGGAGAGTTCAGAGACTTGCCAGTGGCGCACTGGGGACAGGCCCGGACATAGTTGGTAACGTCCCTCTGAAGGCCCGGCCACCAAAACGAGCGCTGCAGAAAACTCACCAAGCGGGTGATGCCAGGGTGACAGGTGAGCCTGGAGGTGTGGGCCCAATGGATCACTTCACCCCGAACCACCGAAGGAACATACAACCTGCTTTCTGGCCCCCCACCGGGATCTGGCTCCGCCTCCTGAGCCCTCCGAATCTTGTCCTTGATGTCCCATGAAATCGCCCCCACGACGCACGACTCGGGCAGGATAGTATGTTCGGGCTCCTCTGGAACTCCTGGGGCGAATTGTCTGGAAAGGGCGTCAGGCAACCCATTCTTTGAGCCTTGATGGTATGTGATGGTAAAATTGAAAAGGGTGAAGAACAGAGACCAGTGCGCCTGGCGGGCATTCAGGTGCTTCGCTGACCTCAGGTACTCCAGGTTCTTGTGGTTCGTCAAGACCACAAAAGGTTGGGCTGCCCCCTCTAACCAGTGACGCCACTCCTGTAGCGCGAGCTTGACGGCGAGGAGCTCCCTGTCGCCGACGTCGTAATTCCGCTCTTCCGCTGATAGTTTCCTGGAGAAGAAGGCACAGGGCCGCTTAACACCATCCACCGGTGACCGCTGGGACAGCACCGCGAGTCGGACGTGTCGACCTCCACCAGACACTGAAGAGCGGGGTCAACCTGGGTCAAGACCCGGGAGGACGAGAACTCCGCCTGGAGAGTCTTGAAGGTGGTAGCAGCCTCCTCAGACCACCGAAAAGGCACCTTCGATGACGTGAGGCAGGTCAGGGGGGAGATGATGGCGCTGTAGTTGGGGACAAAGCGCCGGTAGAAATTAGCGAATCCAATGAATTGTTGCACCTGCTTCCTCGAGGTCGGCGTGGGCCACTCGACCACCACTTTGACCTTAGCAGGGTCGGGAAGGATCTGGTTGTGGGAGATCACGAACCCCAGGAAGGAGGTGGTTTGGGCGTAGAACTCGCACTTTTCTGCCTTAATGAACAGACGATTCTCCAGCAGACGTTGCAGGACCCGCCTCACATGGGCCTGGTGCTCCTCGCGTGATCTGGAGAAGATTAGTATATCGTCAAGATACACAAAGACGAAAACCCCCAGGAAATCCCGCAGAACGTCATTTATAAGGCGCTGGAAGACGGCAGGTGTGTTGGTGAGCCCGAATGGCATCACGAGATACTCAAAGTGGCCGCTGGGTGTCCTAAAGGCCGTCTTCCATTCGTCTCCCTCCCGGATCCTAACGAGATGGTAGGCGCTGCGGAGGTCGAGCTTGGTGAACCAGGTCACCCCCTGGAGGGAGTGGAAAGCGGTGTCCATGAGAGGGAGAGTGTAGCGGTCCTTAATCGTGATGTCATTCAAGGCTCTGAAGTCAATACAGGGACGTAGGGACCCATCCTTCTTGCCCACGAAAAAGAAGCCCGCACCAAGCGGGGACGAAGAGGGGCGGATGATTCCAGCACTGAGTGACTCCTTTATGTATGTGTCCATCGCCTCGCGTTCCGGTGCAGAGAGACTGTAAAGGCGGCCAGATGGCAGGGGCGCCCCCGGGCGGATGTTAATTGCACAGTCATACGGTCGATGCGGTGGAAGGGACAAGGCTCTGGACTTACTAAAAGCTGCCCCCAAGTCGTGGAACTCCTGCGGCACCAGGGTCAGGTCTGGGGGCTCAGTGACAGGGGCCGACAGAGGGGCAGATGGGGCACAAGCAGCCGACTGGAGGCAGGTACCCAGGCAGAAGGTGCTCCAAGACAGGACGCTGCCGGTTCTCCAATCCAGGACAGGGTTATGCAGCCGCAGCCAGGGATATCCCAGAATGACACGGTCCGACAAGGAGGGAAGGATGTAGAGGATCAGATCCTCCCGGTGGTTGCCGGAGACGATGATGGGAACTGGCATGGTGTGATGAGTGACTGTACCCAGAGAAGAACGAGAGAGCGTTACCAAGTTCAGAGGATTTGGCAGCTGTTGGCTGGGTATGCCCAAACGGGTTGCCAGGCTTTTAGAAATAAAATTTTGCTCTGCCCCAGAATCCACCAGTGCGTGAGTGGAATGTCCAGTGGAGTTGTGGCAGAAACGTATTGGCAATGTGCAAGAGGATAGGGGATTAGATCGGTTGGAGTCCGCGAGGCCCCCTATTGTGACTTGCGGACCTCCCCTTTTTAGCTTCACCGGGCACAGCTCCATGGGATGCCGGTCATCTCCGCAGTACATGCAGAGACCCCGTTCCCGCTGGCGTTGTCTCTCCGCTAGAGGGAGCCTAGTGCGCCCGAAAGCCATGTCCTCTGGTTCATCGGCGGACTCCGGGGCAGGTAACGCCAGAGGGCGTGACTGAGCTGGGTGGAGGGAAGCTCCGCGCAAGCGGCTGACAGACTTTCGCTCCATAGCCCGTTCACGCAGCCTGTTGTCCAGACTAATCGTGAGCAAGATCAACTCAGAGAGTCGCCCTGGGAGATCCCAACCAGCTAGTTCATCCCTCAGACCTGAATTAAGGCTACGGAGGAAAATGCTGCAGAGAGAAGCCTCTCCCCAGCCCACCTCCTCCGCAGCCACCCGGAAGTCGACCGCGTATTCCGCCGCGGACCGGACTCCCTGTTGGAGACCAAGGAGCCAGTCCGCGAGGACGCTGTCGAGACGGGAATGATCAAAGACTTCTAGAAAGTCTTGCACGAACCGGTCATATGAGAGGTTTGCGTAACTTGGCTTCGTCATTACAGCGTAAGCCCAAGCTAACGCTCGCCCCTCGAGGAGGTTAGCCATGTACCCGATTCGGCTATGGTCTGAGGGAAAGTCCCCGGGAATGCGCAGAAACACTGACTCACATTGTAGTATGAACCCCTTCGCTCCACCGAGCTTCCCGCTGAAGCGAGCGGGGGTAGGGATAGGTGTGAGACGGGCTGGCGTTCCCGAGCTAGGCTGGCCAGCTGTGGAAGCACCCGTAGCCATGCCGCCAGGACGACCCGGAGGGAAAGACCGCGGGGGTCCAGGCGGTCCAACCGATTGGTAATTGAGGTTAGTTGATTTAGGATTACTTGTTGCTGATGAGCAATCAAATCTACCCGAGCCTCGAGGGTGCTAAAACGGCGCGTGAGCCCGCTGCCCGCTGTCCGCTGGGCCGCTTTGCTGGAGCCGTACTGACATAATACTCGGCCCAGGAAACACGCACGCAGGCTCAGACAGATTTGAAAGCTTTATTGAGCAACAATGTTCGTGACTGGATGCGTGTATGCAAGATGTGAATGTGATGTGGGTGGAGGATGAGACCAGGACAGAGCAGTTCACCGTTCAGCCAGGCAACCCTATGAGAGAGGAGAGCAGGGATTAGCTGGGCAACCACACGGGAAAGTGCTGATGTTACTGT
Source organism: Pholidichthys leucotaenia (assembly GCA_020510985.1). Taxonomy (NCBI): domain Eukaryota; kingdom Metazoa; phylum Chordata; class Actinopteri; order Cichliformes; family Pholidichthyidae; genus Pholidichthys; species Pholidichthys leucotaenia. The sequence continues at coordinate 362,771,417 of CM035842.1, read as the reverse complement.
GCTTACTTGTAGCCATGTGAAGCGGGGAAGCCCATGGGCTGTTTGAACGCCGGATGATGCCCAACTTTTCCAGGTTGGCGAACTCCTCGCGCGCTATGGTCAGTTTAGCTGAATCCAAGTGCTGAGCTTTTGCAAAAACGGGAGGACCGGTGGTAGTAATAAAATGTTCCACCCCGTGTTTAGTGACGGCCGCCGAAAATGTGGGAACCGTGAGTGCTAGAAACTGAGTGAGCAGTGTGTGGAACTTACCACTTGCAGCTGTGACGTTGGCTTGTGCTGTTGGCGGGGCCACTCGGGCTGTACAAGGAATAGAATAAAAAGAAAGTGCATTAACCAGGCGCCTGTTAGCAAGATCAACCAACAAACCATGTGAGCACAGAAAATCAGCCCCCAACATATTGAAATTCACTGCAGCTATGACAAAAGTCCACTCAAATGTACGGCCGTGCAGGGACAGAAGCAGAGTCCTCTCACCAAAGGTCTTAATCGTCGAGCCGTTTGCTGCTGACACCTCGGGACCACTGGAAACTGCCAGCCGGTCAGCGGAGGAAGGTGTGATGAAACTCAACTGGGAGCCTGTGTCCACAAGGAATTGCCTCCCCGAGCGCGCATCCTTCAAGTAGAGCAGCTTGTTCTCCTCCCCGAGGGCCGCAGCTGCTACTGACCCCCGGTCTTGGCGTTTCCCGAGCGCTTGAACTGGCACGGTGGTATACATTTGCGTGCCTTCTCTGCAAAGCGGCGATGGTAGAAACAGAGGGCGTCTCCTCCGCGATCCTTGGCCCCCGCCGCTGCCGTCGTCGGTGGTTCTGCTACCGCCGTCTCTGGCCCCCCGCCATCTCCGGCCGTCGCACCGAACTCCGTCGCTGCTGCGGTGGCTGCGCACTGTTTGCTGGCAGTGAGAATCCGGTGTGCCTCCTGGGCCAGCACGCGGAAGTCCCGCTTGGCCAACAACGGCGAACTGGCCAGGGTTGCTCTCGTGGCCGATGGTAGGGTCCTGAGGAAAATGTGAGTGAAGATGAAGTCTTTGTCGCCTGAGCCCCTCAACCTCAGCATGTCCTCCATCAGGTCAATGGGCGTGCCATCTCTCAAATCGTTCAGAGTCAGGAGCCTCTCCGCTCTCTCCTGGACTGAGAGAGTGAAGCGCTGGATGAGCGCAGCCTTCAACCCGCTGTATTTGTCGTCGGCCGGTGGCTGCTCCAATAGGCTCTCCACATGCCGAGCCGTGCGGTTGTCGAGCTTGGCAATCACATGGTAGAACTTCGTGTCATCTACCGTTATCCCCTGGAAGGCGAACTGTGCTTCGACCAAGTGGAACCAGGAGCGCGGGTTGTCTTGCCAAAAGTCCGGTAGCTGGACGGTAGCGGCATACGCTTGGCTGGGAGCTCCTGACCCGGTTGGCTCGGGGGAATTTCTTTCATCCATGATATGTCTTAGGGTCACCAGTGTGGAAATGTGAAAATGACGAGGCAGAGTTTATCTCATGAGTCAGGTTTATTCACATCTTCCAACATCAGCAAAAACAGAAAGAGGAAAAACCCCAGATATTCGTCCTTTATATATCAGGACCTTCAAAGCTCACAGTAACGTTGCATTTAATCCCAAGTAACAATGCATCTTCTCACAGATCTTAACACCTCAACCCCCAATCTCTGGCAGCCAGGAAAATCCCCCAAGGCCATCTCTTTGCATACCAAAGACTAAACTTTCACATCCTCCTGTTATCTCCAAGGAGACTCGGTCCTTTGTTCAATCTGAGATGTGAAGCCTAAAGTGGTATACATATGAAGCATAAAGTGATATACATATGTGCATATGAGTCCCACAGTACCTAAATTATGTGCAATATATTGTTACAACTTGTTCAACTCTTTGACAGCAGCAGGAACAAAGCTGTTTTTGTAGCGCTGGGTTTTGCTTTTTGGGACGGCAAACCTCCATCTTGAGGGAAGAAGCTGAAAAAAGCTTACCCAGTTCAGTAAGGCCCGATGTGTGCGTGTGTGTGTTTGTCCCTGCACTTACCAAGTCGCAGTGTGGTCTCAGTGTGTTAATATCCCTCTTGCTGCCTTTTTTTTTTTTTTTTTTTTAACATGGAGCACTGATCGACCCGCTCCACTGTCTGGTCCCAGAAGAATCTTTGTATTGAGATAAAAAGAAGTGACACTGAGAGTCTGGAGGTGGAGGAGAAACATCAGACCCTCCAGCAGACAGCAGAGGTAAAAGCTAGTCACACATTTGACAATAAAGGTGAACATCCAATTTTTTAAAAAGCCATTTAACTAAACTTCCGATGACTAAGTAGCTTGGTTCGTCTGATGAACACTCGTACTTTAATACCTTTGATCTGGATGTACAGTAGATCCACCTCATGACTACTGTGTGCGAGCTTGGTGACTTTCAGCTTTATTTATTCAGCTTTATTTATACAGCGCCACATCACAACAGAAGCCGTCTTGTGTCGCCACAATGCAGAAAAAAACCCCACAGTCTCAGAAAAACCCAGCAATCAGACGATCCCCTGTGAGCAAGCACTTAGCAACAATGGAGAGGAAAAACTCCCATTTAGCAGGAAGAAACCTCTAGCAGAACCAGGCTCAGGGAGGGGCAGTCATCTGCTGCGACTGGCTGGGGGTGAGGGGATAGACAGGATGGAGAGGACAGACATAAAGAACATAACAGTGAGATGCCAAGTACGTTATTGGAGGTCAACCAACAGTATGGCTCAAATAACAACAGAACAAAAGTGGGGTTGAGAGACACAAAATCCCTCCTTAAACGTAAGCTATATTAAAAAGGAAGGATTTTACCCTGTTCTTAAAAACAGAGACCGAGTCTGACTCCCGGACCCAGAGTGGTAACTGGTTCCAGAGAGAAGGAGCTTGGTAGCAGAAGGCTCTGCCTCCCAATGTACTTTTGGAGATTCTACGCACCACTAGTAATCCAGCGTTTTGGGAGCGTAATGTTCTATTAGGACGGTATGGTAAAATCAGATCTTTTATATATAGGGAGGCCTGATTATTAAGAGCTTTGAAAGTAAGAAGAAGGATTTTAAACTTGATTCTAAATTCTATGGGAAGCCAATGAAGGGAGGACAGAACCGGGGAGATATGATCTCTTTTTCTGGAACCAGATAAAACTCTAGCAGCAGCATTTTGAATCAACTGAAGATTTTTTAAGGATATTTTAGGACAACCAGATAATAACAGATTACAATAATCTAATCGAGAGCTGACAAAGGCGTGAATCAGTTTCTCAGCGTCATTCAGAGACAGGATGTTCCTAATCTTGGCAATATTGCGCAGATGATAGAAGGCAGTCTTAGAAACAAATTTAATATGAGAATTAAAGGACAAATCTTGATCAAAAATAACTCCAAGGTTCCTCACAGAACTATTCAGAGTGAGAGTGGCGGCATCTAAATTAAGGGCATGATTTGAGAAGGAATTTCAAAGATGTTTTGGGCCAACAAGAATGACTTCAGTCTTATCTGAGTTTAATAGTCGAAAATTACAAGTCATCCAAGCTTTGATGTCCTTAAGACAGGCATCTAACTTGGCTAATTGATTACAATCATCGGGCTTCATTGACAGGTATAGTTGTGTGTCATCTGAGTAACAGTGAAAATGTATACAGTGCTTTCTGATGATATTGCCTAACGGAAGCATATATAAACTAAAAAGAGTAGGGCCTAACACAGATCCCTGTGGGACTCCGTGACTGAGCTTAGAGTTGGAAGAAAATTCATCATTGATGTGAACAAACTGAAATCTATTGGACAAATAAGATCTAAACCACTGCAACGGAGTTCCATTTAGTCCAACATAGTGTTCTAATCTATCAAGTAGAATGGCATGATCGATAGTGTCAAAGGTTGCACTGAGATCTAAAAGAACAAGAAGAGAGACAAGTCCATTATCAGATGCAATCAGGAGGTCATTAGTGACCTTCACTAAGGCAGTTTCAGTGCTGTGATGAACTCTGAACCCAGATTGAAACACCTCAAACAAACCAACTCCCTGCAAATGGTCAAATAATTGCGCAGCAACAACTCTTTCCAAGATTTCTGAAATGAAATGAAAATTAGAGATTGGTCGATAATTGGCCAAAACTCCTGGATCGAGCGTCGGTTTTTTGAGTAAGGGTTTAATTACAGCAGTTTTAAAAGCCAGTGGTACATAACCCAGATTTAAAGAAGAATTAATTATAAGAAGAATACGGAATACGGCTACCAATAATTGGGAAGATAATTTTAAATAGCCTGGAAGGAATAGGGTCCAAAAGGCAAGATGAAGGCTTAGATGAGGAAATTATTTTATCCAACTCTAAGAGGTCGAATGGAGTAAACTTATCTAAGCGAATATCAACTGAGGGAGTTGTAGTAGTAAATGTACTTGAGTTTACGGTAGGAAGAATCTGACTGATTTCATCTCTAATAGATAAAATTTTAAGGTTGAAAAAGTTCAGAAAGTCCTGACTAGAAAGCTCAGGGGGATGCGAGGATTGACCGAGTCCCGGCTCTTTGTAAGCCTGGTTATAGTGTTGAAGAGAAACCTGGGGTTATTCTTATTCGCTTCTATTAGTGCAGAATAATAGCTTGATCTAGCTTTTCTAAGAGATTTTTTATAGATCAAGAAATGATTTCTCCATGCTAAGTAGAATTCATCTGAATTAGTTGAACGCCATTTCCTTTCCAATTGACAAGTTTTCTGTTTTAAGCCACGAGTTTCTGAGTTAAACCAAGGGGTTAGAAATCTCTGGTTAGACTTTTTCTTTTTTAAACGGGCTACCAAATCTAGAGTCTGATGCAGAGAGGCTGTAACACTATCAACCACTATCAACTTCACGTAAAGCAACACTATGTAAGATTTTCACTTTAATGTTTCCAAAATTATTTTGATGGTCCATCAACCTTTGACCAGGTGAATGTCTTGTCCACCACAGCCTGAGTGGGCACTATGTAATATTCCTGTTCCCAGTAAGAACACATGAAAGACTATAAATGTCATGCTACAAATAAAAAGTACTTACTTGTTCATCGGCGTCGGCCTCCGTCGGTCTATGATGACCATGGAAGAGAATCCTAAACGTCTACTCTGCTGGAACAGCACCGCCTGTGGCTGAACAGGCCGATGCGCGAATGGCAGTTCCTGTCACACAGATCGCACTTGTGGGTGGTCTCCGTGCTGCTGGGTCTGTGGCGGTTCTTCCTGTGGGTCCTTTTTTCATCTGCTGCAGCAGTTAGTCTCTCTTCACCCGCCTTGAGCTGTCTGGTCAGGGTGCCTCTCCATTTGGAGCGGTCTGTTGCAAGGTCCTCCCAGCGCTCTATGTTGATCTCCAGGGCCTTCATGTCTCTCTTGCAGACGTCTCTAAAGCGTAGCTGTGGGCTCCCATACGGTGAACGTGGCCTAGTCAGCGGAGCCTGCACTGCCTGAGTAGAGTGAACATGGAGGGAAGGCCGGTGCGGGACAGAACTTCTGTGTTGGGCACTTTGTCCTGCCAGGATATGTCCAGGATGTGGCGAATGCAGCGCAAGTGGAAGGAGTTCAGTTTCTTTTCCTGCCGGGCGTATGTTGTCCACGTCTCACTCCCATAGAGCAGTGTGCTGATGACGCAGGCGTTGTACACTGCCATCTTCGTCTTGACAGACAGTTTGGGATTCTCCCACACTCGTGTGGTGAGGCGAGCGAGTGTGAAGGCTGATTTTCCAATCCTCTTGTCGATCTCTGTATCAAGGGAGAGGTTGTTGCTGATCGTGGACCCCAGGTACGTGAACTGATTCACAACCTCCAGCTCGTAGTCATCGATGGTGATGGTTGGTGGTGCTTCCGTGCCTTGCGCCAAGACATTAGTCTTCTTCAGGCTGATGGTAAGCCCGAAGTCCTTTCATGCCTGGGAAGTGGTCAATCAGGGTCTGAAGCTCCTGCTGTGTGTGGGTTGCGACTGCAGCATCATCTGCGAACAGCATGGCTCTGATTAGAGCCTCGCGTACTTTGGTTCTGGCTTTCAGGCGGGCGAGGTTGAAAAGCCTGCTGTCAGATCTTGTGTGCAGGTAGATTCCCTCTGTTGCTGTGCTGAAGGCATGCATCAGGAGCATAGCAAAGCAAATCCCAAAGAGGGCTGGCGCAAGTACACAGCCCTGTTTCACTCCGCTGCGTATGTTGAATGGCTCTGAGACGTTGCCGTCATGCTGCACTATCCCCTGCATGTTGGTGTGAAACGATTCGATGAGCCTTTGCAACATTGGTGGGCATCCTATCTTTGGCAGGATCTTGAAAAGGCCCTCTCTGCTGACCAGATCGAACGCTTTGGTGAGGTCGATGAAGGCGACGTACAGGGGCATGTTCTGTTCTCTGCATTTCTCCTGGAGTTGGCGGATGGAGAATATCATGTCTACCGTCGATCGCTCAGCGCGGAAGCCACACTGAGACTCGGGGTAGACACGTTCGGCAAGCTTCTGTAGACGAACGAGAACAACTCATGCGTAGACTTTGCCAACAACGCTGAGGAGGGAGATACCCCTGTAGTTGTTGCAGTCACTTCTCTCCCCTTTGTTTTTGTAGAGGGTGATGATCTTAGCGTCCCTCATGTCCTGTGGTACGGCACATTCCTTCCAGCACTGGCAGAGGACGTCATGCAATGGCAGCAGTAGGGCAGTCTTGTAGTGCTTGATCAGGTCGGGGGGTATGCTGTCGTTGCTGGGTGCCTTGCCAGCGGCCAAGCTATCAATGGCCTTGCTGAGTTTGTCGATGGTTGGCTCGGCGTCAAGTTCGTCCATGGATGGCAGGCAGTCGATGGCATCAAGGGCTGATGGTGTCACGGTGTTCTGTCGGGAGTAGAGGTCGGAGTAGCGTTCCACCCATCTCTCCATCTGCTTGTTCTTTTCTGTGATCATCTCCCCAGTGGAGGATTTGAGGGGGGCCGTCTTGCTCTGAGCCGGACCAAGTGCTTTCTTGATGCCATCGTACATACCATGGATGTTCCCTGTTATGGCAGCAGTTTGAATATCTTGGCTGAGCTGAGTCCATTACTCGTTGGCACAGCGCCGAGCAGTCTGCTGAACTTTGCTTCTCGCAGCCCTGAGAATCTGGAGATTCTTCTCATTTGGGTACTTCTTGTACTCAGCAAGTGCTGAGCGCTTGGCTTCAATGACGGGGGTCATCTCGGTCAACTTGGCGTCAAACCAGTCCTGTGACTTCGAGGTCTTCCTCCCAAAGGTAGCCAAGGCTGTTGCGTGGATGGTGTTTCGCAGCTCTTCCCACTTCTGCTTTGCAGATTCTCCTTCTTGTGGTACACAAAGTTCCTTCTCAAAGGTGGAGGCAAACTGCTCAACAACTTCTGGTTGGGCCATCTTGCTGGTGTCAATCCGTGCCTTTCCAGGCTGTCTAGCACGATGGAATTTCTTCAGCTGCAGCTTGACCTTGCAACACACCAATCAATGGTCTGTGTCGCAATCTGCACTCTGGAATGAACGGGTGATTAGCACGTTCTTCAGTGAGGTGTGCCTGGTCAGGATCAAGTCCAGCTGGTGCCAGTGCTTTGAGCGCGGATATCGCCAGGAAACCTTGTGTAGGGGTTTGGTCTTGAAGAATGAGTTTGTGATGCACAGATCGTGATATGTGCAGAACTCGAGCAGCCGCTGTCTGTTGTCCTTCATTCTGCCCACGCCAAATCGTCCAAGACAGGAGGGCCAGGAGTTGTGGTCAGCACCCACTCTGGCATTGAAGTCTCCAAGGAGAATGAGTTGTTCAGAGTTGGGGATGATCCTGACAGTTGCTGTGAGATTCTCGTAGAACTCGTCTTTTGCCTCTGGTGTGGCTGTCAGTGTTGGGGCACACACACTGACGAGGGTGACTGGGCCTTGAGTGGTGTTCAGGCGGAGGGTGAGGAGTCGTGCAGAGCCATTGCTGCCCGGTTCCACCATCTTCAGCAAGGTGTTCTTCACTGCGAAGCCCACTCCATGTTCCCTGTGTTTGTCACTGTCCTTTCCCTGCCAGTAGAACGTGTAGTGCTTCTCTCTCAGTGTGCCTGCATCAGCCAACCGTGCTTCCTGGAGAGTGGCGATATCCACTTCCAGTCTCTTCAGCTCATTATTGATGATGGCAGTCTTCCTGGTGTCGCTGATGTCCTTGAGGTTAGCAGCGAGTCCTGTCATCATAGTGTGGACGTTCCAAGTTCCCAGTTTTAGAGTTGGTCTCTTTTGTTTTTTTGTCTTGCCTGGTGCGAAGGTTCTCAGCCTGCTGTTCGGACTTCTCCTCATCCCCATGCACCCAATGAGGAAAGCAAGCTGTGGCGGGACAACACCTTATTGGCTGGGGGCTGCCCAGCTTGAGGCAGGCGGTAGCTGTCCAGTGAGATCTGATGATCCCTCCCACCGTCGGGAACAACCCCTGGCGCCGCGCTCTACGCCAATTGAGCGGTGGCTTATAACCGGTAACTGTCATTCCCCGTGTTTTGTCTACACCAAAGGCAAAGCTGGAGTGTCCTCTCCAGTGATCCGGTGTTCTACCTTCCAGCGTTGGGCATTGGTAGGATTCAAACCTGGGCAGGAAGATATGGAGGACAAGATGTTGCCCATGCAGCATGTCCCCCCTCTCCACATCGCTGATGAATCCAAAGGAACAGCAGGGCTGCTACAGTTTGGCACCACCGCCGTCGCAGGAGCTGCCAGAACGATGTTGAACACAACAGAGAACTGCCTTAGGGACTCCGACTCCGGATTTTACCTCAGGGTTGACTCCCGAAGCCTTTCCCGTGATCGGGTGTGCTGCAAGGCAGCGGAGGTTTGAAATCGGGGTTTACCTTCCCCTAGATGGGCTACCTTCCCAGGTTGACGAGCCACCATCTACCCGAAGCATCTGGTTTTAAGGCGCCAGAGATCCGCCCTTGCCCCTTCTCCTATTAGTAAAAGCAGTTCCGCCGGGCTTAGAGACTAAACCACACGGGCAGGCTAGGAGTTGGACTTAGTTGTCAGAGGCTTTTCGAGATGCACACCATAAGGAGCATTTTATAAGTACTGGGAGCTTAACCCCAGTGCCACTCCTGGCTATGACAACCTTGGAACCATAACACTAAAAAAACCCCAAAGAAAACAAGAGTCATGCACAAGTAAAAACTGCGCTTAAAAAACCCAGACTGCTAAAACTTACTCCCATCCATGCTGAGCAGCATTATGCCGTCCAGAGAACAGGCCGTTATGTTTATGTCTCAGCCTTATGAGGGTTTTTACATCTTCATCTGTCCCTTAAACAATAAAAGAGGAAAGCATTATTTATAACTGCTGTATATAATAAATCACTGTAGGCTGCAGCTCAGGCATTCCAACATTATTTTATTACTTGACACACCTTGACAGGTCTCTTTTGAAAATGAGATCACATGTCTCAACGGAATTACCTGTATAAAAAAGGTTAATAAGTAATATTACTGTAACTAAATAACCTTCAAATACTACAGCCTACTTGATAATCCATGTGACTGCCTTGACAAAAATCTGGAATATGGTTTGTAGTGGTGAACGATTCTAAAGGGTAAATAGCTTTAATCTGTCTAATGATAAAACATGGGCTTAGCTTTACATGTATTCATTGATATAAACTATGAAACAAGGCAGTTAAAAACACAGATGAAGACTTAACAAAGTTCAGATCAAAAAAGGAAACAGTTCTCCAGACTGAAGAAGGGGTCATAAAAGCGGGCGAGAGCCAGAAACAGCACTGCTGTTAGATTTATACCCAAATTATCTGGTTCTTTTTATGATCCAACATATTAAGGCACTGCTTTATATGAAGCTGTGATAACAACCAATTTATGTAAGTGCATAGTCCAAAAATTTATAAGTAGCTGTTATTCACTCAGAAGACTTAAGTCTGTGTTAGCACAAATAAGAAACCCCTGAATTGTACCCTCTTTGCTTTCTTTTGTTTGCTTTATCTAAATAACAGCAAAATTTCAGTGGACCTTAAATTGTGTTCGTATATTACCAGTTACTGAGATTATGCTTGAGAAATGTGTTTATGCTCACTCTTGTTCAGAAGTTTATAAATATTCTGTACTGCTATATGTCAGCCAAGGAATGGAGGGAAAAAAGGAACACGATAAAGTTTGCCCAATAAGAGGGATAGCATTTTAAAAAAAAAATGTAATTGGATTGGAATAATATTTCGATTTAGTTGTTTGCATTGTTTGATTTAATTGCCATTTTTCAAAATATCTGATTAGCTTATTGCTAACATAGCCGTTAGCAAGCTAATGTTAACATGCTAACATCACCGTACTACAACAATAAACCTGCTTGTAAAAGAGCAAAGAAGACACTCGTGGTTTTGCTTGATCAAGTTTTACCAAGCTACAAATGTTATTTCAGTATAAATAAATCTAAAATACTACTTACACTTGAAGGTCATCTCCCGTTTCTCCGCTGCCTCCATCACTGATGACGTCAGGCCGCACTGCATTATGGTCTATATGGCCGAACGTAGTGACCATCCGTTGTACACTACTTTTCAGAATGCATTATGGGATTTTTGAGTGTACTATATAGTGAATGAAATTTTCAGTTAAAATTTCGAACAGCACTATAAAATGACTGATTCACTATACAGTACACTATACGGGGAATGAGTGAACATTTCGAACACAGCCTATGTCTCCCAGTTGGTCTGGGAACGCCTTGGTATCCTCTCTGAGAGCTGGAGCAGTTGGCTGGGTAGAGGGAAATCTAGGTTTCTCTGCTTGAACTGCTGCCTCCACGACCTGGACCTCCGGAAAAGCGGTAGAATATGGATGGATGGATGAATGGATGGACATATAATACAGTGGGGCAAAAAAGTATTTAGTCAGCCACCAATTGTGCAAGTTCTCCCACTTAAAAGATGAGAGAGGTCTCCAATTTTCATTATAGGTATACCTCAACTATGAGAGACAAAATGAGAAAAAAAAAATCCAGAAAATCACATTGAAGGATTTTTAATGAATTAATTGGTAAATTCCTCGGTAAAATAAGTATTTGGTCACCTACAAACAAGCAACATTTCTGGCTCTCACAGACCTGTAACTTCTTCTTTAAGAGGCTCCTCTGTCCTCCACTCGTTACCTGTATTAATGGCACCTGTTTGTACTCATTATCAGTATAAATGACACCTGTCCACAACCTCAAACAGTCAGACTCCAAACTCCACTATGGCCAAGACCGAAGAGCTGTCAAAAGACAACAGAAACAAAATTGTAGACCTGCACCAGGCTGGGAAGACTGAATCTGCAAAAGGTAAGCAGCTTGGTGTGAAGAAATCAACTGTGGGAGCAATTATTAGAAAATGGAAGACATACAAGACCACTGATAATCTCCCTCGATCTGGGGCTCCATGCAAGATCTCACCCCGTGAGGTCAAAATGATCACGAGAACGGTGAGCAAAAATCCCAGAACCACACAGGGCGACCTAGTGAATGACCTGCAGAGAGCTGGGACCAAAGTAACAAAGGCTACCATCAGTAACACACTACACCGCCAGGGACTCAAATCCTGCAGTGCCAGACGTGTCCCCCTGCTTAAGCCAGTACATGTCCAGGCCCGTCTGAAGTTTGCTAGAGAGCATTTGGATCAGGGGTCACCAACGCGGTGCCCGCGGGCACCATGTCACCTGCAAGGACCACATGAGTCGCCCGCAGGCCTGTTCTAAAAATAGCACAACTCGCAAGTGAGCTGCGTCTAAGACGTAATTTTTTCTGCCGCTATTTTTTAAAATCACACTTGCATTTATATAGATTTTAAAATGACAATGTCTTAAAAATAAAAAAAATGAAAATATGTTTATTATACGTAAAGTTAAGGTAAACTCTGACCTAGTTCAAAGGTCAGTATTGTGCGCATGACAAAACCTTCGCGCTGGACAGTAAGCTAGCGGCAGTGAAGATGGTGAGCGGAGTGCTGTTTCCTAGCCCAAAAACATGGCAAAAAAAGACAGAAAATTTATCATTTTCAAAGTGAGCGGGAGGAAGAGTTCTTTTTTACTACCGTGAAAGGAAGCTGCGTGTGTTTCATTTGCGGGGCGACGGCGAAGCGGCACTTCAACGCGTCATGAAACTGCTGCCCACTCTTTTTTTTTTTTTTTTTTTTGTACCCGTAGGTAGATTTGTTCTGCAGTCCGGTGACAAGCCACCAGCTGCCGGTCGCAAGCGCCCCTTAACTCCCTAACCTGCATGTTTTTGGCATGTGGGAGGAAACCCACGCAAACATGGGGAGAACATGCAAACTCCACACAGATCACTGTTGGCCGGGGGCAGGGATCGAACCCACGATCCCCGCGATCCCCCGGCCGAGGGTATACTGTGCTGCCGCGGTAATAACCACTGCGCCACCGTGCATATAAGCACTCTCAGTGCTTGTTTAGCTTCTTCTCATGAAAGGACAGTGCTGGTTATTACTCAAGCATGATTGTTGGCAAGAACTGTATGGATATAATTCCAGTGAAGGAGAACACACAAAAGTGTGTTTATTAAATGTAACAGATTTTGAGCAGAATTGCAGCAGATTTGTTCAGTTAAAAATGTGATAAGATTTATTTAATATGGAAGTTGATTTTTCTTAAATGTTGCATAACTTTTCAAACATGGTTCAACATAGTTCATGAATTAAAAGGGTTTAGTTTTTTATGGTTAAAAGGGACTGGTGAAAACTGGACATTTTTTTTAATGAAATGTAGAAGTGATCATCTGAACAATTGCTGAGATTAATAAAAATAAAGTGTTGAATATTGATCTTGTCTGTTACCCACTCTAAGTTATTGATAATTATTTATTTATGTGTGTGTGTGTGTATATATATATACACAATTTGTTATTTTAGAGGAGTGTGTCAAGCTGGTGCCCTTAACATGACTCAATACCCATGAAGTAGCTCTTGGTTTCAAAAAGGTTGGTGACCCCTGATTTGGATGATCCAGAAGAGGATTGGGAGAATGTCATATGGTCAGATGAAACCAAAATAGAACTTTTTGGTAAAAACTTGTCGTGTTTGGAGGAGAAAGAACACCATACCTACTGGGAAGCATGGGGGTGAAAACATTATACTTTGGGGCTGTTTTTCTGCAAAGGGACCAGGACGACTGATTTGTATAAAGGAAAGAATGAATGGGGCCATGTATAGTGAGATTTTGAGTGAAAACCTCCTTCCATCAGCAAGGACATTGAAGATGAAACGTGGCTGGGTCTTTCAACATGACAATGATCCAAAACACACTGCCCGGGCAACAAAGGAGTGGCTTCGTAAGGAGCATTTCAAGGTCCTGAAGTGGCCTAGCCAGTCTCCAGATCTCAACCCCATAGAAAATCTTTGGAGGGAGTTGAAAGTCCGTGTTGCCCAGCGACAGCCCCAAAACATCACTGCTCTAGAGGAGATCTGCATGGAGGAATGGGCCAAAATACCAGCAACAGTGTGTGAAAACCTTGTGAAGACTTACAGAAAACGTTTGACCTCTGTCATTGCCAACAAAGGGTATATAACAAAGTATTGAGATGAACTTTTGTTACTGACCAAATACTTATTTTACCGAGGAATTTACCAATTAATTCATTAAAAATCCTTCAATGTGATTTTCTGGATTTTTTTTTTCTCATTTTGTCTCTCATAGTTGAGGTATACCTATGATGAAAATTGGAGACCTCTCTCATCTTTTAAGTGGGAGAACTTGCACAATTGGTGGCTGCCTAAATACTTTTTTTCCCCACTGTAAAAGGGATGAGCCGATGCCACTTTTTCAAGTCCGATACTGTGACTTTTGAATATCGGCCGATACCGATCCAAACCCGATACTGTCTCTCTTATTTAAAACAACAAAAGTACACAACATACTTTGGTAATGACTGATAGCCTTTTGTACACATACAAAACCACAAATCTAAAAGTCAAAGAATATATTACAAATCAGCAATGCTGCTGCTTTTTTTTTATTTTAAACTTTACAGCACTGGCAGCATTTCATTGGTCAGTCCCATGTAAACATGCATTCTGAAGTTTTAAGTGCAAGTTTATGGAAAACTTTGAAGCTGAGTATTTAAGTAAATACAGTGATCCCTCACTTATCGCGGTTAATGGGGTCCAGAACCGACCACGAAAAGTGAAAAACCGCGAAGTAGCGTCACCCCCCCCCATTTTTTACAGACATTTTTTTTGTGTATATATAATATCAATAAGTGTATATTAACCCTATAAATGCATATGTTATCATTAGAACATTAAAGAATAGTTTGAAACATGTAAATAAAATATTAATAATATAAATAATATACATAACATAATGTATAAATAATATAAATAATACGTACGTTCATTCTCTCACTCTCTCTCTCAACGGGAAGGCGTAGAGGCAGCAGGAGGAGGCGTAGAGGTAGCAGCGACGTCTTGGCCAATCAGCTTGCGAGATTCCCGAGCCGAGCCAACACGAGAACAAAATCTCTTGGGGGGCGGATGCTGGCCAGCGAATCAGAAAGGTGGATTTTGAGCTGTGCCGGCTCTCCGTGTAGTCTCCCTGCCTTCTGCTAGCGCCCGGGCAACTTTTTTCTCAATTTTGAATTTTTGATGAATATTTTTGAAAAATCCGCGATGCACTGAGGGCGCGAAAGGTGAGGCGCGAAGTAGCGAGGGATCACTGTAATCAGATGAAATTCAAAGGGCCACTTTATGCATGAGGTAAAAAATGCTGTAGATTTGAAAATAAAGGAACTAAGTTTAAGTTTCAGTTTCATGTTTATTTGAAAGGGACATTACATATTAATTTACATTAATACTTTACTGCCCTCCCATCGAGTTTCCCAGTTTTCGACTAGTAGGCAGCAAGCTAACACGTGTGGTGCAGGCCTCAATGATGACAAGATGTTTCCTTTTATCTCGTTTATTGAAGCTACCCCACAAGGAACTCAACGTGATGTACACTCGTCTTTTGGGTTTTACATCCGTTTACATTTGTTCCTACATCCGTGTAAAACTGCAACAAAGTAAACATATACATGCCGTCAATGATATGGTCACCGTATTTAGCTTAGCACATGTTAGCGTTAGCTCTAGCTTAGCTTGGTAACAATGACTGGTAGGACTAGAGTCAGATCGCTTAAAATACACCAATGCAACCATGCAGTTCTCATTGTAGCTGTTAACACTGTCAAACCATGCAGATACTCATGGACTAATGATGTCCAAGGCGCCGATAATTAAACAACATCCACAGCGTTAGTACAATGAGTGACGTTCTGCTCCGTTCTCCGGTTATATCATTACTGCGTATGTGCAACACTTTGTGTATCAGTTCAAAACGATGCTTTCACTACACCACTAGAGGGAGCCAAACTCCCTTACATGAAATGCTGTAATGGGAACTCTTAACTTAATACATGGGGGCAGCATACTCCCCGTCTGGTGCAATAACATTGTACCACTATTTAGCCTTACAACATTTCAAACAACCGTGCATAACAATGTTAATAAATATCATTATAAATATCATTATCTGTTATTCCCCTTCTGCTATCAGTAAAACCATTTCTGTAATTGTTCTCAGAAACACTTTAACAGTCCCATCTCTTATTATCTTCACCTCCGCTTTTCGTACTTTATTGTCCCTTCCGTGAAATGTCTTCACAATCCGCCCCATGGGCCAGTCATTTCTGTGTGCTTGCCCATCCTTGAGCAAAACGACATTTCCAACATTGATGTTCGGTTTCTCATCAGACCATTTTCTTCGGCTCTGAAGAGTCACAAGATACTCTTGTCTCCATTGTTTCCAAAAACTGTCCGCAAGAGCCTGCACTTGTTTCCACTGACATGCGTGAAGTTCTGGTGCAACGAAAGTTCCCGATGGTGCTGTCAAGGGTTTTTTTTTTTCGTCAGTAGCATTGCTGGGGTTAGGATGGTTGGATTGTCAGAATCTGTTGAGACCGGCACAAGTGGTCTTGCATTCATCACTGCCATAACCTCCGCCATTAAGGTGCTCAGTACCTCATGCGTGAGCCGTAGTTTGTTCTTGAGAAATAGTGCATCTAAAATCCACCTGGCAACTCCAATGAGTCTTTCCCAGGATCCACCCACGTGTGATGCATGAGGTGGGTTAAAAAACCATTTGCAACCCTTTTCTTGTAGGTAACTCATTAATGCTGCATCACTGCGCTCAATTCTCAGTTCCTTACATTTGTTTCGTACCTGTTCTCTCTCAACGGGAAGTGGTTCATCCCAGTCGCCATGTTCTGTTGACAGTTCACGCAGGAAGTTCTTCCCCTGCATCGTGATAGGCGCCACAAACCTTAGGGGATCATACAGGCTGCTGACCGTCGCTAAGACTCCCCTTCATGTGCAGGGCTTCCTGTTGATGGACACCTGAAACATAAAACTGTCAATCTCAAGATTCCAAGGCACCCTTAAACTCCATTGTAGTGGGAGCTCGTCACGTTTGAGATCTAAGTCTTTTAAGTCCTTTGCTCTTTCATTCGCCGGAAAGGCTTCCATGACCCTGCAGTCATTAGGTGCTATTTTGTGTAATTTGAGATTGGATTGTGCTAACATCTTTTGTGCGTTTGTCAGGATGTCAACAGCTTCTTCTGGTGTGGCTGTGGAGGCTAATCCATCATCTACATAGAAATGTCTCATTATGAACTGTGTTGTGTCATGTCCATGCGCTTTCTCACCTTCAGCTGCAGCACGTCTCATGCAGTAAACAGCCACGGCTGGAGAAGGGCTATTTCCAAACACATGCACTTTCTTTCTGTAGTCTCTTACTTCTTTGTCCGTGATGTCAATAAAAACTTGATCTTCTATTGACAGCACTGGTTTATCATCGTCCTTTGTTTTATCAAAGACCGTGTTTCCTAAGTGGTCTGTGTCTCTCTCATCCTGCAAGGCATATGGTAGTATGTTGTTGGGGCGTGAGGTGGAGCAACCTGAAACCTCTTTGACAAGAAATGTGTTTAGGCATGGGCTGAGGGATGATGCACGACCATTGTAGAGCACTTGTGTCTTTAGCATGTTAACAGTCGAAGGCTTGTATGTTGTCCCTAAACACGTTTCTCCCACAATAACCCATCCCAAGTCCAAGCGCTGTGCATAGGGAGTACTGTGGGGCCCATTTATTTGTTCCCTCACCTTGTGTACCTGTAGGATGTCTCTTCCCAACAGTAGGAGGATGGGAGCATGTTCATCTACAGGTGGAATCTTGTCTGCGACTTTTCTCAGGTGTGGATGCACAAGTGCATCCTTTGGAGATGGGATC
Organism: Pholidichthys leucotaenia; assembly: GCA_020510985.1. Classification (NCBI taxonomy): domain Eukaryota; kingdom Metazoa; phylum Chordata; class Actinopteri; order Cichliformes; family Pholidichthyidae; genus Pholidichthys; species Pholidichthys leucotaenia. The sequence continues at coordinate 362,754,170 of CM035842.1, read as the reverse complement.
TCCCTCCTGTCATCGGGGATCATGTCACACTCGATCAAGTTTGGAGGCTGGAGCTGTACTTTTCCATCCATTGATTCTATCATGAAGTTTGAAGCTCTCCGCCCCCAAACCGTAGTAGCCCCTGAGCACGTTTTCAGTGTGTAAGGGTCGGAAGGTGCTCTAATGTTGAACAGCTGGAAAAACTCTGATTTGGCGAGTGATCTGTTGCTTTGTTCATCGAGCGCTGCATACATTTTCTGGGCTTCTTCTCTGTGTCCTGCAGGATAAACTAACACAGGGCTAATTTTTGAGCAGGATCGTGGGTTTTCTGCATTACCGTAAACTTCTGTGCATCTAGACGTGACTAATGTGCCCTCATAATCATGGTACTCCCCGCCATGATCCGTCTCAGCTTCCTGAGGCTCCATGGGAGGAGGAGAGGGGCCAGGATGTAGTGCTGCTACATGTCTATCACTACCACAGTCAGAGCACTGGATTGACTGTTTACAGTCTTTTGCCAGATGCTGAGTGGAGCCACAACACTTAAAGCAGATGTGATTCTCTCTCAAGAACAGTTTGCATTCTTCTATTGATTTGGCTCTAAGTGTTTTACATTTCTTTAATGGGTGTGGCTTTCTGTGTATGGGACATTGTTTATCTGGGCTTTCTGTTCTTTCACGTGTGTGGTTACCTGTAGATGCGGGTGAAGCTGGTGGGATGTCTGTTTTGTGGACGCTGATGAGGTGCTCACTGGCGAACTTGGGGGGCCTTTTCAACTCTGGTGTTCATGTGGGCCGGTGGAGAGAAACTGAAACTTGGGTCGTTTCTTATTTTGGCTTGTCGTCTGACGTAGCTGGAAAAAAAGCTGAAAGGAGGAAAAGCGACTTTGTGTGTTTCTTTGTATTTGGTGCCTGCCACAATCCACTTCTCCTGTAGGCTGTAGGGCAGTTTCTCAACAACAGGATTCACTCCACGGGCTGTATCCAGGTATGCAAGCCCAGGTAGGTATCCGCCATCCTTTGCACATTCGAGTTCCTGTAGAACGTCACCAAGTTCTCTCAGCTTGAGTGCATCTTTGTTGCTGATTTTGGGAAAATCCTCAAGCTTTTTTAGCAGTGCATTTTCTATTGCTTCGGGTGACCCATAACACTCTTCTAGCCTTTCCCAGACTAAGTTGAGGGCTGCTTTTGGGTTAGACATGTGCAGAGCGGATCCTCTTTGCTTGCTCTGCTGATTCTGTGCCGAGCCATTTTATCATCAGATCCAACTGCTCGTGGTGTGAGAGGCTGAGGTCTTGAATGGCGTTCTGGAAAGATGCTTTCCATGCCCAATAATTCTCTGGGAGGTCATCAAACTGTAGGAGTCCCGTGCTCAACATCTCCTGGCGTGTGAGGTATTTGGTCAGATCCTGAATGCCTTGTGCTTCCGTGTAATGTGTTGCGGGGGCATAATAGGGTTGTAACGTCGGGGGATTGTCTCTGTAGCTCCCTGCTCCTCCTTCATGTTGACGCTGACCCTACTCTTACCATCTACAGCATTAGATGAGCTGAATGGTGCATTTGTGGCCATTTCCAACTGTTCGCACTGGATCTTAGAGGGGGTGGCTGGATTAGTTTTAAGTGGAATTTCCTCACAGCGCACATCAAAGTGTTTCTGTACATACTCAGATGTGCATTGTGCTGAGCCAACTGGCAAGTCCATTAATGCTTGACTGAATTCACTTCTTGCACATTCCTCTGCTTCTTCATAGGCCACAGCTTCAGCTTCTGCAGCTGCAACAGCCTTCTGATGGTTCAAAATGTGCATATGTGCTTCAAGATTAGCTTTCTGCGTGATGAGGGCTGCTTCTTTCTCTGAATAAGCTAATTTAGCTCGTGCAGCATCTGCTTTGGCTCTAGCTCTTATGGCTGAGGAGGTAGCTGAAGAAGCCTTGCTTGACTTGAAGCTACGTGAGTATAATGAGCTAGCTCGTGCAGCTGTAGCCAAGGGAGCTGTGTGTTCCGTCTCCATAACTTCACTTCTGAGTTGGGGAGTTGGCTGGTGCTGCTCTCCTGCCCTGAGGCTCATTTGCTGCTCGTTGTTTGTTTATTGGACCCGCCGCACTTCTAGTCCTTTTACTTTACTGCCCTCCCATCGAGTTTCCCAGTTTTCGACTAGTAGGCAGCAAGCTAACACGTGTGGTGCAGGCCTCAATGATGACAAGATGTTTCCTTTTATCTCTTTTATTGAAGCTACCCCACAAGGAACTCAACGTGATGTACACTCGTCTTTTGGGTTTTACATCTGTTTACATTTGTTCCTACATCCGTGTAAAACTGCAACAAAGTAAACATATACATGCCGTCAATGATATGGTCACCGTATTTAGCTTAGCACATGTTAGCGTTAGCTCTAGCTTAGCTTGGTAACAATGACTGGTAGGACTAGAGTCAGATCGCTTAAAATACACCAATGCAACCATGCAGTTCTCATTGTAGCTGTTAACACTGTCAAACCATGCAGATACTCACGGACTAATGATGTCCAAGGCGTCGATAATTAAACAACATCCACAGCGTTAGTACAATGAGTGACGTTCTGCTCCGTTCTCCGGTTATATCATTACTGCGCATGTGCAACACTTTGTGTATCAGTTCAAAATGATGCTTTCACTCCACCACTAGAGGGAGCCAAACTCCCTTACATGAAATGCTGTAATGGGAACTCTTAACTTAATACATGGGGGCAGCATAAATGCAAATGTAAGTATGCCAGACTTAGCAATACTGCTAATTTGCATTTGTAGTCCCCCGGCGGGCCACAAAACACAGTTGTGACAACTAACCCTTTAAGTTGTATTTTTTACATTTATTATTACTATTATTATCATAAGAATTCTCCTAGTCTTTGGTATATTTAGTGGTGTTTCTGATATGCTCTTATTTTGAAGTCATTCCTGTTCCATTTCATGTAGCCCTGTTGTTCTAGACTGCTTCCAGTTCACTGTTATAATTTGCTATTTATATTTCTGTCACCTACCTCTCATCAGCTGTAACTCTCTGTCGATAGGTAAGCCTATGTTATGGCTTTCGTTTCCATGCTCCAGTCTTGTTCTCCAGTTTTGTTCTCTTGTTTAGGTTTCACTTTTAGTGTCCAGCCTCCAAGCTGGAAAAGCACTTCCTTCTTCTCAGTTGTTGATGGAATTCAGCATACTCATTTACTGTGATACTTTTGCAAGTGTTTTAATCAAGTTGCAGTTGATTTTACAAGACAGTTACTATCTATCTGTCTATTAAAAACTTTCTCACCAACCGCCCAGACAGTCAGACTTGGCCCCCACCGCTTCTCCACACTGTCTCTCAGCACTGGCTCCCCCCAGGGCTGCATGCTAAGCCCACTTCTGTACTCCCTGTACACCTTTGACTGTATTCTAACCCACCCAACCACCGCTATCATGAAGTATGCGGACGATACCACCTTGGTTGGGCTCATCGTCAATGACGATAAGAAGGCATAGAGGGCAGAGGTAGAGCATCTATTGCTGTGGTGCCAAGCAAACAACCTGAAACTGAAAGTCCAAAACCCAAAGAACTCATAGTGGACTTCAGAAAGAACAGACAGGACCCCCCCATCCCCATAAATGGCGACCACGTGGAAAACGTCTCTGCCTTCAGGTTCCTGGGCACCCACATCTTCTCTAACCTCTCCTGGGCTGTCAACACCAAGGCCCTGGTGAAGAAAAGCCAGCAGCGGCTGCACTTCCTCCATGTCCTGAGGAAGAACAACCTAGACCAGAAGTGCTGCTGGCCTTCTATCACTGTTCAGTGGAGAGTGTGTTCACCTATTGTCTGGGTGTGTGGTACGCCAGCTCCACGGTTGAGAACAGGAAGGCAGTGCAGAGGGTCATCAGCACTGCCCAAAAAATTATCGGCAGCCCTCTGCCTTCCCTGAAAGACATCTCCAGATCCTCCTGTCTCAGAAAGATCAAGGCCATCACAGGAGACCCCTCACATCCTGCCCACCACCTGTTTGACCAGCTTCCCTCTGGACGATGGCTCAGATCAATCAGGTCCCACACATCCAGACTGACAGTTTCTTCCCCTGGAGGCCCCACCCCCTCCCTCTGAATGCTCACATGCACAGAACTGAGGACCTTTTTAATTATCACAATAACACACCTGTTATTGCACTCTGCACTTTCATGTATATTGCCCCATCTGTGAAGCCACTACCATACCTATGCATATTTTCCATAATCCTGGGCTATTTTTATTGTCAGTAGTGGGTTTAATAGTGTGTTCTATAACCATGTTTTATCTAATCCTTCTCTCTTACTTCATTGTGCAGTAGCCTGGTGGAGCACCCACAATTTTGTTGGACTGTACAACTGTACAATGACAATAAAGCCTATTCTATTCTAAATTGAACAAAGAATTCATTTTATTTTTTTTTATTAAAAATTAATATAGAGCTAAAAGCAGCTAAAACATGAGCTTAATAAAATAATGCATGAAAGCAAATTAAATGATACTGGCCTGTCTGTAGACAGCTGTGGTCTTCTGAAAGAATGTCCATGAAATGATGGTAGTTTTTAAAAGCACATTTTGAGATAAATTTGTCCATGTGCAATTTTCTCTTCCATTTGTTTTCATAAAAGACGGAAGTAAACTGATGGATCATTGCAAATACTTTGCTTTAAAAGGACCAAGCTGTCAAACTGTGCGAGGGGAAAAATCCATCCATCCATCTTCTTCCGCTTAATCCTTTTTGGGTTGCGGGGGGTGGGGGGCTGGAGCCTATCCCAGCATCTTTGGGCGAGAGGCAGGGTACACCCTGGACAGGTCGCTAGTCCATCACAGGGCCACCACAGAGAGACAGACAACCATTCACTCTCACAATCACACCTAAGGACAATTTAGAATCCCCAGTTTTGATGCCAATTAACCTAACTTGCATGTTTTTGGCATGTGGGAGGAAACTGGAGAAATCCCGGAGTAAACCCACGCAGACACGGGGAGAACATGCAAACTCCAAACGATCACTGTTGGTCGGGGGCTGGGATTGAACCCAGGATCCCCCGGCCAAGGGTGAGTTGCTGTGCTGCCGCAGTGCTAACCACTCCACCACTGTGCTGCCCAGGAAAAATCCTGAATCGAAAAAAAAAATGTATAAAGATGCATTAAGATAAGACTTTATTAATCCAACACTGGGGAAATTCATTGAGAATGGTTTTAGGATCAAATCAGAGTTCTGAATCGTAATCGAATCATGAGGTGCCAAAAGATTCCCACACCTAGTTCAGACCTTGGCTGGGGAGGAAGACCGACTTATTGGACCTCTTGCAGTTTTAGTTGGTGACCCCTGCTTTAAAGTGACACACTGCCAAAAATCACTTTTTTTTTCTTGTTAACATGTCTGTAACATGTTTTTTTATGACTTACAAGACATGTCAAGAGCAAAATCACTCAAATGTCTCATGTATCTGTTTTTTTGCTATAAAGTTTCACTTTAATCCCACCCCCTGAAAAAAGGCAAGTTTAAACGGAGTGTTTTTGGTGACATCTATGTACAGCCCCTGGCATGTGAGTAGCGTTGAATCAATCAGGACTCTCTAGCCTAACTGAAGCTAGCCTTCGGCCAGTTAGCATTTTGTGGCAGCTGCTTTGAAAACCTGACCCGAATTAATTCAACTGCTTTTAAGGACTGATGCAGTTTCAGTCATTACCCTGGGCCACTGTGTACACAACTGGGCCTCTCCTTCAACTGGTAGTTTTTATCACAGGATTTATGCTGCTTAATGTAGTGTGAACCACTATTGTCACCGATTCTGGCATTTTGGGGGGAGGTGAAAACATTTTGACATGAAACTGTGAGACAATAAAAAAATTTTGTAGAAAAAGGGCATACGATACCATTTCAGACAATGTAGATGTGTTTTCATAGGGGATTTATAGCCACTGGAGTGCATCTTCAAGAAATTAACTAAAAACTGGTAGCTGTATTTTTTGTGAAGTGACTCTTACAATATAAATGTGAACATGTTTTTTCAAGGCTAAAACCCAAGAAAAACATAATTTTAAACAAGATGGGACCTTTAAACTAGAAATTGTAAATACTGGATTTGATAAATTTGCTTCTTTAAAAAAAAAAAAAAAAACTATGTAGAGCCATCCACTAGGATGGATTAGACTGTGTGGAGGGTCTTTTCCACCTTAGTTTGTTCAAAAGTTGACTTTGATTTGTGTGAGTCAATAGTGTAATTTGACACAAAACAATGGAAACAAGTCAAAAGAGGTTAACAATAATAAAGGATACCAGCATCTTTGAATGCAAAGAATGGAATTGATACAATTAATAAAACAATGGTGTAGGGAGTTAGAAATGAAGAAGCGATGTGACTTTATAAATCAAAGTTTAATATCAGCTTCATCTCCCTAACATGTCTCATCTCGGTGCAGAAGCAGAATAAGAGGTCGAGCACAGTCAGACCTTCATACTTATACCCACACTCAACAAAAGACATTGCATATCAAAGCCGACATCCCGCATTAACATAATCCCCCCTCCATTGTCCTCCGTCTCTTCCACCTGACCCTGGGTGGTCAGGGAGATCGATCCGGTCTCCACCGCTGCAACTCTGTCTGCTCTTTGATCCTCGCTGGCGGTTGAGACCTCTTGTCCTGTTCTGAGGCGTGAGGTCATTCCACATATGTAATCACTAAACATTCTAATATGTCTATACATATGTAGGTATGGAATATATGATTAATATAAGCCACAGCCCCCCCCCCCCAAACGACTAAGAAAAGGACAATCAAATTAAGTTTACAGTTTAAGATAATCTCTATGACATATTATACTGTTAAACCTCTTGACAGGGAAAACAAGGAAAAATCTTTCCAGCAGTCATGCTCCTGTAGAGAATTCAGTGGTAACCACAACAGTATAGTAATATCACAAATCAGCCTTAAAACTGTCACGGCACAATCTGATAACATAGTTAACACTCTTTGTCAATTTTGCATCAGTCCCTGTGCCGTCTGGGTTTTAATCTTCTCCCGAATCTGCTGTAGGTCCGCTTTGGTGTCCTGGTGGGACCCTCCTGTAAGGAATCTGCAGCTTGGGGAGGAGAGTGGTTATTTGTTCCCTGCAGGGGGGCTGAGTTTTTTTTCATGGGGGGTCTACCCCGCCGAGGTGCCCTCGCCACCCGTGCAGGTTTGTCTCTCAACAAGTAGGCAGGTTTAAGTCTGTCAATGCTGACTGTTTCTTTTCTGTCCCCTAAATCAAGCACAAAATGCTTATCACCAGGTTCCAGCGCTCTGAATGGTCCATCGTATGGTGGACGGAGGGTTGATTTTAAAGCTTCATGTCTAACAAAAACGAACTCGGCATTTTTTAAAGCTTGGGGGACAAAAACCCGTGGAAAAGAGTGATGTGCAGGTCCGGGGAGAGAGTCCGGTCCAGTGCTGCCTAAAGGCCTCAGGACTGGAAGATGCCCAGGCTCTGGATTCTCTGGTAAAAACTCACCTGGGAGTCTGAGAGGTTGTGCAAAAACTAATTCTGCTGGGGAGGCGTCTAGATCCTCTTTAGGTGCCGAATGCAACCCCAATAAAACCCAGGGAAGTTTATTCACCCAATCTGTATCCGTTAGTGAGGCCCTGAGGGCGGCCTTTAAAGATCTGTGAAAACGCTCGCATAACCCATTAGCCTGAGGGTGATATGTGGTGGTGCGGTGAATTGTCGCCCCTAAGCTGCTGGCCATGGCTGATGAAAGCTCTGAGACAAATTGAGGCCCCCTATCGGACGTGATGTCCGATGGGACACCGAAACGTGCCACCCAGTTTGTTAAAAAAACGCGAGCGACTTCCGCAGCTGTGGTTGACGCCAAAGGGACTGCCTCAGGCCAGCGCGTAGTACGGTCTATCATTGTTAACAGGTGTGTGAAACCTTGAGACGAAGGTAGTGGTCCCACGAGGTCGACATGAACGTGGTCAAACCTTCTGGCTGGGATTCGAAAAGGCTCTAGAGGAGCTTTTGTGTGTTTGTGTATTTTGGCGCGCTGACAAGACATGCAAGTTTTTGCCCATTCCTTTACATTTTTGCGCAGGCCCGGCCAAACAAACTTTTCCGTGACCATTTTAACCGAGGCGCGCACCCCTGGGTGCACGAGGGAGTGAACCGAGTCGAAAATGCGGCGACGCCATGCAGCTGGGACTACCGGGCGAGGTCGGCCGGTTGAAACGTCGCAGATTAGGGGGGGTACACCGTCACGTAAACCCCTTTCCTCCAGTCTTAACCCTGTTGGTCCAGACAGGAGCGCGCGCACGTCCGCGTCACTGCTTTGTGCCTCTGCCATGGCTGTGTAATCTATCCCTACGTGAATTGGGGCCGCGTACGCGTCCGCGTTGGCGAAGAGTTCTGCGGCTGAGGTAGTATAATCTGTCTCCTCGTGCTCTGGCAATGTCACAGCGCGAGAGAGGCAGTCTGCTACCACGTTAAGTTTGCCTGCCACATGTCGAATGTCTGTGGTGAACTCTGAAATTGCAGCTAGCTGTCTTTGTTGCCTGCCTGACCATAGTTCTGAAATTTTAGCCATCGCAAAAGTGAGCGGTTTGTGGTCTACAAAAGCCGTGAAACGCCGCCCTTCTAACCAGAACTGGAAGTGGCGGATGGATAAAGGAAGCGCTAGCAGCTCCCTGTCAAAAGTGCTGTATTTACGCTCGGTTTGGTTTAAAGATTTGCTAAAAAATGCTAAAGGTTGCCAGGTTCCGCCAACATGTTGTTCCACGACTGCCCCTATGGCCAGGTCTGAAGCGTCTGTGGTTAACGCTATGCGGGCCGAGGGATCGGGGTGAACCAACAATGTGGCATTCGCTAGAGCACTTTTTACTTCCGCGAAGGCGTGTTCGCGCTCCGGGGTCCATTCGACCGCGTTGGAAGGCTTTTGTTTTCTGAGCGCGGCATACAGGGGCTGCATGAGTTGAGCTGCGCGGGGGAGGAAACGGTTGTAAAAATTCACCATTCCCAAAAATTCTTGCAGCGATTTGACCGTTTGTGGTTGTGGAAAATTTTTTACTGCGCGAACTTTGTCTGGCAATGGGACTGCCCCCTTCGGTGAAACTCTGTGTCCCAAAAAATCAATTTGTGACACGCCGAATTTGCATTTGGCTGGGTTGATTATTAACCCGTGCTCTTCTAGTCTCTGAAAAACTGTAGTGAGGTGTTGTTCGTGTTCTTCCTCTGACGGGCTGGCTACCAGCATATCGTCGAGGTAGACGAACACGAAGGGGAGGTCGCGTAATACCGCGTCCATCATACGCTGAAAGGTTTGAGCAGCGCCTTTGAGGCCAAACGGCATCCGCAAAAATTCAAAAAGACCGAAAGGGGTTATTACAGCCGTTTTAGGAATGTCTTCCGCTCGAACGGGGACTTGGTGATAGCCGCGGACCAGGTCTATTTTAGAAAAAATGCGCGCACCCGCCAGATGTAGTGAAAAGTCTTGGATGTGAGGAATTGGGTAGCGGTCATGCGCTGTCGCATTGTTTAATCTGCGGTAATCGCCACAAGGTCTCCAAGAACCGTCGGTTTTTGGGACCATGTGGAGTGGCGATGCCCAGGGGCTTTTCGAGCGTCTAATAATGCCTAATTTTTCCAGGGTGGTAAACTCGTCCCTTGCTATGGCGAGCTTGGTCGCGTCTAAGCGCCGAGCTTTGGCAAACACGGGTGGGCCTGCTGTGGGGATGAAGTGTTCAACCCCGTGTTTCGCTACTGTTGCTGAAAATTTGGGAACTGTGAGTGCTGGAAATTGGGTGAGGAGTTGGTCAAACTTACCTCCTGCTGTTGTGACGCTGGCCTGCACGGGTGGTGGAGAAACTCGAGCTGAGCAGGGGATAGAATAAAATGACAGTGCATTAACCAAGCGCCTATTTGCTAGATCGACTAACAACCCATGTGCACACAAAAAATCAGCGCCCAACAAGTTAAAACTCACCGCCGCTACAATAAATGTCCATCTATAGTTGCGGCCGTGGATGCAAAGAGGCAGGTTCCTTTCACCAAAAGTGTCGATGATCGAGCCGTTGGCTGCCATCGCTCCATTTCCCCGGGGACCCATGGCCCGGTCTGCATGGGAAGGGGTGATAAAACTCAGCTGAGCTCCGGTGTCGATAAGGAACTGTCTCCCGGTGTGTCCGTCAGTCACATAAAGTAGCTTATTTTTCTCGCCGAGAGCCGTAGCTGCAAACGTTTTCCGGGCTTTGGCGTTTCCCGAGTTTTTGAAATTGCAGGGGGGCACGCATTTGTACGCCCTCTCGGCGAAACGCTGATGAAAATAGCAGAGGTCGTTCTGCCTGCTGCGCCTTGGTCGTGTTGCCGCCATGGTGGGCGGGCTCTGCTCGGTTGTCTGTGGTTCTCCGCTGCTCTGGGCTTCCGCGCTGAGATCTGCGGATGCTGCTGTGGCCATCTGTTCCCCGCAGGCGTTGATGAGCCGCTGCGCTTCTCGGACCAGCGCGCTGAGGAAGATGTGTTGGAAGAGGAAGTTGTCGTTGTCCTCCTCCTTGAGCTGCAGCATGTCCTCCATGAGGGCCTTGGGTCTGCATCCTCTGTGGCCGTAGATCGCCAGGATCTTCTCTGCTCTCTCCTCGGCTGAGGGGACGAAGTTCTCGACGATGGTCACCTTAAGTTCTCTGTATTTGTCATGGGCGGGTGGCTGTCGGATTATGCTCCGCGCACATCTTGACGTGGCAGCGTCGAGTTTGACGACGATGTGATAAAACTTCGTCTCGTCCGCCATTATGCCCGCCAGTGCAAACTGAGCCTCAGCTTGCTGGAACCACGAGCTCGGGTCTTCTTGCCAGAATTCTGGCAGCTTGACGGTGACGGCGCTTGTGTGGGCCGTCCCTGATGTGTCCACCGGGTGAGAGCGCCTTTCTTCTGCTCTCACAGCGGGGCTGGGGATGGTGCTCGGTTGAGCCCTCTCTGTAGCTTCTGCCGTGGGGGAACGTCTTCCATCCGTTCCCCTGTCTGCATGGGCACCGGCGCTTGCCTGGGTCGCCTCTGATGAGTTAATCGCGGGAGAACGTCTCTGTTCCGTCCTCACGTCTGGTCACAAGTGTAGGGAGTTAGAAATGAAGAAGCGATGTGACTTTATAAATCAAAGTTTAATATCAGCTTCATCTCCCTAACATGTCTCATCTCGGTGCAGAAGCAGAATAAGAGGTCGAGCACAGTCAGACCTTCATACTTATACCCACACTCAACAAAAGACATTGCATATCAAAGCCGACATCCCGACATAATCCCCCCTCCATTGTCCTCCGTCTCCTCCACCTGACCCTGGGTGGTCAGGGAGATCGATCCGGTCTCCACCGCTGCGACTCCGTCTGCTCTTTGATCCTCACTGGCGGTTGAGGCCTCTTGTCCTGTTCTGAGGCGTGAGGTCATTCCACATATGTAATCACTAAACATTCTAGTATGTCTATACATATGTAGGTATGGAATATATGATTAATATAAACAACAAATGGAATATATTTTGACATTATTTATTACAAATAAAAACCTGCTGGCCCAGAGCAAAATTATTCTTTTCCTATTTTAACAAAAACTTTTGGTTTTATAATATTTAACTGAGTTTAACAATAACAAAAAGCTTTTAAGCTATATTACTACTATTCAAAATTCAAGATTCAAAGGCTTTATTATCATGTGCACAGTTAAGAAATGCTACATTTCCTGAGCAACAAAATTTTTACTTTGCTCTCCGAATGAATGTCAGGTTAAAAGGTACAGAAACAACAATTCTAATAGGTCACGACACACTAACACAGTAACTCAATCCTAATACTAATGGATGCTAAAACACACACCAACACACAGTTAGGCAGTAGAGGAATGAAACTGAAAAGTCACCGGATGATTAAAATGATAGTGGTATATTGATATCAGAGATGATGTGAACCTGAGATGGCATGAATCTATGTACAGCGTGCAAATGAGCAGTGTGCAACAAGCAGTGTATAATTATAAATTATTGATAAGTAGCAGCAGAGATGATATGGACATCAAGCAGGTGATACTATATCTACTGTACAGGTGAGCAGTGTGCAAATTTAGCAACTGGTGTGTGAGTTCCTACATGCAAAGCTGTGTTACAGAGTTTGGGGAATTGTTGTCTGTTAATGAGTCTGATGGCAGTGGGAAAGAAGGAGTTTTTCAGTCTGGTTGTCCTGCATTTCACACTTCTGTAGCTCCGGCCTGAGGGTAGAAGTGTGAACAGTCTGTGTTGGGGGTGGGTGGGGTCCCGGAGGATAGCGTCAGCTCTCTTTTGGACTCTGTGGTGGTAGATGCTCTGCAGAGAGGGGAGTGGAGTCCTGACGATCTTCTCTGCTGTTTTCACCACTCTCTGTAGGTGTTTGGGCTCCAGGGCAGTGGTGCTGCCGTACCATGCAGTGATGCAGTTGATCAGGATACTCTCAATGATGCAGCTGTAGAAATTGTTGAGGATCCTGGAAGACATGCCAAACTTCTTCAGCCTCCTCAGAAAGTACAGTCGCTGTTGAGCTCTCTTAACCAGCTCTGTGGTGTTGTGTGTCCACTTAAGGTCCTCGCTGATGTGGATGTCCAGGTATTTAAAACTGCTCACCCTCTCCACCTCAAGCTTCCGGATGAACAGTGACCTATGGGGTCTCCTCCTCCCTTTCCTCATGTCCACTATCTTCTCCTTTGTTTTGTCCGTGTTGAGGGTGAGATTATTGTCCTCACACCATGACACCAGGTTGGCCACCTCCCTCCTGCAGGATGCTTCGTCATCACCAGTGATGTGTCCTGTCACTGCTGTGTCATCTGCATACTTTAGGATGATATTATCTTTGTGGGAGGCAAGACAGTCATGGGTGAAGAGGCTGTAGAGGATGGAGCTGAAAACACAACCCCACAACACAACTATTATTATTTATGTGTCATTTTCAATATTTCTAAAAAAGTTATTTTTTTTCAACATGTTAAAAACACACCTGTGATCGTAGTTTTGATGCTCTGGACAGCTTCATAATGGTGAAGTGAGGTTCAAACCCATGGCAGTCTCCTTGAAGAAGACCCTGCTCCTCAAAGCGGCTCCGCAACAACTCTGTTCAAGACATGATTGAAAGAGTGATGTATGACTAAATCATTTACTCATATAAATGTTACAACTCGCTTTCGCCTGTTATCAGTGCCAGCGGCGCGCACACCTGCGCCTCATCAGCCTCTGCCTATATAACTCCCTCAGCCTCGGCCTGGAGTCGTCTGCTCGCCTAAGCTCCCAAATCTCCAGCGCTGGACCAATTTGTCCCGGCCAACGCACCTTCCTCCAAGCACGTAAGCTGTATTATTCGTCTTGCCTTCTCTCCAGCTTTTCCCCTGTGCACAGGTGGACCACCCGGGTGGCGAACTTCCTCATCCCCGCCTCTTCCCAGTCAATCCTCTCTCCAGCACACCAGGAGCGCACAGGAGCGCTGTCCTCCAGGCAGCATCAGCATTGTCAACGCCAGCCACCATACACCTGCACATAAGCAGCACATTGTGGTTATTCCCTACGGGGCATCTGACTGTTGCTAACTCCCTGCTCTGCTCTGTCCTTAGGGTTGCCTGGCTGCACGGCGAACTGTTCTGCTCCTGGCTCTTCCCGTTCACCAACACTACATCCACACTTCCTTTCACGCATCCAAACACCACTGGTTGTTGAATAAAGCCTTAAATCTTTCCCGAGCCTGTGTGTGTGTTCCCTGAGCCCATCATTATGTCAGTACGACTCCAGCAAAGTGGCTCAGCAGACAGCGGGCTCGCACGCCGACTTTCCACCCTCAAGGCTCGGGTGGATTTAATCGCTCATGAACAGCAAGTGATATTCAATCAACTCACCCAAATTGTCCACCGTTTAGATCGCCTGGATCCTCCACAGGCCTTGCCCCCGGCTCCGGTCGGCGGGTCAGCTTTGGTTCCTTCCCCGGCTAGCCAAGCTAGCTCGGGACCGCTGACCCGACACACTCCCATTCCAACCCCCGCGCGCTTCAGCGGAAAACTCGGTGAGGCACGCGGGTTCCTCCTGCAATGTGAATCGGTGTTTCAGTGTGTTCCTGGGGACTTCCCTTCTGATCATAGCCGAATTGGGTATGTGGCTAATCTCTTGGAAGGACGAGCGCTAGCTTGGGCTTACGCCATCATGGCGAGGCCCAGCTACATGAACCTGACCTACGCCCAATTCGTGCATGATTTCAAGGAAGTTTTTGATCACTTGGATTGAGATAACGTCTTGACCACCCGGCTACTTAATCTTCGTCAGGGTAGCTGGTCGGCCGCCGACTATGCTGTCGACTTCCGGGTGGTTGCGGCGAAGTCGGGTGGGGTGATGCCGCGCTCTGCAGCATCTTCACCCGCAGTTTGAATTCTTCCTTACAGGACGAGCTGGCCTGCCGAGATATACTGGACTGGCTGTCTGAATTAATATCCCTTGCAGTCAATCTAGATAATAGGCTGAGGGAACGGGCCGCTGAGCGGAAGGCATCCAGCTGCTCGAGTGGAGCTTCGCTGTAGGGGGCCTCGCGGACGCATCCCATTCAAATCCCCTCACTAAATGCCTCCTCCCGGTTAGGTTCTGTCACAACCCCACGGGCCACGTCACACACACACTGGTGGACTCGGGGGCGGAACAGAATTCCATTTCTCAAAGCCTGGTAACCCGTTTGGGAATCCCCTGCCAAATGCTGCCAGCTCCCATTAACCGGGTCACCCTCGCCTGCACACCTCTTGAGCGAGTCACCCACAGGACTAATCCGGTCCCAGTCATCGTCTCCGGCAACCATAGGGAGGATCTCAGCCTCTTCGTATTACCCACCTCGGCTTCACCTGTCATCCTGGGTTATCCCTGGTTGCGTCTTCATAATCCCACCTTCGACTGGCAGTCCGGCAGCTTCCTCTCCTGGAACACCTTTTGCATGAGCACCTGCCTCCAGTCCGCTGCCTGTGCCCCGTCGGTGCCGCTTCCTGCTCCGGACTCACCTCCACCGGACCTCTCCCTGGTACCCCCAGAATTCCACGACCTGGGCCCAGTTTTCAGTAAGTCCAAAGCACTGTCTCTCCCCCCCCACCGCCCCTATGACTGCGCCATAAACCTCCACCCGGGGGCACCCCTACCATCTGGCCTCCTCTACAGCCTGTCAGCCCCGGAGCGTGAGGCTATGGATGACTATATTAAGGAGTCGCTCAGTGCAGGCATCATCCGACCCTCCTCGTTCCCGGTCGGAACCGGATTCTTCTTCGTGGGTAAGAAGAACAGGTCCCTGCAGCCGTGTATCGACTTCTGGGCTCTCAATGACATCACGATAAGGGATAAGCACACGCTGCCCCTGATGGACTCGGCCTTCAACTCCCTCCAGGGGGCCTCCTGGTTTACCAAACTGGACCTGCTCACCATGAACCGAGATGAGGGGGCCTTTATGCTTTCCCACACCTGGGACCACATTCTCCAGAGACCATCTGACGGCGGGAGGCGGGGCCGGCTCGGTGGATCTGACAGATCTGCTGAGCTGGCCCCGCCTACGAAAATCGGCTGATAAATGTCACCTGGCAGCAATCAGCTGACTCTTCTGATGAAGGCTGCAGTGCAGTTGAAACATGTAAAGAAGGTAAAGACATCTTTCTATTTTATTTTTGTCTTTCATATGAAAAAAAGATAAATAATTAAAAGAAGACAAAATGAACCTATTTGACGTACTTCTTGGGGTTCGTCGTCGCTCACAACCAGGTTCTTCCCGACCAGGCTAAGGTCAAGGCGGTGGTGGAATGGCTCGTCTCCGCCTCCAGGAAACAGGTGCAACAATTTCTCGGGTTTGCCAATTTCTACCGCCGCTTCGTGCCGAAGTACAGTGCCATCGCCGCTCCCCTGACCCGCCTCACCTCCCCCAAGGTGCTGTTCCAGTGGACTGAGGATGCAGCGTCGGCCTTCGAGACCCTGAAGACGGAGTTCACCTCCTCCCGGGTCCTCACCCAGGTTGACCCGACACTCCAGTGCCTGGTTGAGGTGGACGCATCTGACACGGGGGTGGGGGCAGTGCTGTCCCAGCGTTCACTGGTGGATGGGCAGGTGTGCCCCTGCGCTTTCTTCTCCCGGCGTCTCTCCCCTGCAGAACGAAATTATGACGTCGGGGACAGGGAGCTCCTGGCGATGAAGCTTGCACTTCAGGAGTGGTGTCATTGGTTGGAGGGAGCAGCTCAGCCGTTTGTGGTCTGGACCGATCACAAGAACTTGGAGTACCTGAGGACGGCCAAGCGTTTGAATGCCCGCCAGGCGCGTTGGTCACTCTTCTTCGGACGCTTCAAGTTTACCATCACCTATCACCCCGGGTCCAAGAACGGCAAACCGGATGCGCTGTCCAGACAGTTCGCCTCTGAAGACCCAGAGGATCGGGACCACTCCATCCTGCCCACCTCGTGCGTCATGGGGGCCGTCTCATGAGGGATTATGGCCAAGGTTCGGAAGGCACAGGAGGTGGAACCCGATCCTGGCGGCGGTCCGGTTGGGAGACTGTTCGTTCCATCATCGGTCTGGGGCGACGTCATCCATTGGGCTCATACGGCTAAGTTCACCTGTCACCCTGGCATCTCCCGGCTGGTGGCGCTCCTCCAACGATCCTTTTGGTGGCCTGGTCTTAGGAGTGATGTCACCAACTACGTCCGTGCCTGTCCCCAGTTGGCTCCAGGTGGGGGCTGTGGGGCGAGTGCTCAGTGCGCCCTCTCTATGTTCAGGTTTACAGTATCAGGGATGCCGAGGTTATCTCTAAGCACTTTCTCTATAAATGTAATCACTGTCTTTGGGTCCATTTCTTTTTATTGGGGAATTCCATAAATCCTGATGTTTTCTCTTCTCGACCTGCATTCCTGATCCGTTAATTTCTCCTGAAGTTGTTCTTGCAATTTTAGCATTCCTGCAACCACTCCTTCTATGTCTTGCAGCCTTTCCTCGTTCCCCACAATTCTTTTCTCCACTTCATCCAGTCTTGAGTTTGTCTTGGCAAATTCTCTCATGATCTCTTGTCTGCATTCATGCAGTTCTTTGAGTATTGTGCTGTTAGTCACCTCTCCTTCGTCCTCATTTGCGTCGTTTTCTCCCTGGTTAGCAGCGGTGGAGTTAGCATTAGCTTCTTGATCTTGCGGCACATTCGTTTCTGTGGATGTCGCCACAGTGATTGATTTATTTCTCACTTTTGGAGGCATCTCCTCTCCTTTGTAGATGTTAGGACAAGTTTTTGTCGGTTTTAATTTGACTTTTTCGAAGTAATTTCTTGTTTTTGGTCGGGAGACCACACTCTATGCTGCCATCCCTTGGTGACCCGGAAGCGGAACCCCTTCTTGTGCTTTTGAGTCAGTAGTGGTGTACGTCTTGGAGTCTGCTGGAGTGTATGGCGCCCTTCAGCGTTTAGTATGCGCCTTACTGCGGAAAACTGAAACCTTAGTGCCTGCTGCTACCAAGTCTTGCTGGTGGTGAGTTCTAGTCTTTTGCAGTCAGTCGTGGGTTTTTAACCTCTACTCCGGGATACCGCGGGCGGTCACGTCTCTGCGTCCTAGGGCGCACTGAAAAAAAAAAAAAGCTGCATTTCCGTTCTTCCACTACAGACACAGCCACGAACAGAAAGCCAAAGGAGTACTTTGATTGGTTTAGATTTGATTGACCTCTCATTCAACTAATAAGAGCCTTGAATTGGGTTTCTGAAACCTTGAAGAACCAACGACTGAAAACCTAGCAAGAAGGACCCGCCTACCAACGGCTGCGAATACAGCGAGCCAATTGAAGCAGAGTTCGACGATTGAAAGCGTACGTCCCATGCGTAAAATCTGTTTTGTGTAAGCCGCTGGGTGACACGCATGCGTTCGCCAGTCTTTTTTTCTTACTACTTTTCTTATTTGTTTTGAAAAATCGTTCACCAAAACCGCAATCATGGAAGCGCAAAACCGCAATAATGGAATCATGGTTTGACAGGGTCGCATGATCAGAACCACGAGTCGTAACAAGCGGACCAGCTTCGTGTTCATCTGACAATGAGGAAGAGAAGTTTGCCAGCTACGCTGCTGTTGTGAACAGGTAAGTGTTATAAGCTAAATTATTCTTTATCCCTGAAAATTGTAATCAAAAATGACTTTTGACCGATCAGTAAATTACAACTGTGCGTCCACACACACACAGCCCTGAGTGTCACCTTTCATTAGAGCCCAAGATGAAGCTTCTATATTGAATCATTCAAAAGTTACAGACGTTTTTCCAAACTGTGCCATTTGGCACAATTTGGCACAGTTCAAAAACGCCTGGGAACAACCTGACAAAAAAGCTGTGTAATATATTCATTTTTTGTGGTTTTGTTACAAAATTTTGACCTCAGCTGGATAAAACTTGGTTCTACATTTCTGTTGCATTTTCCAGCCCGGATCTGAAGCTGTGTGTTATTTGCAAGCATTTGTATCCAAAAAAACACCCAGGCGAAATTTATTTTCTTAAAGTTCAGTATGTTTAGATGACTGTTTCTCAGTGGCAGGAGCATTTAGAGAGATTATGACTGTTTTGCCAAAAAATTCAAAGTGTTTTCTTTTAAATGAGACCAACCCCATGAAGATGCTGCAAAGGGTTGAAGAACAGCTTTTGATTTACTTTGGGTACGTTATTTTTAGGCTTTTTTAGGGAAATTGACCAGAGTGCAAGGGGTTAACCGCCTGTTTTCTCAGGACTCTGGTGGCAGTTGTTGACAGCTTCGTCTTTCTGCCACCTCCAGGTAATGTAGCCACTGTTCCTTAAACTTTAAACTTGCAAACTATGCTTCTATCTGCATCTCTAGGAACAGTCAGTGATTTGATATCTTTTTGTGTTCTTTTCCTTTTCTTATGCAAGGCAGTGATCTCTTCTCTTCTCTTGACTTAGCCATATTTCTAACATGCAATTGAACATCACCGTCAAAGGTCCAAGTGTTTGAGGTGTTCTATCTCAAGCACATCTAATACATCTAATGAAGCCCTTGATTGGTTGCATCAGGTGTGCTTGAGGCCACACCGACTCAAGACCATACCTGATGTGCCCATATGAGGAAATGTATACTAGAGGTTGAATAATTGAGACTGCAATAGTCATTGAAAGTAGGATTTAGTGTCAAATTTGGATCAAATCTTTGCAGCAATAGTTTTGTTTAAATATGTAAACTGTTCTTGTGTAATATGTTTATAGCAAACACCTGGAAAAATATTAATTTCGCCAATAAACCCAACATGACATGGGGGTTGAATAGTTTTGATTGCAACTCTATATATCTTGTTGTTCTCTGCAAATGATTAAAATATGACTGTTAATACACAGTGGTTTCCCAAGTATTGTCTATATGATAAAAAATACTGCTTTTTTATCCAGTGATATTTACTGATACACATTGAACTGTGATGTGCACTTTTGCCAGTTCATTTGTTGTGACCTCTGACAAGTTTTGTTTTGGTGATGTGTCTACTTACTGTATACGTCTTGATTTCTGCAGCCTGTCACACAAAAAGTGTAAGGTCTGCCAAATGGAAAATTACTGCAACAATCACATTTCTGTGATTGGCTTTATTCAGATTTATCGGTTAATTTTTTTCTCCTAAACAATGCCGTCTAAAGTCTGGAAAAATATTAGAGTGAGCCAAGCAGGCTTTAATCATTATGAATGCATTTAAGGTGATAGTAATATTCAAGTAATAAGCAAATTGTCACCTATAACCATGGCTTAAATGGATAAAAATCTTCAGTGCTGAATGGCACAGTTTAAAAATAATCAAGTAGAATCTAGATGAGCTGGTCACTACAGAATTGGGGTTACATATTTCAGTCAATCCCCAAGTACTGAAGTCATCTTCACTGTGGGGAGTCAAAAGCCAGAGACCAGACACCAAACTGTAAATGTCTTTGCTTCACCAGTTTATTTCATATGTGAACTATGATATTACATAGTAACACATGTGGCTAAAATGTCTATTAGTAAAAAGCTCTATTACTGTAGGATGAACAGAGGGGTAATGACACTAATGGGCTTTTTGACACAAGACATTTTGACGTGTCACAGCAGGAAATGCATGTGTTGATAAAGTTAATCATGGAGGAATTCCATTTGACTACTTCCATTTCAGGGTTATTTGTGAGCTGTCTCACTGTCATACCACCATCACATTGGAACACTTGTTTGGAACAAAATTTGCTTCACTTTTACATTTAAAATGTCAACTATTAGGACAAGCCAAAATATTTGCTGTAAGAATTGTGCATTTTACACAATATTATTCTGCATGGAATACATTTTAGCACTCTGAGTAGGCTCTTCATCTTGTCATCTCATACAATTAGGGTTTTGACAGTTGGTATAACAGAGCCTTGATGTCTGTTGTATGTCCATAATGCATGTTTGTGTACATGCATCCACTCACAAGTCGACTTGCTCCTGATTGGAAAGATGCATGACTAAAAGCGTGATATGAAAAGTTGGAACAGGGATCATGGCTTTGACCAACTGGGGCTCCTGCTGAAGAATGGCCTCCTGAACCTCAGCCACAGCTGTGCTTATCTGTCATTGGACAAAACAGCTTTTGAATTATTGGATCACTGCAATGAGTGCAGCATATAGTCGGTGCACCTTGTGGTTTTCCCATCTATGCAAAGCAGCACTTTGCAAGATTTTCACCTTAAAACATTTTCAAAATAATTTTGATGGTACGTACATAAATGTCACTCCCACCATAACCTGACTGAGCCCACAACACCTGCAACAGCACTATCTAACTAAAAAGACAGCAACTGGCATGCCTTACAACCTAGATCCCATTAGGTAATCATAGGGTGCGACTTTAGCCACAGACTAACAAAATGTCAGTGTTGTGATGCTGGAGGAAGCTGCTGCCATGTAACAGTTAAGCCTAAAAAGCATTACATAGTGAGAAGATTAATACTGTTTTACTTCAACTGTTGGTATTGATTTTAATTTTGTAGCTGGCTGATATCTGTAACAGAGGGAGACTGTCTAATGAAAGCTTGTTTCAAATAAAGGTCTGTTATTTTAAAACTAATTGATCCAGTTAAGGAAAGACAACACATTAGAAACTGAGGAAGGTCCTGCAGCTTTACATTTTAGATAAAATATCAATAGCCCCTCTGGAGTATTTTGATTCAATAAGCAATCATGTTTCTGTGTCATCATCAACCAGAATAACTCAATTTTATTTTTTTTTTTCCTTACAGTTAAATTACAACAAATCTTTATGTATTTGCTGCACTGACATCTGCTGTCCAAAGCATAATGTGAGCAACAGCAGCTACAAACAGATCAAACTACATTCTACAAACAGATCCATCTGTCATGCGGTGGTCCTCACGGATCACCATAAGACGCCAAGAGTCACCGGTGAGTTTTGCAATGATGTTTATTTACAAGACAGGACAAGACGTGACACAAGACTATGAGCCGCTAAGGGCAAAAACACACACTACAAGGTACAGGGGCTCGTAGGGCTAACCCCAGCCACTACGAGCTAAACTATGACATGACAAGAATAACGAACGAACCTGACATGAAGGTCTGATGAGGCTTGTACGCCGACCAAGGCTTGGTGATTGTCTGACGAGGAAAGTCTGACGATACTCCCGCGATTAAACTGCCGTCAGCGCCCGCCTAATAAAGCCGGATGCTAACGAGCAGTAGTGACAATCAGCTGACCGACCTTGACAGCCGGAAGCCCCACCGAGCGCCTTCACAATAAGAGCCCGGTGAAGCCAGAATGTAACCCACAGCTGTCAAAGCCGGCAGCGATTATACATGGGCCGAGCGCGGACAAAATCAGCGCTCGGGTTGTGACAGTATCCTCCCTCCGAGGGCGGGCTTCCAGACCGCCCATAGACCACCACCCCCCTCCAGGGTGGGCGGATGGGGGGTAGGTCCGGAGGGAGAGAAAGACCAAACCCAGAATCAGTACAAAAACAAAATCCAGACCAGGCAAGGAAAAACTAAACACAGAACAATGACCAAAATACCGTGTACCCAAATAACGACTACAGAAAACAGCACAGGACACCAAGAGAAAATTAAATCTTTGCCCACATGTTTCACAAGAAAATGGCTTCTCACCTGTGTGACTTCTCATGTGAATTTTCAAATGACCATGCTGATTAAATCTTTGTCCAAATGTTTCACAAGAAAACGGTTTCTCACCTGTGTGAATACTCGTGGGCTTTCAAATAACCATGTACAGAAAAACAGAACAATTACTGGCTCACACACAGAACAAAATAAGGCAACTGCAGGACATGACACAAAATACCCACAGATACCCAAATAGCCATTACAAGAACACACAGGATAGCAGGGAAAAAAAACCCAACAGAACAATTACCGGGACAGATTACCTCCAGAAAATGACCACTACCCCCCCGACAGTTTATGCCAACCGGCGGAGACCAGGCGCTACAGGAACAGTTCAGGTGGTCTCCCCGTGTCCAACGGCCGATGGGTGGTCATGGGAGGCGAGACATGACCGGGTGGCTCACCACAGTCCAAGGCCCAGCACTTCCACTCCTCTGGTGGCTGAACCAGGTCGCCCAGCAAAACACATAACACATCGGGTGGCCGACCTGAGGCGCCAAACCGGCGAAGCAATTCCTCAGGCGGCCGACCTGCGTCCCTCAGCCACCAGTACCGGGGGAAAACAGCCCGCAGTGGCCTCCCTGGCGAAGACAAAATATGGGAGGGCCGGGGCGAGCGTAGCAGGACCCCCACGGCCCCCAGCGATAAAGAGCAGGGGCGATGACTCTGACGAGGGGCTGGGAAGCAAGTATGAGCCCATACTCTGTCCGACGGCGAAGGGTCTGCAGCTCCTTCACCGTCCACGGACCTCACTGGTGCTGCACCTCCGCTGGATCCCAAATGGGTCCCAGCTGCACCCACGTCGGACCCCGATTGGGCCTCTGGCGCACCCACATCGGACCCCAATTGGGCCACAGCAGCTCCCGCGATGGACCCCGATTGGGTCCTGGGCGCACCCATGTCGGACCCCGATTGGGCCAGAACCGCAGCCGCGGTGGACCCCGACCGAGCCTCTGGCACACCCACATCAGACCCCGATTGGGCCAAAGCAGCTCTAACGATGGACCCCGATTGGGTCTCGGGTGCACCCACGTTGGACCCCGATTGGGCCACAGCAGCCTCACAACAGACCCCGACTGGGTCGGTGCAGCTCTGCTGGCGACCTCTGCCCCTGAACCCGGAACCTCCAATTCAGTGACTCCGACTAGCTCCATGCCGGCGACACTGCAAAGAAGCTCACAGGAAACAGAAAAACCGGGATCAGTATCACCGGCAGCAACAGAACCCAGTGAGATGAGCTCGGGCGCAACAGGCGGCTGCCCTTCACTCGCCTCCCCGAGAGGCAGGCACAAATGCTCCAAAACAGGGGACAGAGACACAAGAGGGAGCACTTGCCTGCACTCGGGTTCTGTTGCCACCCAGGGCTCCGACGATCCAGGTTCAGGGCGGCGACTTTCGTCAGCAGGCTCCAATTCAGCTGCGTCGGGCTCCACAGCTGGCAAGATGACGTCTGCAGCCTGAGGTTCCTCCCGCGCTGATGTCCACGCCGATGACCCGTATGGCGTGGGGGTAGGGGACACTCGACCCACTGGCTCGGACCAATCCGGCGAGGAGACCCGGAGACGCTTCATCGTCGGCTCAGGCTCTGGGCCGCAGTCCGCTTTTCTCCTCCGTGCACAACGTGGCCTCAGGGCCGGATCCAGGTTTTCCAGCATTGCAGGGCCCCTCCTCATCCGACGACGTAGGCCTGGCGTCGCGGACCGCTCAACTGGGGGGGACACAGAGGCAGCAGGTTTAGTTATTATCACAACAGCAGGTGGAGGGAGCTCGGGGGGGCTGCGAACCCCGAACTCCGCCCCCAGGAGTCAGACAAGGCAGGTTACAATTATGATGTAATAAATTAACATGCACTTGCCTTTCTCCCGGAGGAGAGATGGTGCCTGCTGTAGGGGACGCTGTTCCTCCTTCTCCCCACTTGATGGCGACAGAGGGCCCCCTGGAAGCACGAGGTGGAGCTGCTCTCAGAGGTTCGCTGACAGGCTTCGCCGGCAGCGGGTCCAGCCGGGGATTCTGCCGAGGTTCTCCTTGGCCGTGGCGCCAACGTCATCGACAACCTCCAGATGGCGCGACCTCCTGGACCGGGTCAGGCACAGGAACAGGATCCCAACACGGGGAGCGAGGACTCCTACTCTGTTTCCTGCTTTCCTCCTCCTCCAGCCCACGGAGTATCTCGCGCTGCGTGGCGAGTTCATCTCTCCACGTCATCACCTCCGAGTGATTGTCGTAGTTGAGAGGAAGGTTGTTGAGAAGAACCCCAGCGCAGTCCAGGTGCCAGCACATATAACTGGAGTTGACGTCAAAGGTAGCAGCGAGGAGCGTCCCGTCAACGTACTCCAGCGCGCTCGCTAACTCTTTGCCCAGGCACTGACCGCGGCCCCTGGATGACGGCATTCTCCCAGCAATTGACACCCAGACAGGGAAGAACAATAGTCCAATTAAGGCAAAAACTCACGGTGAAAGGCGTCTCGGTGTGGCGTCTCCGTTTAGACGTCTGGAGGGAGTATACTGTCATGCAGTGATCCTCGCGGATCACCATAAGACGCCAAGAGTCACCGGTGAGTTTTGCAATGATATTTATTTACAAGACAGGACAAGACGTGACACAAGACTATGAGCCGCTAAGGGCAAAAACACACACTACGAGGTACAGGGGCTCATAGGGCTAACCCCAGCCACTACGAGCTAAACTATGATATGACAAGAATAACAAACGAACCTGACATGAAGGTCTGACGAGACTTGTACGCCGACCAAGGCTTGGTGATTGTCTGACAAGGAAAGTCTGACGATACTCCCGCGACTAAACTGCCGTCAGCGCCTGCCTAATAAAGCCGGACGCTAACGAGCAGTAATGACAATCAGCTGACCGACCTTGCCAGCTGGAAGCCCCACCGAGCGCCTTCACAATAAGAGCCCGGTGAAGCCAGAATGTAACCCACAGCTGTCAAAGCCAGCAGCGATTATACATGGGCCGAGCGCGGACAAAATCAGCACTTGGGTCGTGACACCATCAGATCCTTACCTGAGTGTTAGTGAAGGGGATGGATACAAAGTAATTAGGTCGCTGACCCTCTTTTTTTCTTCTTCTTTTCACCGTCCTCTTCACTGTCTACACGTCCTCCACTGTCTCCTCTTTTCCTCGTTCTTTTTTTCCTGTACTGACATTTCTTCGGTGACTACAGATGACAAACCAAAAACCCATCAGTTAAAAGCCCCACAGTCTATATTTAGCTTTTGTTTTTGCATTTCTTATAATATAAAGCTTTGAAATTAAAGATTCGTACTAGCTCTGTTCTTTAAAACCTTTAAAAACTACATTAGCTCTCAGCTTTACAAAGTTATGAAGAGTCTAATCCAGTTTTTGATAGAAAAATTTCACTAACAAATTAGGAAATCCCTGTATGTGTCTGTCTCACTGGTCTTTCCTCATGTCCAGTATAATGCTAAGCTGAATGGTTTGCAAACCAGTTAAGAAAATCTAGTGACATAATCCTCCACATTTCTGGAAAACAAAATAATGGTGGCGCATTGCACAGTGGTGCAGTGGTTAGCACCGCGGCAGCACAGTTTACTCTCGGCCGGGGGATTGCGGAGATCGTGGGTTTGATCCCTGCCCCCGGCCAACAGTGATCTGTGTGGAGTTTGTATGTTCTCCCCGTGTTTGCGTGGGTTTACTCCGGGATTTCTCCGGTTTCCTCCCACATGCCAAAAACATGCAGGTTAGGGAGTTAAGGGGCGCTTGCGCATGCAGCGACCGGCAGCTGGTAGCTTGTCACCGGACTGCAGAACAAATCTACCTACGGGTACAAAATAAGTCCCCCCCCCCAAAAAAAAATGGTAAAAACGTTCATGCACGTGACTTAATATCTCCTAATAATTATGATTAAAATAAAAAAGCTAACATAACTGAAAGACTGAAAAAATATTAAGAACATACAGTGGGGCAAAAAAGTATTTAGTCAGCCACCAATTGTGCACGTTCTCCCACTTAAAAGATGAGAGAGGTATCCAATTTTCATCATAGGTATACCTCAACTATGAGAGACAAAATGAGAAAAAAAAAATCCAGAAAATCACATTGTCTGATTTTTAAAGAATTTATTTGCAAATTATGGTGGAAAATAAGTATTTGGTCACCTACAAACAAGCAAGATTTCTGGCTCTCACAGACCTGTAACTTCTTCTTTAAGAGGCTCCTCTCTCCTCCACTCGTTACCTGTATTAATGGCACCTGTTTGAACTCATTATCAGTATAAAAGACGCCTGTCCACAACCTCAAACAGTCAGACTCCAAACTCCACTACGGCCAAGACCAAAGAGCTGTCAAAGGACACCAGAAACAAAATTGTAGACCTGCACCAGGCTGGGAAGACTGAATCTGCAATAGGTAAGCAGCTTGGTGTGAAAAAAATCAACTGTGGGAGCAATTATTAGAAAATGGAAGACATACAAGACCACTGATAATCTTCCTCAATCTGGGGCTCCACGCAAGATCTCACCCCGTGGGGTCAAAATGATCACGAGAACGGTGAGCAAAACTCCCAGAACCACATGGGGGGACCTAGTGAATGGCCTGCAGAGAGCTGGGACCAAAGCAACAAAGGCTACCATCAGTAACACTACGCCGCCAGGGACTCAAATCCTGCCGTGCTAGACGTGTCCCCCTGCTTAAGCCAGTACATGTCCAGGCCCGTCTGAAGTTTGCTAGAGAGCATTTGGATGATCCAGAAGAGGACTGGGAGAATGCCATATGGTCAGATGAAACCAAAATAAAACTTTTTGGTAAAAACTTAACTTGTCGTGTTTGGAGGAGAAAGAACACCATACCTACTGTGAAGCATGGGGGTGGAAACATCGTGCTTTGGGGCTGTTTTTCTGCAAAGGGACCAGGACGACTGATCCATGTGAAGGAAAGAATGAATGGGGCCATGTATCGTGAGATTTTGAGTGAAAACCTCCTTCCATCAGCAAGGGCATTGAAGATGAAACGTGGCTGGGTCTTCCAGCATGACAATGATCCCAAACACACCGCCCGGGCAACGAAGGAGTGGCTTCGTAAGAAGCATTTCAAGGTCCTGGAGTGGCTTAGCCAGTCTCCAGATCTCAACCCCATAGAAAATCTTTGGAAAGAGTTGAAAGTCCGTGTTGCCCAGCGACAGCCCCAAAACATCACTGCTCTAGAGGAGATCTGCATGGAGGAATGGGCCAAAATACCAGCAACAGTGTGTGAAAACTTACAGAAAATGCTTGACCTCTGTCATTGCCAACAAAGGGTATATAACAAAGTATTGAGATGAACTTTTGTTATTGACCAAATACTTATTTTTCATCATAATTTGCAAATAAATTCTTTAAAAATCCTTCAGTGTGATTTTCTGGATTTTTTTTTTTTCTCCTCATTTTGTCTCTCATGGTTGAGGTATACCTATGATGAAAATTGGAGACCTCTCTCATCTTTTAAGTGGGAGAACGTGCACAATTGGTGGCTGACTAAATACTTTTTTACCCCACTGTACATAATGCTTTCCATGTGGTGGGGCTGGTCAAAGCAAAAGGAAGCTGTGCCATTAAATCATCTGAATTATCAGACAACTTGAGCTTTTTCTTCAGCTTCCTCTTTTCCCTCCTCATCTTACTCTGTCATCTTCTCTTTCAATTCTGGAGGACCTGCCGAGAAAACAAAAACAAG
Organism: Pholidichthys leucotaenia; assembly: GCA_020510985.1. Lineage (NCBI taxonomy): Eukaryota > Metazoa > Chordata > Actinopteri > Cichliformes > Pholidichthyidae > Pholidichthys > Pholidichthys leucotaenia. The sequence continues at coordinate 362,726,351 of CM035842.1, read as the reverse complement.
TTTGTCCTGATGAACGTTCACGTACAGACACAGATGAAGTGAAAGACAGAAAAGAACCAGAGCACAGTGGAGTGACGGCTGAACAAAATGTGCTGTGATGGGATACATTTCTTTATCAGGGAATGACATTAGCGCCCACCCACCCACCAAATTTGGGTGGAATTTGGCGATGGCTCTTGCTCAGTCACTGCAGCTACCTAAGTTGGTTGGTGGCATTTTCAGACACTTGAAGTAAAAGCCATTACATCTATGACACTAGGATACTACAGCTCTCAGGAATGTCAGCACACACTGCTCAGTTCATTTTGACAAGACCAGAAAACACCTTTAACTATTTATATATATCACTAGAAAAATGATGCTGAGTAGCTTATAACATGGAAAAAAAAAAAAAAATCACCAGCCACAGTGAAAAAGATAATGTCCTGTTCAAGTAGTGTGGTTGTCTGTGTACAGTTACTTTTTTTTTTTTAGTATGGAGACATCATAATAAAATTTGCATACACTCAGTAGGTGATTTGTGGGGGGATGGCATCCCCCTTGTTAGAAAAATGACCCAAAAGCATCCCCCTCGTTTACACGCCATCCCCATTCATAGGAGTAAATGGGGGGGGGGGGGGGGGACCTGCCCCTAACAACCTGGAAAAAAAGAGAGAACTGTCCCCCCAGTATCATTAGAAACCTTTCTATATCATGTTACATAACTGAATAACATGGCTTTGAATTACTTCTAAGCAGAAATGAAAAAAAAAAAAACTTTTACATTTTTAGCTTCTCATAAATCTGCAGCTTTTTTCCTAAAAAAAAATAAATAAAATAAATTGGATCTTCAGTCAGCCCAAGTATGGGAGCTTAGGGTAGACCTGAACAGAAAGCTCCAGTTCCCAGATATCATCCACACCACCTTAAGACCTAACGCAGTCCTGTTCTCCGCGGAAGGAAAGCAGCTCATACTAGTGGGGCTTATTGTGCCTTATTGTGCGGGGAGTGAGACACAGAAACAGCGTGACGACTGGGGGGGCAGCAGAGAGAGCCTCTTGTTGGATTTGGATTAGGAAGGAGGAGTTGTAGTCCATTCAAAGTGCATAGGTTCAACAAAATTGGAGGAAAAGGTTTTCCAATGAAAATCAGTTCAGTGGTAGTTCTATAATGTGGATGAAAAAAAGTACCACAAAATCCGAGCATGGGAAATGCCTTAAAATTGGTGAAATCCAAGATGGCCACCAACAGATTAGCGGAAATGTGAAAGTCGTCATAATTATTTTACTAATCATGCTAAATTCATATGTAATATGTCTATTACATATGGTCTACCATATGTAATATGTATTAAGGTCTACCGACCTTAATATTTTCACAACCAAACTGGAAGAAATTTTATTCTCAATCAACAACTTAAATAAAAGTTGTATCCTCCTTGGAGACTTCAACATTGACCTCTCCAGGGATGATGCAGCTAAAAATGACTATGAATACACTACACTCCTCTTCCTTCTTCCCTACCATCAATTCCTATACTAGAATCACTCACTCCACCAAGTCCATTATTGATAATATCATTACTAATATTCGCAATTCCGCACTAGTATCTGGAGTCGTGCTCTCCGAGATTTCTGATCATTTCCCTATTGTTCTGTTTCTTGACCTCACTGTTTGGCTCTCAATCTCATGTCATAAACTGAAAATAAATATACTTAATGAAGAAAACTTACAATGACTGAGTGAGGACTTGCATGCCAAGCCATGGGGTAGAATCTACAACTGTAGTGATGCTGATGCTGCGTTTGACGCCTTGACCAAGGAAATAACAGAATCCATCCAGAGGACAATTCCTGTCAAGACTATCACATGTAGTGGTACTATTCAACATCCATGGCTTTCTAGGGGCATACTAAAATCTATTAAGTACAAAAATAAATTATACAAACACTACATAAAAAATCTAAATATTAACAATAAATATTAATATACTATTATAGAAATAAACTAATACATATCATTAGAAAGAGTAAGAGTAATTATTATGCAGAACTTATAAATGTATCACAGGGTGATTCCAAGAAATCGTGGAGAGTGCTAAATAAGGTTCTAAATAGAGACCTAAAAACCCCCCACACTTCTGAACAGTAATGCGGTCAGTAATCTCACCAGTAATGCCACTCTCGCTGACAAATTTTTTTTTTTGTAACTTTGTTTTTTATTCATTTTTCATCATACATATTACATTCAGAACACAGCCTCTATATCAGGGGTCTTTGCCAGCCGAAGAGCCGTTTTGCCCGTCTCCGACTAAAACAGACGTGGCTGAGAGCCGCAACGGCAATTTGACCTTTAAAATAAAGATTATGCTGCTTATAAAGTTTTTTATATACTGTACATAGCTCTGAATATTATGTGGCATTAATGAATTCCTACTACAGCAGTGGGAAAAAACTGCTTATAGCTTCATTTATATAGCTTCATTCATGAAATAAATGTTAGATATATATTATAAATTGTTTTGTGCTGAAAAATAAGTTTCTGAATATCTGACCATAATTTTTGCATAGTTTTAATTATCAGCACATTCATAAATTGTTTAAATCTGAAAAATATCACCCATCTCCTACTTTCAACAGTGATCACACAGCTTTAGTTCCTGATATTTTCATAAATTAGAGATGAAAGTTTTATTTAGAAGAAGCTACTGTTCATCCTGTTTCCTCATAATGCTCCTTGTTCAAATGTATTAATATAATATAAATCTGTATCCTTCACTTGTTCTCCAGACTCTCAATTTGACAACTAGTGGATTGGTTGTGGGCGGCGTGGTGGAGAAGTGGTTAGCACTGCGGCAGCACAGCAACTCACCCTTGGCCGGGGGATCCTGGGCTCGATCCCAGCCCCCGACCAACAGTGATCTGTGTGGAGTTTGCATGTTCTCCCCGTGTCTGCGTGGGTTTACTCCAGGATTTCTCCAGTTTCCTCCCACATGCCAAAAACATGCAAGTTAGGTTAATTGGCATCAACTGGGGATTCTAAATTGTCCTTAGGTATGACTGTGAGAGTGAATGGTTGTCTGTCTCTCTGTGTTGGCCCTGCGATGGACTGGCGATCTGTCCAGGGCAGGGGTCAGCAACCTTTACCGCTCAGAGCCATTTGGACCCGTTTCCCACAGAAAAGAAAACACTGGGAGCCACAAAAACCCTTTTGACACTTAAAATGAAATAACACTGCATATAACTTTTTTTTTCCCTTTATGCTATGTATAAACAAACTATAATGTGTTGCATTTATGAAATCAGGGAACTCCTGCAGAGAAAACAAAATTACATTTCTGCATGCAACAAAAACATTTTGAACTCCGAAAAAAAAAAAGACATTGGGTTGAAGGTTGACATTGGGTTGAAAGGAGAGAGCTATTTCTAGCACCGATGACTCCTGATCCTTCGATAAAAATCTCATAATTCCGCTGAAAACAATACCGAAAGCTCAGAATTCCAACACGTACCAGCGATGTGATTTGGGGTTGGGGACATTATCTGAAAATTCAGCAGGGGGTCTGGGGGACATAGTCCCCCAGCGGGGTCCGGGGTGGGATGGGGGTAAGGGGGGCAAAGCCCCCCGAAGCTCCTGGGTTTTTATGATTTTTAAGTACCAGAACTGTGCTTAAATGACATAAAACAAACAGCTGAATGCCACTTATTAATGTATAATATTGACTTATGTTCCAAGAAGATAGCATTCCTAAAATATTCCAACAAGCATTATCCATCACATGCTTTAACACTTGATCAAATCAAAATCAGTTAATTTTATCTGTTCCATAATGGAAATAAAATTCCAACATACCATTACTTTTTATAATTTCAGCATTAATTTCAGATCACCAGTTTCAATCTCTATTGAGTCTTGAGCAGCTCATTTTGCACAATCACTGATGCAGCCAAGTCTTAGAAATATTCAAAAGTTATGAGTCAATGTCCACTGTGCACTGTCAATTTCAAACTGTTTGGAATCATAAAAGGGGATGGTTAACTTTTATTACCGTTTCATCCCTCGCGCCAGCCCAGCTCATACAGCCGTTGTAGAGTTAATGACTCTCCACCTGGCCATATCGATTACCGGTGGCCATACGCCACTTCCAGTCCTGCCTGAAAGGGTGCAGCTTCACTGCGTTCGTGGACCACAAGCCGCTAACGTACTTAACGTACTTTATCTTCCTGGAAGATAAAACAAAGCGGAATTCGGCGAATTAACAGAAAATCACATCCCTGAGAACACACCGCCATGAATCTTTGAAAAAGCATACAACGAGCCATTTGATTGGTCCAATCGTTTGCAACTATCCAATCGCAGGGCTGTCAAGCTACTGCAATACAGCAGTAGCTTGAACACAACACATCCGGGTTATCGCCGGAGACGACTTCCGACTTCGTGTTGCTTTTCGCTGACGGTGATTAAACTTCAACACATTTGTTTTTAGATTTTACAAGATTACCATAATCTTCAAATTTAGAATTACATTTTAATTAAATACTCATTTATTTTCCAAAGCCACAGGGAGCCGCAGCAGAGGGATGAAAGAGCCGCATGCGGCTCCGGAGCCGCGGGTTGCCGACCCCTGCTCTATATATTTAGAAAAGGAACTAACCATACAGTCTGAAAAAAAAAAAAAAAGAAAAAAGGGGGGGGGGGGGACAAATGTTGGAGCATCAAGTTTTTAGTTTCCATCTCTAGATTCTTCTGGTTTTTCCAGTTTCTTTGGTTATTCTTTCAATTTCTGTCTCGTTGTTACACTTTTTAGTGTGTCCATTTCCACCATTTTTTTTATATTGTCCTTCTTGCATTCTCTGTCGATATGTTAGTTTTTCCATTAGACGTATATCCTCAACAATGTCTGTCCATTGCTCTTGGTCAGGAAGAACTTCTGATTGCCATTTTCTTGTGATTGTTTTTTTACATGCAATCAGCATGATTTTAACTAGATATCTATCTTCAGCCTTTATTACATTGTCCCTTTTAAGATCACATAAATACATCAAGTTACAGTTCAGTGGTATATATATATCTCCTAATATCCTCTGTATTGTCACATGAATAGATTTCCAGAATGATGAGTTTTGCTGCATTTCCAAAACATATGCGAGCGGTCTGCATTCTGAGCCCCACATCCCCTCCAGCACATAGATTTGGTATTTGTGTATTTTCTTTGGATCTGTGGTGTAATGAAATAGCGAATCACGTTTTTCCATCCAAATTCCCTCCATGTCCTTGAACTTGTTGATGTGTGTTGTGTTTTCCATATTTCTTGCCAGTTTTCTTCTGTTATGTTTAAATTGAGCTCTTTCTCCCATTTCTCTGTCATGACCCGAGCACTATGCCTTGGTGCTCGGGTTATTCTTGTCAGGGTTTGACAGCGGCGTTATGATTCTAGCTCTCCGAGCTCTTATTGTGATAGTGCTCAGGGAGGCTTCCGCCCAGCTGTCAAACCCTCAACAGCTGTGCTGCATTTGTGGTCGTTAGCGCTCAGGCTATTTTAACCCACGCTGGCGATCGCATCTGGCAGCAGTGTACTGTCATGGGTGGCTCTCGCAAGCCACCATAAGACGCCACACGGTCACCAGTGAATTCAGTGAGTTTTATTAACGGTGAAAATATAGTGATAACACAGTCTGCTGAGACAAAGACACTTTAGTCTACAAACAACAGGAGGTGTAAGGCTAACAGCTCACTACAGGTCCAGAGGAGGAGACGGTCAAGCACAGACAGACGAGGTAGTTGAAAATAATAATTACACGAGCTGCAAAGGCAGAGACTCACAGAGATCAATTCACACCGGGAGGAATAAGGCTAATACAGCACACTTACTAGTTCCGGGGAACGACAGTCAAACCAAAAGCAGACGTGGTATGAATTAGTCCAGGCATCCGTAGCATGACGGAGAGTGAACTGGGAAAGTGAACAGACACTGCTGCGAGATGCGATCACCAGCGTGGGTTAAAATAGCCTGAGCGCTAATGACCACAAATGCAGCACAGCTGTTGAGGGTTTGACAGCTGGGCGGAAGCCTCCCCGAGCACTATCACAATAAGAGCTCGGAGAGCCAGAATCATAACGCCGCTGTCAAACCCTGACAAGAATAACCCGAGCACCAAGGCATAGTGCTCGGGTCATGACATTCTCCTTTATATAGTTGCTTGAATGTTTGTTTGCCATAAGTTTCTGATATATATTTTTGAAATAATTCTTATCTTATTTCCTGCATACGAGCTTAAAATGAATTGTATAATCTCACTCACATCTTTGTGGAGGTTATGCCTAATCCTTCTCATATGTCACGCCGCGCCATTCATCAGCGGCGCCACCTGCTCACGCACCTGACAATCATCAGCGGCGAGGGATAAAGGCCGTCTCGCCCGGAGGCTCGGCCTGAAGCCGTCAGACTTCGTCCCTCACCGTTGTGAGCATACTTCCCTTCAGCGTCACCATTTTGGTAAGAAGATCGCTTACCTCTTTTCTTCAGTCTTCTCCCCTGTGCACAGGTGGATTCCCCAGCGGCGGACATCTCCTCTCCATCGCCCAATCCTCGCTGCTGTACGGAGCTCTCCAGGTGGCTGTCTTCCGGGCTTCGCCCCCTTGTTGTGCCAGCTGTCCTGACCCACCAAGTAAGTCCTTCTCTCGCCATAAATCCCTCCTGTGTTGGTGTATGCCCGTCACCCTCTCCCTGTGCTCTCTCCATAGGGTTGCTCGGCTGTACGGTCACCTGCCTCTGTGCCTGGAGCAGACACCATCACCAACACATTTACATCCCGCAGACACGCACTCATTCATTCCTGCTGTTAATAAACTCTTTGAACTACTCTAAGCCTGTGTGTGTGCGTCTCCTGAGCCGTGCGTTATGTCATCATATAATAATCTCTCATCTGCAGATATCTGAAGAATTCAGATTTTTCTAGTTTAAATTTTCTTCTCATGTTTACAAAACTCCCGAAATCTTTTTTTTCGCATAATGCCCCATGCTGTAATTCCCATGTTCACCAGATTTTTGTATCCCCTATCTTGCTTTGCTGGTTCAAACTGGCTGTCAAATGCTACCCATTTCAATAGTTTTATATTATACTTTTGTACTATTTTATACCACAGTTCCAAAGTAAATTTAGTGATTGGGTCCATTTGTTTGATTTGCTTATATGCATCTTTATTTCCCATTATGCTTTGCACTGGGAGTCCCTCAATTTCCTTTTCCATTTCTTTCCAATTTGCCTCATATCCTCTGTTACACCAACATATGATATATTGTAGCCGCACATGGGGAAAACATAATGTGTAGCATCTTAGATAAGAACAAAGAGCAGAGTTTCCTTGGAGATAACAGGAAGTTGTGAAAGTGTGATCTTTTGTGTGTCAGAGACTGCTAGGAGGATCCTTTGTGTGTCAGAGACTGCGAGGGGGATGTTAAAGGATTAAGGAAGTGAATGCAATGTGACCTTTGATGTGAATGCAATGTGACCTTTGATGTGTAGAAGCGGCTGTAGGAAGACCTGAGTATTTAAGAGAAGAGTTCTGTCTGAGACGCCCTCTTTCTACTATGCTCATGTGTGAGACGTGACTGCCTGAGACAAATCTGCCTCGTCATTTACACACTCCACACTGGTGACCCAAGACGAAGCGTGCAACACGAAGAGAGTTCCCCGGAGCCAGCCTCGTTGGGAGCCCCCAGCCAAGCGTATGCCGTTACAATCCAGCTACCAGATTTTTGGCAGCACAATCCGCACTCCTGGTTCCACCTGGTTGAGGCGCAGTTCGTCCTCCGGGGGATATCGGTGGATGACACGAAATTCTACCATGTGGTCGCAAAGCTCGACACCCACACGGCTCAGCATGTGGAGAGCCTGCTGGATCAGCCACCAACCAGCAACAAATACGACGCGTTGAAGGCCGCACTTATCCAGCACTACACACTCTCGGTTGAGGAGAGAGCAGAGAGACTCCTGACGCGGACCGGGTTAGGAGATTGCACGGCTATTGACCTGATGGAGAGGATGCTAAGATTGAAGGGCTCGGACGACGACCACTTCATTTTTACCCACCTCTTCCTCCGGAACCTTCCGTCAGCGCCGAGAGCGGCCCTGGCCAATTCGCCGTTGCTGGCCAAGCGGGACTACCGTGCGCTGGCCCGGGAAGCACACCAGATCATCATGGCCAGCAGAGAACTCACGACCACGGCGGCAGCGACGGAGCTCGGCGCGACGGCCGGAGAGGGTGAGGAGCCATTGACGGTGGTAGCAGAACCACCGACTACAGCGGCGGCGGGGGCCAAGGAACGCGGAGGAGACATCCTTTGTTTCTACCACCGCCGCTTTGCAGAGAAGGCACGCAAATGTATACCACCGTGCCAGTTCAAACGCTCGGGAAACGCCAAGACCGGAGGTCGGTAGCATCTGTGGCCCTCGGGGAGGAGAACAAACTGCTCTACTTGACGGACGCATGCTCGGGGAGGCATTTCCTCGTGGACACCGGCGCCCAGTTGAGTTTCATCATGCCGTCCTACTCCGACCGGCTGGCAGGTTCCAGCGGCCCTGAGAGGGCAGCAGCGAACGGCTCAGAGATTAAGACCTTTGGTGAGAGGACTCTACTTCTGTCGCTACATGGCCGTGCATTTGAGTGGACTTTTGTCATAGCAGCATTGAATTTGAAAATATTGGGGGCTGATTTTTTGTGCTCACATGGTTTGTTGGTTGATGTCGCTAACAGGCGCCTGATTAATGCACTGTCCTTTGATTCTATCCCCTGTACAGCTTGAGCGTCCCGGCCAACGTCACAGCTGCAAGCGGTAAGTTCCACACACTGCTCACTCAGTTCCCAGCACTCACGGTCCCGACATTTTCGGCAGCCGTCGCTAAACACGGGGTGGAACATTTTATTACCACCACCGGGCCGCCCGTTTTTGCAAAACCTCTGCGCTTGGACGCAACTAAACTGGCCATGCGCGAGAGGAGTTCGCCAACCTGGAGAGGTTGGCTATCATCAGGCGTTCAAACAGCCCATGGGCTTCCCTGCTACACATGGTCCCCAAAGCTGACGGTTTGTGGCGGCCTTGCGGGGATTTCCGCAGGTTGAACAATGCCACAGCGCACGACCGCTACCCAATTCCTCACATCCAGAACTTTTCCGTTCACTTGGCAGGAGCGCGTGTTTTTTCTAAAATAGACTTGGTCCGCGGTTACCACCAAGTCCCAGTGCGCGTTGAGGACATACCCAAAACAGCGGTGATAACTCCGTTTGGTCTATTCGAGTTTTTGCGCATGCCATTCGGGCTTAAAGGGGCTGCACAGACGTTCCAACGCATGATGGATGCGGTGCTGCGCAATCTCCCTTTCGTATTTGTCTACCTGGACGATATCTTGGTAGCCAGCGCGTCCAAAGACGAACATGAAATCCACCTCACGGCGGTTTTGCAGAGGTTGGGAGAGCACGGTTAAATAATCAACCCAGCAAAGTGTCAGTTCGGGGTGACGCAGATTGATTTTTTGGGGCACCGTGTCTCTCCCGAAGGAGCGGTTCCGCTGCCTGACAAAGGGCGCATGGTAGCAGATTTTCCCCGACCGCAAACGGTCAGGGCGTTACAGGAGTTTTTGGGAATGGTGAATTTTTATAACCGTTTCCTCCCCCACGCAGCGCAGCTCATGCAACCACTGTACACCGCGCTCAAAAAACAGAAACCCGCGAATAAGATCGAATGGTCCCCGGAGCGAGAGCGGGCATTCTCGGAAGTCAAGGCAGCCCTGGCAAACGCTGCGTTGTTGGCACATCCAGACAACGGCCCACATAGCACTCACTACTGACGCGTCAGATGTGGCCATAGGGGAGGTCGTGGAGCAGCGTGTAGCAGGGGCTTGGCAGCCGCTCGCCTTTTTCAGCAGGACTTTGCGCGATAGTGAACTTAAATACAACGCATTTGACAGGGAGTTGCTGGCTCTCCACTTGGCCATTCGCCACTTCCAGTTCTGGCTGGAAGGACGCTGTTTCACCGCGTTCGTTGACCACAAGCCACTGACATTCGCGATGGCCAAGGTTTCAGAACCGTGGTCGGGCTGGCAGCAGAGACAGCTGGCCGCGATCTCAGAGTTTACTACCGATATTCAGCATGTGTCGGGTAAACTGAATGTAGTGGCAGACTGCCTCTCACGCGCTGTGACGGCCCCGGTCTGCGTGGGGATAGATTACACAGCCATGGCCGCGGAGCAGGTTAGTGACGCGGATGTGCGCGCGCTCCAGTCTGAACCAACAGGGTTAAGGCTGGAGAGCAGGGTGCTGCAAGATGGTATGCCCCCCCTAATCTGCGATGTCTCCACTGGGCGACTGCGTCCTGTGGTACCGGCCGCGTGGCGCTGCCACGTTTTTGACTCGATTCATTCTTTAGCGCACCCGGGAGTGCGCGCGTTGGTCAAGATGGTAGGAGAGAAATTTGTGTGGCCGAGCCTTCGCAAACAAGTGAAAGAGTGGGCTGCAGCCCGCATGGCGTGCCAACGAGCCAAAGTACACAGACGCACGAGAGCTCCCTTGGAGCCGTTTCACATCCCGGCTAAGAGGTTCGACCATGCTCACGTGGACCTCGTGGGCCCCCTCCCGCCATCACAGGGGTGCACGCACCTTCTGACAATGGTGGACCGTACCATGCGCTGGCCTGAGGTGGTTCCACTGCCGTCAACCACAGCCGAGGAGGTGGCGCGCGCGTTTTTAACAGCATGGGTGGCGCGTTTTGGAGTCCCGTCGGACATTACGTCCGACAGAGGCCCTCAATTTGTTTCCGAACTTTGGTCAACAATGGCCCGCAGCCTGGGTGTCACAATTCACCGCACAACCGCGTACAATCCACAGGCTAATGGGTTATGCGAACGTTTTCATAGGTCATTGAAAGCGGCTCTCAGGGCGTCACTGACGGATGCAAATTGGGTAGACAAGCTACCGTGGGTTTTATTGGGGTTACGTTCTGCACTTAAAGAGGACTTGGAAGCTTCCCCGGCTGAACTCGTTTTTGCGCAGCCACTTCGGCTGCCCGGGGAGTTTTTCCCAGATAATCCTGCATTGGGCAGCTCCCCGTCTCAGCTGTTGCAGCGTAGCATTGACACAGGCACGCTGCCGGGCCCTGTTCACCACAGTTTTCCACGCGTTTTTGTGCCTAAAACTTTGAAAAACGCGGAGTTTGTTTTTGTCAGACACAATGCACATCGCCCCCCCACTGCACCCACCTTATGATGGACCGTTCAGAGTGCTGGAAACAGGGGACAAGCATTTTTTGCTAGATTTGGGGGGGTAGGAGGGAAAGGATTGTCATAAATGAACTCAAACCCGCTTTTGTGGTGGCGGACGAGCAAGTGCTGTTGGCGAGGGCCACTCGGCGTGGAAGACCCCCACAGGGAGCTTCCCAGAGTAAAATTTCCCCAGAACACCCACAGGGACAGACAAAAGGGTTTCACCCCCAAACAGCAGCTCCCCAGCATGACAGCGCCGCGGAGGCGGTGAATCCTGGTTACAGCAGATACGGGAGAAGACGGAAGCCCAAGCAGCATGTGGATTGATGTTTAATGATTCTGTCACAGCATACAGACTGTTATTCTTTTGTTCGATCCAATATGCTCGGGGGGGTGGTGTAGCCGCACATGGGGAAAACATAATGTGTAGCATCTTAGATAAGAACAAAGAGCAGAGTTTCCTTGGAGATAACAGGAAGTTGTGAAAGTGTGATCTTTTGTGTGTCAGAGACTGCTAGGAGGATCCTTTGTGTGTCAGAGACTGCGAGGGGGATGTTAAAGGATTAAGGAAGTGAATGCAATGTGACCTTTGATGTGAATGCAATGTGACCTTTGATGTGTAGAAGCGGCTGTAGGAAGACCTGAGTATTTAAGAGAAGAGTTCTGTCTGAGATGCCCTCTTTCTACTATGCTCATGTGTGAGACGTGTAATTAACTGCCTGAGACAAATCTGCCTCGTCATTTACACACTCCACAATATCTTATTTGTGCTGAGTAGTAATATTCTTTTAGACTCGATAGACCCATGCCGCCTTTCTCTTTTGGTAACTGGAGAGTTTTATATTTCACTCTTGGCTTTTTCCCTCCCCAAACAAATCTTGATATCATCCTGTCCCACTTTGAGAAATGAGCACCAGGAATCTCTGTTGGTAGAGCTTGGAAGAGGTAAAGCAGTCTAGGTTGTATGCTGATTTTGACTGTCTCAGTTTTTGAATTCAGATCGATGTTTTAAGTTTGATCACCTATCAATATCTTTTTTTATTTCTTATTCTAACCTATCATAGTTTGCTATAGATTTTACTTAAATCTTTGGGTATTTTCACTCCAAGGTATTTTATTTCTTTTTGTTTCCAGTTTAGTTTGATCTTATCAGTTATCTGGTTTAAAGGGTTATAGTGGAATGTCAGTATTTGTGTTTTTTGATATGTTTATCTTGTATCCTGATAATTTTCCAAATTTTCAAATCCATCATTTCCCTTATTGATGCATCCGGTTGTTCAAGATAAACTATAATATTGTCTGCAAACAGCCCAATCTTGTGCTCCGCTCCCTTTATTGTTACACCTTTTAATTTCTTATTTTGTCGCACCGCTATGAACAGAGCAAACAAGATGGGCGATAGGCAGCATCCCTGTCTAGTTGATTTTTGTATATTTACTTTGTCTTTTAAGCTACCATTTATCTTTATTCTTGAAACAGGTTTTTGGTACAGTGTCTTTATGCATTGCACTGATTTATCATTAAATCCAAAGCGTAAATCCAGCACAGTATATAGAAACTTCCAATTAACCCTATCGAATGCTTTTTCTGCATCTAAACTCATTATTACTGCACTTTTCTTTTCTTTATGTATTTGATTAATTATGTGTATTGTTCTCCTGATATTATCATGTGTTTGGCGTCCCTCTATGAAACCAGTTTGATCATCCTCTATCAGTTCTGTCAAGAATGTCTTTATTCGTTTACAGATAATTGTTGTATTGTGGAGAATGTGTGGAAGGACGAGACTGAGTTTATTCCTCAGGTTCAGCTTTATTCACAATCACATCTCCAACATTCAAAAGCAGAAAAAGAGGATGAATCTTCTCACATCTGTCCTTATATACCCATGACATCAAACCTACAGTCACATGGTGTTTAATCAAACATACAGTCACATGGTACTTAATCCCAGTCACAATGTAACTCCCCCAACCTTCACACCATCCACCCCCTAATCTCCGGTGGTTAGGAAATCTCTCAAGGTCATCTCCTTGGAACAAAAGGCTAAATCTCGCACTCTCCTGTTACCCCTAGGAGGCTCAGACCCATTGTTCCCCTGAGAGTTTATTGTGAAGCACACAATAAACATACAGTAATATATCTGTGGAGCATATGAAACCAACATATGTGCCCCACAGTATATATTTTATAATCCACATTTAATAAAGAGATTGGCCTATAATTTCCACATTGTTCCCTATCTTTTCCTGGCTTTAGAATAACTGAAATAATGGCTTTATTCCATGATGGAGGTATTTTGTTGTTGTTTAATGTCCGATTAAATGACTTTGAGCTGTGGCGTGAGTTCTTCTATAAACAGTTTATAAAACTCAGAGGGGTATCTGTCACTACCTGGTGATTTACCATTTTTTAGTGACTTAATCACATCTTTAATCTTTTGTGTTGTTATTTCTGCTGTTAGCTTTTCATTTTGTTGGTTTCCTATTGATGGCAAGTCCAATGTACATAGAAATTTTTTTATATTCTTAACATTTGTCTCTTCGGGTTGCGAGTATAGTTCTTGATAAAATTTATGGAATATTTCTTCGATATTTTCTGGGATAACTGTTGATTTGTTTGTGATGGGGTCCTTAATCTTATATATATTATTCACTGTTTGTTGTTTTCTTAATCCTTTTGCCAACAGTTTTGTGGCCTTTGGCCCCGTTTCATAATATTTTTGTTTTGAATATCTATTTTTCTTTTCAGTTTCATCTATTAGTATTTCTTTTATCTTTATTTTTTCTTCCTTAATTTCTTGATATATTTTTGGATCATTTGTGCTTTGATGTTTACGTTCTAATTCCTTCAGTCTTTTACATCTTTGTTTCTGATTCCAGTTTAGGTTTTTTTGCTTTTCCTGATTCAACCATTAATTTACCCCTTAATACAGCTTTTAGTGCGTCCCATAGTATTGTTGGGTCTACTTCTCCTTTATCATTCTCCTTAATATACTTATTTATGTTTAACTTTATTCTTTCTTTCATTTTCTCATCATTTAGCATCAGACACCAGTCGCGAGTGTCTTTCACCACATGCATAACATCCCAGTCGACATAGCAAAATCACCGGGCTCTCCGTGGATTGTTGTCAGGTCGTGGAGGTGGCGGAGATGGAGAGGGAGGAGGGAGAGGGAGCAGAAGCGGGGTTGCAGGTCCGGTGTTATGCTAAGGCTAAGGAGACAACCACATAAGCCACCTCTACCGAGCCTGTATCTTTCCAATGCCAGATCCTTGGTGCATAAAACGGAAGACTTGGAATTACAACTTGCCGGTGATCGCTATGTTCGTGACTGTTGTGTTCTGATTATCACTGAAACTTGGCTCCATTCGGACATATCCAACGCTAGCATGCAGCTAGCGGGCCGCATGTTACGCTGTGACAGGACTAAGGACTCCGGTAAGTGCAAAGGGGGAGGGCTCTGTATGTATGTGCATAATAACTGGTGTAACAACGGGACTATTATAGACAAATATTGCTCTCCCAATCTCGAGTACATGTCTGTTAGATGTCGGCCTTTTTTCTACCGAGAGAGCTAACAGTAGTGTTTATCACGGCTGTGTATATTTCACCCAGTGCAAATGTAAATACGGCGCTCTCCCTCCTGCTTAACACCATTAACAAACATCAGCGGGCTCACCCTGATGGTGTCCACATAGTCGCAGGAGATTTTAATAAGGCAAATCTGAAGACTGTACTCCCCAAATTTTATCAACATGTTAAGTGTTCTACTAGAGGAGAGAACATTTTAGACCATGTCTACACTAACATCAAGCACGCATACAGAGCCATATCCCTTCCCCACCTTGGCCAGTCGAACCATTTTTCCCTCCTGCTCTCCCCTGTCTACACCCCTCTCAGGCGTAGTGACAGGCCCACTATAAAGACTGTCACAACTTGGCCTGACAACGCTCTCTCCAAACTGCAGGATTGCTTCACAGAGACAGACTGGGATTTATTTGGGCAACAGGAGTTGGAAACATTCACTGATACAACCTTGGGCTACATTAAGTTTTGTATCGGTAATGTGACTGTGGTCAAAAAAATTAGGGTTTTTCCCAACCAGAAACCCTGGATGACCAGCCAGGTCCGCACACTCCTCAGAGCCTGTGATGCTGCATTCAGATCAGGTGACAGAGACCTGTATAGGTCTACTCGAGCTGATCTGAAAAGAGGAGTTAAAAAAGCTAAAGCGGATTATAAGATGAGAATAGAGTCCCACTTGTCCAGTAACAACATACGGGAGGTGTGGCAGGGAATTCAAAACATCATGAATTACAGAGGCTGTGCTACAACATCAGAGAACCTGAGTGCACCGCTGGCAGAGGAGCTAAATAGCTTCTTTGCTCGCTTTGAAATAACTCAACAGCAGCACTCATCAGCCTCAGCCTTGCTCCCACCGCCACCCAGCTCCTGCACCACCACTTTCACTGTCAGAGAGCATGACGTCAGACGGGTGCTCCTGGCAGTAAACCCCAAGAAGGCTGCCGGCCCAGATGGAGTTCCTGGTAAGGTGCTTAGAGCGTATGCCTCCCAGCTCACCTCCATCTTTACCAGGATTTTCAACCTCTCCCTGCCCCAGGCAGCCATCCCGTCCTGTCTGAAATCTGCCATAAACATTCCGGTACCAAAGAAATCTCCCACTACTAGCCTTAATGATTACTGTCCTGTGGCCCTCACCCCGGTAATTATCAAGTGCTTCGAGAGACTGCTTCTCCAGCACATTAAGAGCCATCTTCCTCCGGACCTTGACTCCTACCAGTTTGCATACTGTAAAAACCAATTTACTGAAGATGCCATTGCCGTAGCTCTCCATTCTGTGCTGTCCCACTTGGAGCGGCAGCACAGCTACGTTCGAATGCTCTTCGTGGACTACAGCTCGGCCTTCAACACAATCATCCCGGACATTCTCATTACCAAACTGAACACACTTGGTCTCCCACCTCTCACATGTGCTTGGATAAAGAACTTTCTCACTAACCGGTCCCAGACTGTGAGACTTGGCTCCCACTTCTCCTCTACACGGACGCTGAGTATTGGCTCCCCACAGGGCTGTGTGCTGAGCCCCCTCCTGTACTGTCTCTACACCCATGATTGTCGTCCGGCCTATAACAACATCCTCATCGTGACAACACCATGGTGGTTGGCCTCATTTCAGGAGGGGATGAGACAGCCTATAGGGAGGAGGTCCTGAAGTTGGCAACTTGATGTTTAGAAAACAACCTGACTCTGAACACCAAGAAAACCAAGGAAATCATTGTCAACTTCAGGAGGACCAATACCGACCCAGCCCCCCTCTTCATCAACGGCGAGTGTGTGGAGAGGGTCCACATATTCCAGTACCTTGGCGTCCTTATCTCCTCTGACATCTCCTGGACAGATAACATCTCGGCAATTATTAAGAAAGCTCAGCAGCGGCTACACTTCCTGAGAGTCCTCAGGAAGTACAACCTCAATTCCACCCTGCTGCTGACCTTCTATCGCTCATCAATTGAGAGTCTGCTCACATACTGCATTACAGTGTGGTATGGGAACTGCACAATGGCAGACAGGGAGAGGTTGCAGATGGTAGTAAAGGCAGCACAGAAGATCACCGGCCGCCCTCTCCTCTCCCTCACAGACATTTACACCGCCTGCTGCCTTAGTAGAGCACAATACATCATCAAGGACATCTACCACCCTGGAGCTGACCTGTTTGACCTGCTGCCCTCAGGGAGGCGCTACAGGTGCATCAGAGCCAGGACAAATAGACTCAAGAACATTTTTTTTTTCCAAAAGCCATCATGGCTCTGAATTCTCAGTCCAACCCTCCCTGACCCCCCCCCCCCCCAGTATACCTCTAAACACATCACTGTGTAATTGACATTTACGGTCCAGAATGCTGTGCAATCTTTTTAATCTTTTTATTTTTATATTGTATATATAACTTATTTTTATCTTAGATTATGTACACTGTACACATTATACATTATTTATTGTAGGAATTTATTGTTTTTTATGCTTTTATTTTTCTCTTTTACATATGTTGCACTGAAGGAGATGCTTAACTCTCATTGTACATTTGTTTGTATAATTGTAGGAGTCAAGAATTGACGAGACTGGGTGTCTTTCCAGAATCTGCTTTAATTCTCTTACATCCTACGTTCTCTCTCTCGATCGGAGTAACAAGAGAGAGAACGCAGTCACTCTCATCATTTATACTCACACCTCCAATAATACATCACATATCAAGTCACACAATTCAGTTACACCCCTCCATTTGCATCATAAAACTCCAGAGTCCTTTTGTCCTCCTGTCTGACCCCAGATGGTCAGACGCGGGCAACCCTCTCCTTTCCTCCGAGCCATAGGTGGTCCAGACGTATTGTCCTCTTGAGGTGTGATGTCAATACACATTGCTAGCTTAAAGTCTCTCTAGGCTGAATTCAAGCATGCATCCATGTGAGTCACATACAGTTACAATTATGGACGCCACATCACTCCCCCTCCCACGCGAAAGACTGGACATACAGTATCATAATGGTCATACAGCATACGTCATTCCCCCCCCCCCGCAGAATCTTACAGCACAATCTAACATTCTGATCAAAAACCACATCACTCTGCCTGTAGCTTAGGCTTCAATCTCCTCCCGAATCTGCTGTACGCAGGTCTCACAGCCTGTGCCGGGCCGTCCTGCTGTGAATCTGTGGAATGAGGGGGAGAAGGGTTATTTGCCCCTTGTGGGGGGTCCGGGGACCGTCCCCTGGGAGGCCTGCCGCGTCGAGGCACGCCCGCCGGCCGTACAGACTCGTTATGCAACACAAAAGCAGGTTTTAATCTATCGATACTGATCGTCTCCCTCCTGCCCCCCAAATCTAGCACAAAATATTTCTCCCCGGTCTCCAGCCCTTGAAATGGACCGTCGTAAGGTGGGCGGAGGCTGTGACGCTGAGCGTCATGCCTGACAAAAACAAACTCTGCGTTTTGTAAAGCTTTGGGCACGAAAACACGTGGGAAAGTGTGATGAGCGGGGCCCGGGAGCATTTCTGCTCCCCGGAACGGGGGGGGGGGGGGGGGCTGGTGCCGTATGGTCTGGCAAGAACTCGCCGGGCAGCCTGAGAAGTTGCGCCAAAACCAATTCTGCTGGTGAGGCATCTAGGTCCTCTTTGGGTGCCGAACGCAACCCCAATAAAACCCATGGTAGTTTGTTTACCCAATCTGTGTCCGTTAGCAACGCTCTGAGGGCTGCCTTCAAAGACCTGTGAAAATGCTCGCATAAGCCGTTGGCCTGGGGATGATAAGCGGTAGTGCGGTGTACTGCCGCTCCTAAGCCGCTGGCCACTGCTGACCACAGTTCCGACGCAAATTGAGGTCCCCTATTGGACGTAATATCTGACAGAACCCCAAAACGCGCTACCCAGGCTGTTAAAAAGGCGCGAGCCACCTCTGCCACTGTGGTCGATGTTAACGGGACCACTTCCGGCCAACGTGTGGTCCGGTCCACCATCGTCAAGAGATGTGAGAACCCTTGTGATGGCGGTAGGGGGCCCACGAGGTCCACGTGCACATGATCGAACCTCTTAGCCGGAATGTGAAACGGTTCTAAGGGTGCTTTCGTGTGCCTGTGGATTTTGGCCCGCTGGCAAGCCATGCAAGCTTTAGCCCACTCCTTCACGTGCTTACGCAGGCTCGGCCAAACAAACTTCTCCGCTACCATTTTCACCGAAGCGCGTACTCCCGGGTGCGCTAGGGAGTGCACGACGTCAAAAACGCGACGGCGCCACGTGGCCGGTACCGCGCCCGGTGGATACATCGCAGATTAGAGGGGGTGAACCAGCTTGCAAAGTTTTGCGCTCCAGCCTTAACCCTGTTGGTCCAGACAGGAGCGTGCGCACGTCCGCGTCCTCGCTCTGCTCCGCTGCCATGGCTGCATAATCTATTGCCACGTGGACCGGAGCCGCGTGCGTGTCCGCGCTGCTACCGCGCTCTGGGTATGCGGCCGCGCACTCCTGCTCCGCGCGGACGGGTGCTGTTACCGCGCGTGACAGTCTGCCACCACATTGAGTTTACCGGTCACATGCTGAATATCGGTGGTAAATTCCGAAATTGCGGCCAGCTGTCTCTGCTGCCGCCCTGACCATGGTTCTGAAGTTTTGGACATTGCAAAAGTGAGTGATTTGTGGTTGACAAACGCGGTGAAATGCCGCCCTTCCAGCCAGAACTGGAAATGGCGAATGGCCAAGTGGAGCGCCAGGAGTTCCCTGTCAAATGCGCTGTATTTCCGCTCAGGCTCGCGCAAGGACCTGCTGAAAAAGGCGAGAGGTTGCCAAACTCCGGCGACCTGCTGCTCTACCACGGCCCCTATCGCTACCTCTGACGCGTCTGTGGTTAGCGCTATGCGAGCTGCCGGGTCTGGGTGCGCCAGCAGTGCTGCGTCAGTGAGTGCTTTTTTCGCCTCTGTGAATGCGCGCTCCCGCTCCGGGGACCATTCGATCACATTGGCGGGTTTCTGCTTTTTAAGCGCGGTGTATAACGGCTGCATGAGTTGCACTGCGCGGGGTATGAAACGGTTATAAAAATTTACCATCCCCAAAAACTCCTGCAATGCTTTCACCGTCCGTGGCTGGGGAAACTCAGCCACTGCGAGCACTTTTGCCGGGAGAGGGACTGCTCCCTCTGGTGAGACACGGTGCCCCAGAAAATCAATTTGTGCTGCGCCAAACTGGCACTTGGCCAGGTTGATTATCAGCCCGTGTGCCTCCAATTTTTGAAAAACTGTAGTGAGGTGTTTTTCGTGTTCCTCCTCGGAGGCGCTGGCTACTAAAATATCGTCCAGGTAGACAAAAACAAACGGAAGGTCGCGCAGCACTGCATCCATCATCCGTTGAAAGGTGTGCGTGGCGCCTTTAAGGCCAAAAGGCATGCGTAAAAACTCAAAAAGTCCGAACGGGGTTATTACCGCTGTTTTGGGAATGTCCTCCGGTCGGACCAGTACCTGATGATAACCGCGGACCAGGTCTATTTTAGAAAAAATGCGCGCTTTTGCTAGGTGCACTGAAAAATCCTGGATATGCGGAATTGGGTAGCGGTCCTGTGCTGTGGCATTGTTCAACCTGCGGTAATCACCACAAGGTCTCCACGAGCTGTCAGCTTTAGGTACCATGTGCAGGGGGGAAGCCCAGGCGCTCTTCGAGCGGCGGACTATGCCCAACCTTTCCAGGTTGGCGAACTCCTCCTGTGCCACGGAGAGCTTAGTTGCATCCAGCCGCCGAGCTTTAGCAAAAACTGGTGGGCCACTCGTGGTTATGAAGTGCTCCACCCCATGTTTCGCCACCTTAGCTGAAAAAGTGGGAAATGTGAGTGCTGGAAACTGGTGTAGGAGAGTGTGGAACTTACCACCTGCTGCGGCGACGTTGGTCTGTACTGGCGGCGGGGACTCCCGAGCTGCACAAGGGATAGAACAGAAAGAGAGTGCATTTACTAGGCGTCTGTTGGCCAGATCAACTAACAAACCATGTGAACACAGAAAATCAGCACCTAACATACTGAAGCTCACTGCCGCTACGATGAAATTCCACTCATAAGCGCGGCCGCGGAAGGACAGAGACAAGGTTCTCTCTCCGTATGTCTTGATGCTGGAGCCGTTGGCCGCTGTTGCTCCGTCTCTGCGGGGTCCAGCCACACGATCTGCATAAGTCGCAGTGATGAAGCTCCTCTGGGCTCCGGTGTCCACGAGGAATTGCCGCCCGGAGCCCGTGTCTGTCAGATAAAGCAGCTTGTTCCGTTCGCCGAGAGTGGAAGCTGCTAACGACTCCCGGCCCGGTCGTTTCCCCGCTTTTTGAAACTGCACGGCGGGATGCATCTGTGCGCCTTCCCAGCGAAGCGTCCATGGTAATAGCAGAGGCTGTCATCTCCCCTGCCTCGGGATCTCGCCGCCGCCGTCGTCGCTGGGGTGGCTTCTGCTGCCTCTGGCTCCACACTGCCCCCGGCCGCCGTGCCGAGGTCTGCCGCTGCCACGGAAGTCTCTTGCTCGTCGCAGGCGTTGAGGAGCCGCTCCGCCTCCTGGGCCAGCTCGCGGAAGTCCTGCTGGTTCACACATCGTCTGCTGGACAGGGGACCTCTCGTGTGTGCTGGGAGGGTCCTCAGGAAGATGTGCTTGAAGAGGAACGCGTCATTGACTGTCCCGATCATCTGTAGCATGTCCTCCATGAGGACAGTCGGCCTGCGTCCACCTCTGTCGCGCAGGTCCAGTAGCTGCCTGGCCCTTGCCTCGGGCGATGGCACGAAGCTCCTGATGAGGGTGGCTTTCAGTGTGTCGTATTTGCCAGCAGCGGGTGGCTGCTGCACCAGGCTCCACACACACCGAGCTGTGCGGCTGTCGAGTCTCGCGATGACATTATGAAACTTAATGTCGTCCGCTGATACTCCCCCGAGTAGGAAACGCGACTCCACGTGCTGGAACCATGAGTGCGGGTCGTCTTGCCAAAACTCGGGAAGCTTAATCAGGCTTGTACCCCTGCGGGCATGTCCCGGTAAATCCGGGTCTGAGAGGCTGTCTCCCCGCTCTTCCATGTCGATCACGAAGCTGTCTTCCAGCCTCAGCGTGCTCAGATTCCTGTGTAGGTCACCAGTGTAGGAGTCAAGAATTGACGAGACTGGGTGTCTTTCCAGTATCTGCTTTAATCTCTCACATCCTACATTCTCTCTCTCGATCGGAGTAACAAGAGAGAGAACGCAGTCACTCTCATCATTTATACTCACACCTCCAATAATACATCACATATCAAGTCACACAATTCAGTTACATCCCTCCATTTGCATCATAAAACTCCAGAGTCCTTTTGTCCTCCTGTCTGACCCCAGATGGTCAGACGCGGGCGACCCTCTCCTTTCCTCCGAGCCATAGCTGGTCCAGACGTATTGTCCTCTTGAGGTGTGATGTCAATACACATTGCTAGCTTAAAGTCTCTCTAGGCTGAATTCAAGCATGCATCCATGTGAGTCACATACAGTTACAATTATGGACGCCACATCATGACAATAAAGGCTATCTATCTATCTATCTATCTATCTATCTATCTATCTATCTATCTATCTATCTATCTATCTATCTATCTATCTATCTATCTATCTATCTAATAGTCCTACATTGAGTTTCCATGTTGCTTGTCGTTCTCTATTGTTTAAATATATTTCCATGTCAGTTTGAGGCGCATGCACAAGCAGCGACCGGCAGCTGGTGATATAGTGCGTGTGTGTGTTTTTTGTACTTTTTTACATTTTTAGAAAATCCTCTGTGTCGTTTCTGCCCTGGAGCGTTTGTGGAATATATGGCGAAGAGCTCCCTGGTATCTACAACATGGATTTCCTCTCCTCTCTCGCACTGCTGCTATCTGTGCTGTGGCTCTTTGTCTCTGAGATAAACGCGTTCGGCTCCATGGCGAGCAGAATAGCGGGCAGAATACAATATTCCAGGGACATGTTGCTACGCTTAAACACAGCTGATGCAGCGTCTGTGATTGAGCCCAAACTGCAACTGCCGGACTTTATTTTGAGAGACGGACACAGCGGTGAAAAGAGAGGCGGCAGAAGGAAGCGTGGAAGATGTGGAGGTGTGAAATTGCGCCTTAGGAGACGTCAGTTTGGTAACATTCCTCTTACTTCGATAATTTTTGGGAATGCACAGTCTGTGAGAAACAAGGTGGATGAAATTCAAGGCAATGTACGTTACCAGAAGGATTTTAAGAACTGCTGCGTCATGGCTTTCACTGAATCTTGGCTTACTGCGCATGATCGAGATGCAGACCTGTGGATTGACGGCTTTGGAGCCCCGCTGCGCTCGGATCGGCAGGAAGAGGTAACGGGGAAGCGTCAGGGGGGCGGTGTATGTTTATACATTAATAAGCAGTACTGCACATCTGTCACGGTCAGAGAGCGCATCTGTACACCCGATGTAGAGCTGCTGTCTGTGTCACTACGCCCCTTTTATTTGCCTTGTGAGTTTCCCCAACTTTTCATCACAGTTGTGTACATTCATCCGAGGGCAGACGCTGACTCCGCCTCCAGAACGATCTCTGATGTGGTGCAGCGGCTGCAGTCAATTTCTCCAGAGGCGCCAAACTTCATTCTTGGGGATTTTAACCATGTTTCTTTAAAGAAGACACTTAAAAACTTTCATCAGTATGTCTCCTGCCCAACCAGGCGAAAAAAGACATTGGACCTGTGCTATGGATCCATAGAGAGGGCCTATATATCACTCCCCCTTCCTCCTTTAGGATCCTCAGATCACAACTGTGTTCATTTGTTGCCCACATATAAAACTGCTCTCAGAAGAGGCAAGGTGGAGATGAGAGACATTGATGTGTGGACAGAAGATTCAGAGCACAGCCTCCAGGAATGCTTTGACTGTACAGACTGGGAGATGTTCATAATGGCCTGTGGGGATGATTTGGACTCTCTGGCTGAGCTCACATGCTCATACATGGCTTACTGTCAAAATAAGATTGCTCCACGTAAACGTGTCAAAATATACCCCAACAACAAACCATGGGTTACTAAATCAGTTAAATCCTGCTTACAGAGGAAAGCACTTGCCTTTAAACAGGGGTCTGTTTCTGAGCTACAGGTTGCCACTAAGGAGCTGAAGACCGAAATTTTAAGAGCAAAACAGAATTATAAATCGGAGTTGGAAAGCAAGATGGCAGCAAATAAACTTGGTTCAGCCTGGGCCAGAATGAAAACTATTGCAGGCCTTTAGAGCACAGAGCGCAGTAATCGTGTGTTTTTAGATGGTTTTAGTTCAGACACAGAGCTGGCTAATGCTCTTAATTGTTTTTATGGTCGTTTTGACTCCTTTGATTTTAGCACAGAAATCCAAGATTTGAAACAGAAACTCAAAGACAATCAGCACTTTAATATTGAGATGCAGGATGTTAAAAGGGAGTTCTGCGCTGTAAAAGTGAACAAAAGTCAGGGTCCTGATAATATATGTGGGCGCCTGGTAAAGTCCTGTGCACATGAACTGAGTCCTATATTTCATTACATTTTCAATAAGTCCTTACAGACACAACATGTGCCTAAGATCTGGAAAGATGCCGTGGTTGTTCCCGTTCCAAAATCCAGCTGTCCTAAAACGGTAAATGACTTTAGACCAGTTGGTTTGACTTCAATTTTAATGAAAATTTTTGAAAAACTGGTCAGATGTGAGGTCCTAAGGCAGACTGAACATGCATTGGATCCTCTGCAGTTTGCCTATAGGCCTCACAGAGGAGTGGAGGATGCCACTGTCACTCTGTTTGACATGCTTTTTAAACATCTGGATTTTAATGGGACACACGCCAGGCTTTTATTTGTGGACTTTTCTTCTGCCTTTAATACAATCCAACCTCATATTTTAGTTGAAAGGCTCCTGCAACAATTTGATTTAAGCAATAATCTGGTGGGTTGGATTCTGGATTTCTTAACCAACAGGACGCAGAGAGTAAGGGTCAATGGCACATTGTCTGACCTAAAGTGCTCTTCTACTGGCTCTCCTCAGGGGTGTGTGTTGTCACCACTACTCTTCATCCTGTACACAAACATGTGTCGGAGCAGACATGACAACAGACACATTATAAAGTATGCTGATGACTCAGTCATTGTCAGTCTCCTCCAGGATGGTGAGAGTGGCCACGGCCCAGTAGTTGATGACTTTGTTCACTGGTGTGAGGATTCCTACCTGCAGCTGAATACGACAAAAACAAAAGATATGATTATTGACTTTAGGAGGAAAACTCCCAGGCACAAAGTCACCATACTAAAAGGCCAGACCACCGAATGTGTACAATCGTACAAATATCTTGGGACGATTATTGATAGTGGATTGAACTTTGAGGTGAACTGTGAAAGGGTGTGCAAAAAGGGTCAGCAAAATTTGCATTGTTTGAGGAAACTTGCACGCTTCCAAATTGACCGAACCATAATGACTATGTTTTATCGGGCTTTTATTGAATCTGTTTTATCCTTTTCTTTAATGTCATGGTTTGGTCAGATAAAACTGAAACAGAGGAAATCCTTGGATCAGGTAGTCAGATGGTCCAGTCGTTTGCTTGGTGAGTCACAGCTGAGCCTGACATCCCTGTACACCAGACAAGTACAGAGGATGGCCGACTCGATTTTAAATGATGACTCCCACCCTTTGCACTGCAACTTTCAGCTTCTTCCCTCCAGACGGAGGTTTGCTGTCCCAAAAAGTAGAACCCAGCGCTACAAAAACAGCTTTGTCCCTGCTGCTGTCAAAGAGTTGAACAAGCTACAAAAATTATATTGTACATATTTTATATTTACCTATTTTGTAAGATGTGTGCCTGTGTTTGTGTCTGTGTTGAATGTAATTAGTGGCTTGTAAATATGGATGTCACCAGACTGCAAAACAAATCTACCTACGGGTACAAATAAAGTAACCTGAACCTGAACCTGAACCTGAATGTATATAGGATTATGATCTGATATTTCTGCCCCTCCAATCTGACATTTTCTCACCCTGTGTCTGTCACCTTCATTCATAAGGAAGTAATCTATTCTAGAGTGTACTTTATGGACTACTGAATAATGTGTATAGTCTGTTTCGAGTGGGTGCAGGTCCCTCCATATGTCTACCATACCCATTTCTGCCAGTGAGGTTCTTATGAACTTTGTTACATGTTTTTTTGTCTTCTTAACACTTGTTGTATCAACTTCATGATCCATGACAGCATTTAAGTCTCCTCCACAAATTAGGACTCCTTCACTGTGTGTTGCTATTAGATCAAACAGATGTTGAAAAATGCCCTTGTCACTTTCTGGTGGGGCATATATGTTCACTAATGTGACCTGCATACCATCTATTCTTCCCTTTACTATTGCATATCTGCCTTCTTTATCCTGGATTTCTTGTTCACAGTCAAATTGTATTTTATTTGAAATTAGTATCATAACCCCCCTTTTAGTTCCTCCTTTGAATGAACTGTAATAGGAGTTCTTATAGCCAAATCGCTTTAATTTCTCGTGTTCTATCTTGTTCAAATGTGTCTCTTGCATAGATATAATTTCGGCTTTTTCCTTCTTGAATTTTCTTATTATTCTTTCCCTTTTAACAGGTGAGTTCAGACCATTCATGTTTAAGATAAGATAAGATAAGATATGCCTTTATTAGTCCCACAATGGGGAAATTCCAGGATTGCAACAGCACAGGGATAGCAACACTCAGAGCAACAATCAAGAAGACAAGAAAAACAAGAGCAGCAAATATACATATGTACATATAAATATATAAACACACAGTGCGGAGCATTGTAGCTAGATGGAATAAATATATAAATATACAGTATATACACACAGTGCTATGTGTGTATATATATTTACAGTATATATATATATATATATATATATATATATATATATATATATATATATATATATACGTATATATATATATATATATATATATATATATATATATATATATATATATATATATACACAGTGCTCATGTTTTTCCATTTTTTTAAATTTGTGCTCCTAACAACAAAACTCCCTTGTGCTCCCTTTAACAACAAAACTAACACATATATGAACAAAAACACATTAAAGAACCTCGACCTCTGAACTTTGGGTCTTTCTTCTGCCCATTGGTCCCTGTTGGAGGGTGGAGGGAATGTCCTCACCGAGTGAGGGGCCCTCCCTAGACCTGTAGTTACTATCCAAGTAATAAACATTAGTCTAGAAATGTCCAACAAAAATCACTTTAACCTCTCCCAGTCGTTTATTTACTTCTTTTACCTTGCCTTCTTGGCCTTCATTTCTTCTATGCCCTTATTAATCTTTGTTATAATCTAAGCTTTCCTTTGAAAGCCTTGCAGTTTTTCTTGGGCTCGGTGCACCACGTCCGTCTCCCGTCCTCTGCCGCTCACTCGCCTCCACTCCGGCTGTCTCGGTGCGCTCTGTGCCGCCCCTGCTTCAGCCGCTTCCTCAGGTACGCTCACCACAAAGCCTTGCTCCCTCATGTCTTCATGTCCCGCTCTGCCTCCTTGGCCGTGCTGTAGGTTTTCACGCCATCATCCCAATGAATTCTCATCTTCGTTAGTGGCCAGCATTTTTTTAATGTTGGCATATTTCTTTCGCTGCTGCACAATTTCTGTCGGGTAGTCATAATCAAAGAATATCTGTTTGTCGCCAACTCGTATCTTTTTTTTTTAACGTTTGTGTCAGAATTCTTTCCTTTATGTCATATTTTAAAAAGTTTACCACAACTGACCTGGGTGCAGAGTTTGAGTTTGGTTTCTGTGCCAAGGCTCTGTGCGCATGTTGGAGCTGCAGGTCTGTTTCATCGGGCAACTCAAGCTCATTTTTTAAGAATTGATCTATGAATTTCGCCATCGAGTTGCCTTCAGTGCCTTCCGGTATCCCGAAGATGCCTATATTGTTCAGCCTGAACCTGCTCTCCAGGTCGATTATTTTTTCCTGCATCCTCTGTGTCTGTGCAGTCAGGGTCTGCGGCAGCTCTCTTGCCTCGGTCTTCCAGTCTTCCACCTCTGACATTCGAGCTTGAGTTTCTGCCATACACACCTGTTGAGTGCGCAGCTCCTCCATGTTTTCTGCTAGCTTGCAGTCTATTTCTTTTCGGAGACCCATAATTTCCTCCTTCACCTCTTTTTTCAGTTCTTCCTTAAGAGCCGTTAAATCCTGTTGGAGTTGTCGCTTGAGGTCTTTTATGTCCTTACTTATACTGGCGAAGCCAGTGTTCATAATATCAAGGTTGGCATCCTCCATTTTCTCTGTTGAAGTCTCCTCGTTTTTTTGGGCCTCGTGTTCAGCAATTTCTCCAGTGTGGTTGAAGAGGGGTTCTTTAGTTTTACCCAGCTTTTTTCCGTGTGCCCGGCTTCTTCGTGTTTTCATCCCTTGGTTTATTGACCTATTTATGTCGAGTTGGCCATTTAGCAAAGATTTTTAACCCGACAAGGGAGAGCTCCCTATTTAAGCATTATGCCTCCCCGCCATCTTCCCGGAAGTCTCGCTGACAAATTTAACAAGTATTTTGACTCTATTGGAGAAAATTTATCTAATAAAATTAACCAACCCAAGGCTGCCTCTTTCAAACACTATCTATCAGGAAACTACCCAAATTCTTTCTTCCTGAAGCCAACTGATTGTGAGGAAGTGTGGAAAATCATCTAGGACACGAAGAACTCAAACTCTGCTGGAGCTGATGAAATTTCCAGCAAAATTTTGAAAAGTGTCATTAATTTTAATACTGGAACCCCTTACCAACTGCATTAATGTCTCTAATCTCCGGAGTAGTGCCACAAATTGCAAAAATTGCACAAATTAAACCAATTTTATAAATCAGGTGATAAGAATGATTTGACTAATTATTGTTCAATATCCATTCTGCCTACTCTCTCAAAGGTTTTGGAAAGAGTAGTTTATAACAGACTTACCAATTACCTTGAAAAGTTATTATCCCATCTCAGTATGGCCTCAGAAAGAAACACACTACTTATATGGCAATACTTGACCTAACTGAAAAAATCAATGATGCACTATAAAGAGTTTTTTAGATAAAAAAAAAAAAAAAAAAAAAAAAAAAAAATAAAAATTTTTTAGACCTGTCTAAAGCATTTGATACCATTAACAATGACATCCTAATTAATAAATTGCAACATTACGGTATCAGAGGCCAAGCATTAGATTGGTTTATCAAATATCTATCTGGAAGACTTCAGTATGTTTATACAAATAACCACAAGTCATCATATAAATCCATCGATCATGGGGTTCCCCAGGGTTCCATTTTAGGACCAGTTCTATTCATTCTGTATATAAATGACATTGCTAACTCCTCGTCTCTACCACAGCCGTGGACAAAATTGTTGGTACCCCTCTGTTAATGAAAGAAAAACCCACAATGGTCACAGAAATAACTTGAATCTGACAAAAGTGGTAATAAATAAAAATTCTATGAAAATTAACCATTGAAAATCACACAATGCTTTTGAATTGTGGTTCTACAGAATTATTTTAAAAAACAAACTCATGAAACAGGCCTGGACAAAAATGATGGTACCCTTAACTTAATATTTTGTTGCACAACCTTTTGAGGCAATCACTGCAATCAAACAATTTCTGTAACTGTCAATGAGACTTCTGCACCTCTCAGCAGGTATTTTGGCCCACTCCTCATGAGCAAACTGCTCCAGTTGTCTCAGGTTTGAAGGGTGCCTTCTCCAGACGCCATGTTTCAGCTCCTTCCACAGATGTTCAATAGGATTTAGATCAGGGCTCATAGAAGGCCACTTTAGAACAGTCCAATGTTTCGCTCTTAGCCATTCGTGGGTGTTTTTAGCTGTGTGTTTTGGGTCATTATCCTGTTGCAAGACCCATGACCTGCCACTGAGACCAAGCTGTCTGACACTGGGCAGCACATTTCTCTCTACAATACCTTGATAGTCTTGAGATTTCATTGTACGCTGCACAGATTCAAGACACCATGTGCCAGATGGAGCAAAGCAGCCCCAGAACATAACAGAACATCCTCCATGTTTCACAGTAGGGACAGTGTTCTTTTCTTGGTATGCTTCATTTTTGCGTCTGTGAACATAGAGCTGATGTGTCTTGCAAAAAAGTTGCAGTTTTGTCTCATATGTCCATAGGACATTCTCCCAGAAGCTTTGTGGCTTGTCAACATGCAGTTTGGCAAATTCCAGTCTGGCTTTTTTATGATTTGTTTTCAGATTCAAGTTATTTCTGTGACCATTGTGGGTTTTTCTTTCATTAACAGAGGGGTACCAACAATTTTGTTCACGTGTGTACATAAAGTACTTTTTGCTAATGACACTAATTTATTTTTTGCTCACCAGAATCCAAATGAACTTGAACTGACAATAAATAGTGAACTATTGAAAATAGACACCTGGCGTCAGTGTAACAAACTTTCACTAAATATCAGTAAAACTAATTATACTGTATTCCATTCCAATAAAAAGCCAGACACCAAGGAACTTTGCCCCAAAATTAATGGTCAGAATATTAGCTCTATAAAATTCTTGGGTGTCCTCATTGACGAATTTCTCAATTTCAAATGTCACATGACGATTTAATCAAGAAACTGGCCAAATACGCTGCTTTGTTTTTTAAAGTGAGACATTTTCTACCACTTTCAGCACTTCTCACTCTATATAAAACTTTATTTGAGCCTCACATACATTACTGCAATATCATATGGTGTAACACATTTCCAACTCACCTAAAAAAGCTAGAAATTCTCCAAAAGAAAGTCATACGTGCCTTATCATGGTCTGAATACAGATGTGGACAAAACTGTTGGTACCCCTCTGTTAATGAAAGAAAAACCCACAATGTCACAGAAATAACTTGAATCTGACAAAAGTGGTAATAAATAAAAATTCTATGAAAATTAACCAATGAAAATCAGACAATGCTTTTGAATTGTGGTTCAACAGAATTATTTTAGAAAACAAACTCATGAAACAGGCCTGGACAAAAATGATGGTACCCCTAGAAAAGATTGAAAATAATGTGATCATAGCGACATGTTCAACCAAGATGTGTCCTCTAATTAACATCACAGGTGTCTACAAACTTGTAATCAGTCAGTCGGCCTATTTAAAGGGTGACAAGTAGTCACTGTGCTGTTTGTTGACATGGTGTGTACTACACTAAACATGGACCAGAGGAAGCAAAGGAGAGAGTTGTCGCAGGAGATTAGAAATAAAATTATAGACAAGCATGTTAAAGGTAAAGACTATAAGACCATCTCTAAGCAGCTTGATGTTCTTGTGAATACAGTTGCACATATTATTCAGAAATTTAAGAACCACGGGACTGTAGCCAACCTCCCTGGATGTGGCCGCAGGAGGAAACTTGATGAAAAATGGAAGAGACGGATAATACGAATGGTAACAAAAGAGCCCAGAACAACCTCTAAACACATTCATGGTGAACTCCAAGGTCAAGGTACATCAGTGTCAGATCGCACCATCAGTCACTGTTTGAGCCAAAGTGGAATTCATGGGAGACAACGAAGGAGGACACCACTGTTGAAAAAAAATCATAAAAAAGCCAGACTGGAATTTGCAAACTGCATGTTGACAAGCCACAAAGCTTCTGGGAGAATGTCCTATGGACAGACGAGACAAAGCTGCAACTTTTTGGCAAGGCACATCAGCTCTATGTTCACAGACGCAAAAATGAAGCATACCAAGAAAAGAACCCTGTCCCTACTGTGAAACATGGAGGAGGTTCTGTTATGTTCTGGGGCTGCTTTGCTCCATCTGGCACAGGGTGTCTTGAATCTGTGCAGGGTACAATGAAATCTCAAGACTATCAAGGTATTCTAGAGAGAAATGTGCTGCCCAGTGTCAGAAGGCTTGGTCTCAGTGGCAGGTCATGGGTCTTGCAACAGGATAATGACCCAAAACACACAGCTAAAAACACCCAAGAATGGCTAAGAGCGAAACATTGGACTATTCTAAAGTGGCCTTTTATGAGCCCTGATCTAAATCCTATTGAACATCTGTGGAAGGAGCTGAAACATGGCGTCTGGAGAAGGCACCCTTCAAACCTGAGACAACTGGAGCAGTTTGCTCATGAGGAGTGGGCCAAAATACCTGCTGAGAGGTGCAGAAGTCTCATTGACAGTTACAGAAATTGTTTGATTGCAGTGATTGCCTCAAAAGGCTGTGCAACAAAATATTAAGTTAACGGTGCCATCATTTTTGTCCAGGCCTGTTTCATGAGTTTGTTTTTTAAAATAATTCTGTAGAACCACACTTCAAAAGCATTGTGTGATTTTTCAATGGTTAATTTTCATAGAATTTTTATTTATTACCACTTTTGTCAGATTCAAGTTATTTCTGTGACCATTGTGGGTTTTTCTTTTATTAACAGAGGGGTACCAACAATTTTGTCCACGTCTGTATAATTCTCCTACTAATCATCTTTTCCATCGCTATAATCGTCTAAGTCTTGCTGAGCATAATTACTTCCAGAATGCCTGTATAATGTATCAGGTTGTCCACAAACTCAACTATAAACTCACGAGACGGCTTTTGTTGTGATGAGATGTTGTGATGTGATTCGAGCCGCCAACCATCCAGTTATTGGATGGCCTGCTCTACCTCCTGAGCCACTGCTGCCCCATGTATCTTGAACTCACCTACTAATTCAATGTAAACAAATGCTGGGATTATGTGCTATATGCCTGTCATATGTTTGCTTGTTCCTGTACACAAAGACATCAGACCGATTTCCATCATCATTTTATTGTAGAAATGGGTTCCCTATGAAAAGCTTTAAATAGATTATTTGGGATGACCTGTTCACACTCCAAATCAATGTGAAAAAAAGCCTATTGTACTGTAGACTGCTACTCATGCTGTTGATCATTCATATTGTAATTCATTCATGCTGTTGATAATGTGTGATGTGTGTGTGTGAATAAACTGTTAAGTGATAAAAAGTAATTAAAAAATTTGGTAAAGCTATTTGTACTAACTTTTCAAGCCACATCTAATGGATGCAGTTTTAAAACTGTAGCATCCAAAACAAACAAAATGGTGACCTTGTAGGACTGAAAAAGTTGAGTTTTGGACATGTTAAATCCCATTTGGACATGTTAAATCCATATTAAATTATTAAATCCCATAAATGAATGAAAGAAAATACAAATTGTTCAACATGATATTTTTTCAGTATTTGTACATCACACATAATCTTGTGTATATACTAAGGGTGTAATGGTACATGTATTCGTATTTTTCGGTACGGTACAGAGGCGTACCGAGGTTCCACACGGACCATGTTGAGTGATGGACCAGAAGTGTAACTGCCTCACACCATACATGTAAACAAGCAGTGCAGCCCAGCCTCTGACGAGCAAACGTTATGGCTGGCTGTAATGCTATGGAGAAGCCAGAGCCTGAAGACCCTTTTCACAAGTCTCCTGTCTGGGAACACTTCGACTTTCTGGTGAAATATGTGAACAGGCAAAGGCAAGTGAATAAGACGAAAACAGCATCAAATATGCTTTTGGCAGTATGTTGAACTTGTTAACTCATTTGAAATAGCATCACGCAAATGTGAATATCAGTGCTGCGCCAAAAAAAAAAAAGTACGGTGCAAGTGCAGCTTCCAGCGGATTTAGACAGTCTCTCCAGGGCTTTTCAGAATGAGCCAAAACAATAAGAAATGCCATTGGTGCTTTTATAGCAGTGGATCTAAGGCCATATTCAGTTGTTGAGAACACCAGGTTTAAACACATGCTGAAGGTAACTGATCCCCAGTGTGAAGTTCCTTGTTGTGCCCACTTCAGCCTGAAAATAGTGCCATCCTTTAATGAAAAAGCTAAATCTGTTAATGCTGCACTTTAGGCCAGTGTTTTTCAAGGGTGCTCTGGTATGTTCACATTTTTGTGGGACATTATTTAATTTAACTTCTTAATTGTCCAAAGAATTGCAAATAATTTGCTGTTGTTGTGCATGGGTGCCTTCAGAACCTATGTACAACAATGACAAATTACTGACCAGTTAACAAGTGAAATTAGATCATTAATTTTCCACAGAAACCTGAAGAGACCAGGGCACCCAGGTTAAAACCACTGACACAGTGTAGTAAATACACACAGTATAAATTTGCCCTTCCTGGCGCATTTTTTGACTGCAATATGAGACTGTCAACTTCCAATACATTTACATGGGATTTTCAACAGATTTTTCACCCCATTCATTCTGCATCACAAATTGCCAGCTTGCCCCTAGGCCTAGGAAGGAGGTAGGGACATCAGATCACTTGATCCCTGCATCCATCAGATGTGGCTTGAAAAGTTAGTACAAATAGACATATTACACATGAATTTAGCATGGTTAGGAAAATAATTATGACAACTTTCACATTTCTGCTAATCTGTTGGCGGCCATCTTGGATTTCACCAATTTCAAGGCATTTCCCATGTTTGGATTTTCTGGGACTTTTTGTTTTATACATATTGTACAACTATGACTGAACTGATTTCCACTGGAAAACCTTTTCCTCCAATTTTATTGAACCTCAATGCATATTGTCACCTTTAATTACCGGACTACTGATCTGGCAGTCAGGAGGAGTGAGTGACGGCTGGCCACCACTGCTGACCCTCCACCAGGAGAGTGTTATGGTTGAGGGTCAAAATGCTCAATGACTGTTGGTAGCCATCTGACGACACAACCTCCTGGCAAAAGACTCCAGTCATTGCACTGTACAATCGCTGAAGGATAAGGACATAATCACCGTAGATTTGCAATATTTTTGTTAAATTTGTAAAAAAAAAAATCTCAGAAATTTGCATTTTTGTTTAATAAATCTGCAACTTTTTTTCTCATAAATTTGCATTTTTTTCCATAAATTTGTGACTTTTTTCTCAAAAATGCTCAATATTTCTCTCATAAATTTGCAATTTTCTTCTTGTAAATCTGCATTTTTTTCCTGTAAATTTTCCACTTTTTTCTGGTAGATTTGCAACATTTTCCTCAAAAATCTGACTTTTTTCTGTACAAATGTGCAACCTTTATCCTGTAAATTTCTAACTTTCTCTCATCAATTTGCATTTTTCTCATAAATCTGTGATTTTTTTCCCCAGTAAATTTTCATCTTTTTACTTATAACTTTGCAACTTTCTTAAAAATTTGCAACTTTTTTCTCAAAAATCTGCATTTTTTTTTTTTACCAGTAAATTGTCAGCTTTTTCCTTGTAAATTTGCAACACTCATTTGAATGCCAAGTACATTTTTATTCTGTGTAGTTAAATTGTAATTTGCAACTTTAATTTTTCAATTGCCATCTTTTATATCTTTGCACCTTTATTCTTGTAAATTTGTACCTCATGCTAAATTGGTGAATACCCCCCATCCCCCTTGTTAAAAAATAACAAATCACCTACTCTATACACTAGGACAGATTGTTTCAGTACCCAAACAGGTTGTGCAAGTTGCGTGTATAGCAGATCTAAGGGAGATATGCAGTAATTTATGAGCTCTAAGGCTTCTTTTCAACTCCCAGCAAAGGAGTCACAAGCTTCAAGTCTTACTCTGTAAACCAGTCATACTACCCACAGTGGGGAAAATAAGTATTGAACACGTCAACATTTTTCTCATTACACATATTTCTGATGGAGCCATTGACCTGAGATTTTCACCAGATATACAGTAACAACCCAAATAATCCATACATAGAAAGAAATCAAGGCAACCGTGTTCACAAAGCAAGTTATATTTAATAAATTAGTCCAATACTTATTTTCCCCGCTGTACATGGCAGTGAGAAACTTCCTGGCAAATGGAATGCAGAAAGTTAAATTTTATGTTGACCACACAACCCTAGAAGTACAGAAACAGAGTGGAGATGGTCGCTGGTTTTCTAAAGATCACAAACCTGTTGTCATGAGATCAAGCATTTATCATTTGAGAAAGGGAGATTCCAAGCTAAAGCAGCTGTGTGGTGTTGTGTTTAAGGTGGGTGCTTGGTATGCAGGAGGCCTCAGGGTCAAATCTCGCCATCCATCCATCCATCCATCTTCTACCGCTTTTCCGGAGGTCCGGGTCGCGGAGGCAGCAGTTCAAGCAGAGAAGCCCAGACTTCCCTCTCCCCAGCCACCTGCTCCAGCTCTTCAGAGGGGATACCAAGGCGTTCCCAGACCAGCTGGGAGACATAGTCTCTCCACCGAGTCCTGGGTCTGCCCCGGGGTCTCCTCCCAGTGGGACGTGCCTGAAACACCTCAAGTGGGAGGCGTCCAGGAGGCATCCTAATCAGATGCCCATACCACCTCAACTGACTCCTTTCAATGTGGAGGAGCAGCGGTTCTACTCTGAGCCTCTCCCGGATGACTGAGCTCCTCACCCTATCTCTGAGGGTGAGTCCAGCAATCCTACGGAGAAAGCTCATTTCAGCCGCTTGTATCCGCGATCTCGTTCTTTCGGTCATTACCCAAAGCTCGTGACCATAGGTGAGAGTAGGAACGTAGATTGACTGGTAAATCGACAGCTTTGCCTTAGAACTCAGCTCCCTCTTCACCACAACAGACCGGTACAACGTCCGCATCACTGCAGATGCTGCTCCAATCCGTCTGTCGATCTCTCGCTCCATTTTCCCCTCACTCGTGAACAAGACCCCAAGATACTTATACTCCTCCACTTGGGGCAGGAGCCTGTCCCCAACCCGGAGAGGACAATCCACCTTTTTCCGGCTGAGGACCATGGACTCGGACTTGGAGGTGCTGATTCTCATCCCAGCCGCTTCACACTCAGCGGCAAACCGTCCCAGCAAGACCTGTAGGTCATTGCTGGATGAAGCCAACAGGACAACATCATCTGCAAACAACAGAGATGAGATCCTGTGGTCACCAAGCATGACACCCTCCATTCCCTGGCTGCGCCTAGAAATCCTGTCCATAAAAATTATGAACAGGATCGGTGACAAAGGGCAGCCCTGGCGGAGTCCAACTCTCACTGGGAATGACTCCGACCGAGTGTTGGCAATACGAACCAAACTCTCACAACGGTCGTACAGAGACCGAATAGCTCGTAACAACAAGCCCGATACCCCATACTCCCGAAGCACCCCCCACAAAAATCCACGAGGGACGCGGTCAAATGCCTTCTCCAAGTCCACAAAACACATGTAAACTGGTTGGGCAAACTCCCATGAACCCTCAAGAATTCTAGAGAGGGTAAAGAGCTGGTCCGATGTGCCACGGCCAGGACGAAAACCACATTGCTCCTCCTGAATCCGAGGTTCGACCAAGGGTCGGACTCTCCTCTCCAGTACCTTGGCATAGACCTTCCCAGGGAGGCTGAGGAGTGTGATCCCTCTAAAGTTGGAGCACACCCTCCGGTCCCCTTTTTTGAAGAAAGGAACCACCACCCCGGTTTGCCATGCCAAAGGCACTGCCCCCGACCTCCACCCAATGTTGCAGAGGCGTGTCAACCATGACAACCCAACAACATCCAGGGCCTTGAGGTACTCAGGGCGAATCTCGTCCACCCCCGGGGCCCGGCCACCAAGGAGATTTTTAACCACCTTGGCGACCTCAGCCCCTGTGATAGGCGAGTCATCCCCCTCGTCCCCAAACCCTGCTTCCTCTGTGGAAGGCGTATCAGTGGGATTGAGGAGATCCTCGAAGTATTCCTTCCACCGCCCGACGATATCCCCAGTTGAAGTCAACAGTGTCCCATCCACACCATACACAGTGTGGACGGGGAGCTGCTTTCCCCTCCTGAGCCGCCGAACAGTTTGCCAGAATCTCTTTGAAGCCGACCGAAAGTCTTGTTCCATGGCCTCACCGAACTCCTCCCATACCCGCGTTTTTGCTTCAGCAACCACCCGAGCTGCACTCCGCTTGGCCTGCCGGTACACCTCAGCTGCTTCGGGAGTCCCACAAGCCAACCAACCTTGATAGGACTCCTTCTTCAGCTTAATGGCCCCCCTCACCACTGGTGTCCACCACTTGGTTCGGGGGTTGCCACCACGAGATGCACCAAATCTCGCCAGCGAAGTCTTATTCTTCTGAGCAACTGAAGTACAGCATGGGTCTTCTATGTATTTTAAATCAACACTACGTAAGATTTTCACCTCAAAAATAATGTTTGCAAAATTATTTTGATAGTTGACTGCATTTGACTGTATGAATGCCACTTCCTCCACAGCCTGAGGGGGCCCATATTTCCTGCAACAGCTCTTTTTTTCGTGGGATTACTGAGGAGACAGCAGCTGTGGCGGCTGTGTCCTCGGCCCTAGCAGCATATCACCCAGCATGACCCCAGCCATGAACAACAAAAAGCTCTGTGGTTGGCTGCTGGGACGGCAACCATTAATTTTTAATTGCTTTAAAAATTAATGTGCAGCAGACATTATGTTTTAAATGCTGTTGCTAAACAAAACAAGACCTTGGAGTCTACACCTGCTTGGAACCTGATTCACACCGCTTGCGGCTATATTTTTACATGCTGTTTTGCCTAAGTTTGTCTCCAAGCTCACCTTACAGTAAGGTTCACACTATAAATGAGATGCTAACATGAACTTGCTGACCCAGGATCTGAACTAAAAGGTGGTCTCAAGGGTCAGCCAACTAATAAAAGTATGCTATATATTTGTTAAAATTTTCACTTGTATTAGACATTTTTTCTGTTCATATTTTTGATTGATGTAATGGCTGAGAAAAGTTATTTTCTTTTAAGCATATATTAAAATTAAAACTCACATTAACCACTACACCACATAATTATATTGGATGATACACTGACTTCCTCACACAGAAAACGTTCCACTGACAAAATGGCTGGTAGACATTTCATAAACATGATTTTTGGAACATTAACAGAAGTGCATGAAATCTGGTGTTTTGCTGAAGAATACTGTTGTGATTGTGTGAGAAGTTTCATCAAATCTGAATTGACATAATGCAGGGCTCAGGAGACACACACGCAGGCTCAGAATAGGTTTAACAGTTTATTTAACAACAAGTGTGTGTGTGGCTGCGTGTCTGTGATATGTAGATGTGCTGGTGGTGGACGTCTGCGTCAGGCACGGGGGCAGGAAGCCGTGCAGCCGGACAACCCTGGGGAGAGAGCATAGGGAGACGGTAACGGGCATCAAACCAGTACAGGGAATAAATTGGGTTTGTTGCTTACTTGGCAGGGCAGGTGGCAGGCGTGCACAAGGGTGAGCCCGGGAGACAGCGACCTGATACACCTGTGACAGCAGCGGGGAGACGGCGAGGCAGGGGCGAGGTCCACCGCCGGGAAACTCTCCTATGGCAGCAGCTGGCAGATGGCGATGCAGAGGCGAGGTCCGCCGCCGGGGAATCCACCTGTGCACAGGGGAGAGACTGGAAAGGCAAAGGTAGGTATGCTTACGCTGTAGATCTTGCTGGGAGATGAGGGGGTTCCTCAGCAGCAAGAGGGCTGAAGGAATCAGACGGCTTCAGGCCGAAGCCCAGGGCAGAGTGGCTTATATCCCACGCTGCTGACGAGGCGCAGGTGTGCGCGCAGCTGGCGCCGCTAATGAGCGGCGAGTTGTAACAGTACTCCCCCCTCTAGCAGCGCCTCCTGGCGATGGTTTTTCAGGGTGCGCCCGGTGAAACTCGGTGATGAGAGAGCGATCCAACACGAACGAGGGACGCACCCACTGTCTCCATTCAGGACCATAGCCCTCCCAGTCCACCAAGTACTGTAGCCCGCGACCTCGGTGCCGGGAGTCCAAGATGGTGGAGACTGTCCAAGCCGGATGGCCATCTATCATTCGGGGCACGGGCGGCGCAGCAGGAGGAGGGCAGATGGGATCAGACACCACCGGCTTCACCTTGGAGATGTGGAAGGTGGGATGGATGCGGAGGAAGGGGGGAGTAGCAACACGGACAGCCACCGGGTTGATAATTTTGGTGACGGGGTATGGGCCCATGAAACGCTTAGCAAATTTTCTCCTCTCACCCTTCAGGTTCACATCCTGCGTGGACACCCAGACTGGTTGGCCTACCTGGTAGGCAGGAGCAGGCCTCCTATGCCGGTCCGCCGTGGTCTTATTACGCTCCGCCATGCGTAAAAGCGCATTGCGCGTGGTGGTCCAGATGGAGCGGCACCGCCTGAGGTTAGCCTGGACTGAAGGGACTGCCGACTCGTTCTCCAGCGAGGGAAACAGAAGGGGGTCGTAACCCAGGGACGCCTTAAAGGGGGACATCCCTGTGGCGGAGGAGCGAGCGGTGTTGTGGGCGTACTCCACCCAGGCAAGGTGTTTGCTCCATGACGCAGGCTTGGAGGCGGTGACGCAGCGGAGAGCAGCCTCCAGCTCCTGGTTGGTCCGCTCACACTGCCCGTTAGATTGGGGGTGATGGCCGGAGGAGAGGCTTACCTGGGCTCCTAATGCTTTACAGAAACTCCGCCAGACGTCCGAGGTGAATTGGGGACCCCAGTCGGAGACCACGTCAACTGGTATCCCGTGCAGCCTGACCACGTGTTGGATGAGAAGATCTGCCGTCTCCAAGGCAGAGGGGAGCCCCCGTAATGGCACGAAGTGGGCGGCCTTGGAGAAGCGGTCGACGATGGTCAGGACTGTGTCGAAGTTGTTAGAGACGGGGAGACCGGTGACGAAGTCTAACGCGATGTGCGACTAGGGCCTACCAGGAACGGGTAGGGGCTGGAGCAGACCCGCGGGGGGGGAGTTGCCAGATTTACTGGTGGCGCAGATGGGGCAGGCCCGGGCGTAGCGGGCGGCGTCCTTGCGCAGTCCCGGCCACCAGAAGGAACGTTGGAGCAGGTCAATCATCCGAGAGGTCCCAGGATGGCAGGCGAGTTTGGACGTATGGAGCCAATGGATGACCTCCCCCCGGACGGAGGATGGAACGAAGAGCCTCCCCTCCGGTTCGCCACCAGGGTCCGGCTCCGATTCCTGCGCCCTCCGGACCTTATCCTCGATCTCCCAGGAAACGGCCCCCACGACGCACAACCTGGGCAGGATGGTGTGTACGGCGTCCTCCGATTCCTCAGGAGCGAACTGCCTGGAGAGGGCGTCAGGGAGACCGTTCTTGGAGCCCGGCCTGAATGTAATGGTAAAACGGAATCTAGCAAAAAACAGGGACCAACGGGCCTGGCGGGCATTCAGACGCTTGGCAGTTCTTAAGTATTCCAAGTTCTTGTGATCCGTTAATACCACGAATGGCAGGGCGGCCCCCTCCAACCAGTGATGCCACTCCTGCAGCGCGAGCTTGATGGCGAGGAGCTCTCTGTCCCCCACGTCGTAGTTTCACTCTGCCGGGGACAAGCGCTGGGAGAAGAAGGCGCAGGGCCGTTTGACCCCATCAGCAGGTGACCGTTGAGATAACACCGCCCCCACCCCCGTATCCGAGGCGTCGACCTCCACGATGCACTGAAGAGAGGGGTTGACCTGGCTGAGGACCCGGGAGGAGGAAAACTCCGCCTTCAGCACCTGGAAGGCCGCCGCTGCCTCTTCAGTCCACTGGAACCGGGTTTTAGGGGAGGTGAGACGGGTCAGAGGGCCGACGATGGCTCCAAAATTGGGTACGAAGCGGCTGTAGAAATTGGCTAAGCCGATGAATTGTTGCACCTGCTTCCTAGATGTGGGAGTGGGCCAATCTACCACCGCTTTAACTTTGGCTGGGTCTGGAAGCACCTGGTCATGGGAGATGACAAACCTGAGAAATGACGTCGTCTTGGCGTAGAACTCGCACTTCTCCGCCTTCACATACAGCCAGTTCTCCAGCAGCCTCTGGAGGACCCGTCTCACATGC
Organism: Pholidichthys leucotaenia; assembly: GCA_020510985.1. Classification (NCBI taxonomy): domain Eukaryota; kingdom Metazoa; phylum Chordata; class Actinopteri; order Cichliformes; family Pholidichthyidae; genus Pholidichthys; species Pholidichthys leucotaenia. The sequence continues at coordinate 362,684,783 of CM035842.1, read as the reverse complement.
ACCCGGTGCTCGTCCCTGGATTTGGAGAAGATGAGAATGTCATCCAGGTAGACGAATACGAATAGACCGATGAAGTCCCGGAGAATGTCATTGATCAGGCGCTGAAAGACGGCTGGAGCGTTGGTCAACCCGAACGGCATGACCAGGTATTCAAAGTGGCCGTTCGGGGTACGGAAGGCAGTCTTCCATTCATCTCCCTCCCGGATCCGGACGAGGTGGTACGCGCTGTGGAGATCCAGCTTGGTAAACCAGGTCGCCCCCTGGAGGGAGTGGAAGGCAGTGTCCATCAGGGGCAGGGTGTAACGGTCCTTCTCCGTGATGTCGTTGAGGGCACTGAAGTCGATGCATGGACGAAGGGAGCCATCCTTCTTGCCCACGAAGAAGAACCCTGCACCTAATGGAGATGAAGATGGGCGGATTATACCTGCACTGAGCGACTCCTTAAGATAGGTATTCATAGCCTCCTTCTCCGGCGCTGACAGGCTGTAAAGACGTCCCGAGGGAAGGGGCGCCCCCTGGTGGAGATTTATGGCGCCGTCGTAAGGCCGGTGTGGGGGAAGAGACATCGCCTTGGACTTACTGAAGACTGCGCCCAGGTCGTGGAACTCCGCGGGCACCAAGGAGAGGTCTGGAGGCGCGGCATCCTTGACCACGGGAGGAGAGGATGGAGAGCAGGCAGCGGATTGGAGGCAGGTGCTCATGCAGAAGGTACTCCAGGCTGTCACCCTACCGGTCTTCCAATCCAGGACGGGGTTGTGGAGACGGAGCCACGGGTAACCCAGAATCACCGGAGACACAGAGGATGGCAGGATGTAAAAGGATATATCCTCCTGGTGGTTTCCAGAGACAATGACTGAGACGGGGTTCGTCCAATGAGTCACTTTCCCCAGGGATGCACGGGAGAGATTGATGAGGGCGAGAGGAGTCTTAAGGGGCTGGCAACGGATGCCCAACCGGGTTGCCAGGCTTTGTGAAATAAAGCTGCCTTCCGTGCCTGAGTCCACCAGTGTGTGGGTCAGGTGCCCTGTGGTGTTATGGCAAAAACGGATGGGCAGCGACAAATGTGTAAAGGGAACTGACTGGTTAGCGTCCGTGAGGGCCCCTACAGTGACTCGCGGACCTCCCCGTTTGGGCTTCTCCGGGCAACGCTCCACAGTGTGCTGGTTGTCTCCGCAATACATGCAGAGACCCAACTCACGGCGGCGTTGTTTCTCCGCAAGGGGGAGCTTTGCTCGGCCCGTCACCATGGGTTCCGACTCCTTGGAAACCTCCGGTGGCGGTAACGCCAGGGGGCGAGCTTGGGACGGGCGTGACGAGGCACCCCGCGAGCGAGAAGGCAACTTCCGCTCCGAGGTACGCTCGTGCAGCCGGTTATCCAAGCTGATGGTGAGAGAGATTAGCTCCGCAAATGTTTCAGGGATATCCCGACCAGCCAGTTCATCCCTCAGACCAGAGTTCAAACTGCGGAGGAAGATGCCACAGAGGGCGCGTTCCTCCCAGCCAACCTCCTCCGCTGTAATCCGGAAGTCAATGGCGTAATCGGCGGCCGATCGGCTCCTCTGCTGAAGGCTGAGGAGGCGATCGACCTGGACACTCTCAAAACGAGAATGATCAAAGACTTCCAGGAATAGGTTAATGAACTGGCCATAGGTGAGGGTGGCGTAGCTGGGCTTCGCCATTACGGCGTAAGCCCAGGTGAGTGCACGACCCTCCAGGAGATTTCCTATATAGCCAATTCGGCTGTGGTCTGAGGGAAAATCTCCGGGGACGCGCAGGAACACCGACTCACACTGCATAATGAACCCCCGCGCTCCACCGAGCTTACCGCTAAAGCGGGCGGGGGTCGGGATAGGTGTGAGTCGGGCTGGGACACCCGGAGCAGGCTAGACGGCCGCTGGAGCAGCTGGAGCTGCGCCTCCCTGACGAGCCGGGGGGAACGGCTGACAGGGGTCCAGGCGGTCTAACCGGTCAGTAATCTTAATCAATTGATTCAGCATCACCTGTTGTTGATGAACTATTAAATCTATTCGAGCCTCAAAGATGGTGAGACGGCATGTGAGCCCGCTGTCCGCCGAGCCACTCTGCTGAAGCAGTACTGACATAATGCATGGCTCAGGAGACACACACGCAGGCTCAGAACAGGTTTAACAGTTTATTTAACAACAAGTCTGTGTGTGGCTGCGTGTCTGTGATATGTAGATGTGCTGGTGGTGGACGTCTGCGTCAGGCCCGGGGGCAGGAAGCCATGCAGGCGGACAACCCTGGGGAGAGAGCACAGGGAGACGGTAACGGGCATCAAACCAGTACAAGGAATAAATTGGGTTTGTTGCTTACTTGGCAGGGCAGGTGGCAGGCGTGCACAAGGGCGAGCCCGGGAGACAGCGACCTGATGCACCTGTGACAGCAGCGGGGAGACGGCGAGGCAGGGGCGAGGTCCGCCGCCGGGAAACTCTCCTATGGCAGCAGCTGGCAGACGGCGATGCAGAGGCGAGGTCCGCCGCCGGGGAATCCACCTGTGCACAGGGGAGAGACTGGAAAGGCAAAGGTAGGTATGCTTACGCTGTAGATCTTGCTGGGAGATGAGGGGGTTCCTCAGCAGCAAGAGGGCTGAAGGAATCAGACGGCTTCAGGCCGAAGCCCAGGGCAGAGTGGCTTATATCCCACGCTGCTGACGAGGCGCAGGTGTGCGCGCAGCTGGTGCCGCTAATGAGCGGCGAGTTGTAACATGAATCCCTATATCAGAAGTTAAACCCAAAAATGCATGACAAAGAGAAACTGTACAACTTGATTGGCCTAGAACATTAAAACGGATTGACATTTTTGGATCATTTTAACAACTTTTCATTATCAATGTCTGTAGGTGATCTCTGCTTAATTTCAAGCAACTTGGATGAATGGCCTAGGAGGAATTCATTTTGAGTTCACTTGCATATTTTTGAAAATATGACGCAGAAAACTATAAAACTTCATTTTTGGAGTTTACCACCATTTAACCTGTTGCACTTCGGTGTACCGCGGGCAGGCACGTCTCTGCGTCCTAGGACGCACGAGGGCGTCCTAGTATGCACACAGTGCGTCCTAGGAGGCACTGAAAAAAACCCCACCTGCATTTCCGTTCTTCCACTACAGACACAGCCACGAACAGAAAGCCAAAGGAGTGCTTTGATTGATTTAGATGTGATTGACCTCTCATTCGACTAATAAGAGCCTTGAATTGGGTTTCTGAAACCTTGAAGAACCAATGACTGAAAACCTAGCAAGAAGGGCCTGCCTACCAACGGCTGCAAATGCAGCCAGCCAATTGAAGCACAGAAGTTCGAAAGCTGTTTTGTGTAAGGCTGGGTGACACACAGGCGTTCGCCAGTCTTTTTTCCTAACTACTGTTCTTAGTTGTTTTGAAAAATCGTTCGCCAAAACCATCATCATGGAAGCGCAAAACCGCAATAATGGAATTATGGTTTGACCGGGTCACGAGACCAGAACCACGAGTCCGTAACAAGCGGACCAGCTTCGTGTTCATCTGACAATGAGGAAGAGAAGTTTGCCAGCTACGCTGCTGTTGTGAACAGGTAAGTGTTATAAGCTAAATTATTCTTTATCCCTGAAAATTGTAATCAAAAATGACTTTTGACCGATCGGTAAATTACAACTGTGCGTCCACACACACACAGCCCTGAGTGTCACCTTTCATTAGAGCCCAAGATCAAGCTTCTATATTGAATCATTCAAAAGTTACAGACGTTTTTCCATACTGTGCCATTTGGAACAATTTGGCACAGTTCAAAAATGCCTGGGAACAACCTGAGAACAAAGCTGTGTAATATATTCATTTTTTGTGGTATTGTTACAAAATTTGGACCTCAGCTGGATAACACTTGGTTCTACATTTCTGTTGCATTTTCCAGCCCGGATCTGAAGCTGTGTGTTATTTGCAAGCATTTGTATCCAAAAAAACACCCAGGCGAAATTTATTTTCTTCAAGTTCACTATGTTTAGATGACTGTTACTCAGTGGCTGGATCCCTTAGAGAGATTATGGCTGTTTTGCCAAAAAATTCAAAGTGTTTTCTTTTAAATGAGACCAACCCCATGAAGATGCTGCAAAGGGTTGAAGAACAGCTTTTGATTTACTTTGGGCATGTTATTTTTTGGCGTTTTTAGGGAAATTGACCAGAGTGCAAGGGGTTAAGAAAAGTTGCAAAAGATTTCCGAGAATAGAACGATGAAAGAATTTTTAGTCTAGACCCAGCTGTTCTCAAGATATTTGTATGAACGTAAAACTTTATTATGGTGCCACTGATGTACTCAGTGCTTTGAGTTTTTGTCTCCAAGTAGTGGGGAAACTGTAAAACTTCAATTTTCTACACATTACCGTTTTTTCTCCACATGCACTTGTAGCTGAGAAAAATAATAAGCAGAAGAATCAGAACAAACAGGTTTCCCACAGTTGAGCTGCTTGAAGCCCTAATTATTATACATTATTATGTATAAGGTGCATGAAAGCATTATTTGTGCAAAAACTTAAAACTAATCTTTACCTCAAAACAAGTTTAATTTTGATTACTTTGTCTTATGTTAAAGTAAACCTTGTGATAGTTCAAAAGCAGCGTCACTAGCTTTTATGCCAGTTTAAAAAGTATGATGAGTCACCGAGTTCAGAACATGCATGCTTGGCTAAACTCTGCATTATCTTAAAGTTAGTTTTACTCACTTGATACAGCAGAACTTGTAGTGTCTGCAGCAGTTTCCTGGATTTTCATTGTGGCTGAGGTAGCAGCAGAGATGGTGGCTGTGGGGAGCGTGGAATAAAGAGACTGAATTGTATTTTAATTCAGATTTATTCAAACATCTGTCCCCAGCCTGCTCTCTCCATCAAGCAGGAAAAAGAGACTGAGCCACAACAAAGCGTCACCTTTATACTGTTACACACAAAGACTTTTCACACACATAATTCACACGAAAGGAAGGGCCACGTATCTCCGTCAAAACCCCTTGTTGACTTTTCTCCCCCCTCCAGCCTTCAGTCTTCCCCCTGCGTCCTGAAGGCCGGGCAGTCCTTTGTTCGTACCCCCGTCCTCTTGTTCTCCTCCGCAGGTGGTCCAGACCTATTGCCCTCTTCGTCGTGAGGTCAATCCACGTGTGCCTTCAGCATCCCTTATATGCTTAAACATATGTATGCACAAATATACAGCTACATACACCCCTTTTATGTTTAAACATATGTATGCACAAATACACAGTTACATAACCCCCCCCCCCCCCCAAACAATGAAGAATGGGCAATACATTAAAACTCCGTTAACATGTTATTATTGATAGTACATCCAACATCAAACACTCAGTCTGTGCGCCGCCTGGGCTTCAACCGTCTCCCGAATCTGCTGTAAGCCGGCCCCGCCTTGCCTGCGGTGCCTTTCTGCCTAGGCTCTGTTGACTGAGGAAGAGAGTGGTTATTTGATCCCTGCGGGGGCTCTGAGACGCTCCCCCTGGGGGGTCTGCCACGTCGAGGTGCCCTCGCAACCGGTACAGACTCGTCATTCATCACAAAAGCAGGTTTTAGCCTGTCAATACTAACTGTCTCTTTCCTGTCTCCCAAATCCAGCACAAAATGCTTATCCCCAGTCTCCAGCACTCTATATGGTCCGTCATATGGGGGCCTGAGGGTTGATCTTAGAGCCTCGTGCCTGACAAAAATGAACTCAGCATTTTTTAAAGCTTTGGGAACAAAAACGTGCGGAAAAGCGTGATGCACAGGGCCCGGGAGCACGTCCGCTCCCGTGCTGCCTAGCGGCCCCAGAGCAGGTAGGGAGGGTGGCTCCGGGTACTCTGGTAAAAACTCGCCTGGCAGCCTGAGAGGTTGAGCGAACACTAGCTCCGCTGGGGAGGCATCTAAGTCCACCTTGGGCACAGAACGCAACCCTAATAAAACCCATGGTAGTTTGTTTACACAATCTGCATCCGTGAGTGATGCTCTGAGTGCTGCCTTCAAAGACCTATGAAAGCGCTCGCATAAACCATTAGCCTGAGGGTGATAAGCTGTAGTGCGGTGAAGTTTTGCTCCTAAGCCGTTGACCATCGCTGACCAAAGCTCAGAGACGAATTGAGGCCCCCTATCGGACGTAATATCCGACGGAACGCCAAAACGCGCTACCCAAGCCGTTAAAAAAACGCGAGCCACCTCCGCGGCCGTGGTCGTCGCCAGTGGGACCACTTCTGGCCAACGTGTGGTTCGGTCCACCATTGTCAAAAGATGTGTGAACCCCTGTGACGCCGGTAGGGGGCCCACGAGGTCAACATGCACATGATCGAACCTTCTGGCCGGAATGCGAAACGGTTCTAAAGGGGCTCTTGTGTGCTTGTGGATTTTGGCCCATTGACAGGACATGCAGGCCTTTGCCCACTCCTTCACGTGCTTGCGCAGGCTCGGCCAAACAAACTTTTCCGCTACCATTTTCACCGAAGTGCGCACTCCCGGGTGCGCCAGCGAATGGACGGAGTCAAAAACGCGGCGGCGCCACGCGGCCGGAACCACCGGTCGACACATCGCAGATTAGAGAGGGGGTACCGGCTTGTAAACACTTGCTCTCCAGCCTTAACCCTGTTGGTCCAGACTGGAGTGCGCGCACGTCCGCATCTGCACCCTGCTCTGCTGCCATGGCTGCGTAGTCTATACCTACGTGAACGGGGGCTGCGCACGCTCCCGTGCCGCCACTCTGCTGCGCGGTCGCGGCGGGCTGGTCCGCCTCTGCGCGCGCCGGTGCCGTGACCGCGCGCGAGAGGCAGTCTGCCACCACGTTGAGTTTACCCGCTACGTGCCGAATGTCAGTGATAAATTCCGAAATTGCGGCCAGCTGCCTGACCATGGATCTGAAATTTTGGACATGGCATATGTGAGCGGCTTGTGGTCCACGAAAGCAGTGAAACGCCGTCCTTCAGCCAGAACTGGAAATGGCGAATAAGCCAAATGTAGCGCCAACAGCTCGCTGTCAAACGCGCTGTATTTTCGCTCGGCCTCGCTCAAGGATTTGCTGAAAAAAGCCAGCGGCTGCCAAACCCGGTCAACCTGCTGCTCTATCACGGCCCCTATGGCCACATCTGATGCGTCGGTCGTTAGCGCGATTCGTGCCGCTGGGTCAGGGTGAGCTAGGAGCGCAGCGTCAGCCAAGGCTCTTTTCACCTCTGTGAACGCACGCTCCCGCTCCGGGGACCATTCAACAGTATTGGCCGGCTTCTGTTTCTTGAGCGCGGCATATAACGGCTGCATGAGTTGTGCTGCGTGGGGCAGGAAACGGTTATAAAAATTCACCATCCCTAAAAATTCCTGCAATGACTTGACCGTTTGTGGTCGGGGAAAATCTGTCACTGCGCGCACTTTATCCGGTAACGGAACTGCCCCTTCCGGGGAAACGCGGTGGCCCAAAAAATCGATCTGCGCAACGCCGAACTGGCACTTGGCTGGGTTAATTATTAAGCCGTGCTCTCCCAACCTCCTAAAGACCACAGTGAGGTGTTTTTCGTGTTCTTCCTCTGAAATACTGGCGACCAAAATGTCGTCGAGGTACACAAACACAAAAGGGAGATCGCGTAACACGGCGTCCATCATCCGTTGGAACGTTTGCGCCGCCCCTTTGAGACCAAAAGGCATGCGTAGAAACTCGAAAAGTCCGAACGGGGTTATTACCGCTGTTTTAGGAATGTCCTCCGGCCGGACTGGAACCTGATGGTAGCCGCGAACCAGGTCTATTTTGGAAAAAATGCGCGCCCCCGCTAGATGTACTGAAAAATCCTGGATGTGTGGGATGGGGTAACGATCGTGTGCTGTGGCGTTGTTCAGCCTGCGGTAATCGCCGCATGGTCTCCAGGAGCCGTTGGCTTTCGGGACCATATGCAGGGGCGAAGCCCATGGGCTTTTCGAGCGGCGAATAATGCCCAGCCTCTCTAGGCTGGCAAACTCCTCGCGCGCTATGGAGAGCTTGACAGCATCCAAGCGCCGAGCCTTCACCAAGACGGGGGGGCCAGATGTAGTGATAAAATGCTCCACCCCGTGTTTTGCGACCGTCGCTGAAAAAGTGGGTACCGTGAGTGCTGGAAACTGGGTGAGGAGTGTGTGGAACTTACCACCTGCTGCGGCGACGTTGGTCTATACTGGTGGCGGGGACACTCGAGCTGAACAGGGGAGAGAGTAAAAAGAGAGTGCATTTACCAGCCGCTTATTGGCAAGATCAACTAACAGACCATGTGAGCACAGAAAATCAGCGCCTAACATGTTGAAACTCACCGCCGCTATGACAAAAGTCCATTCACACGTGCGGCCATGTAAGCGTAAAGACAAAGTTCTTTTCCCGTAGGTGTTGATGCTCGAGCCGTTTGCCGCAGTCGCTCCGCTACCACGGGGTCCAGCCAACCGGCCAGCATAGGTTGGGGTGATGAAGCTCACTTGGGCTCCGGTGTCTATGAGGAAATCTCGCCCGGCGCTCGCATCTGTGATGTAGAGCAGCTTGTTGTTTTCGCCGAGAGTCGAAGCTGCTAACGACCCTCGGTCTTGCCGTTTCCCGAACTGCTGAAGCTGCAGGGCGGCACACACCTGCGTGCCCTCTCGGCAAACCTCCGATGATAAAAACAGAAGTCATCTCCACCTCTGCGTCGGGGCCGCGCCCCTGCCACTGAACCCTCACGATCACCACGTCGAGGCTGCGCTGCTGCCGTTGTCGGTAGGGGTGGGTCTTCTGCCTCTGGCTCCCCGCTGCCTTGGGTCGCCGCTGCGGTCGTCTGCTCGCCGCAGGCGTCCAGGATCCTCTCTGCCTCCTGTGCCAGCTCCCGGAAATCCTCCTGGGTCTTACAACGTACGCCGGCCAGTGTCCCTCTCATGTGCGCCGGGAGGTTGGAAAGGAAGATGTACTGGAAAAGGAAGCCATCGTCGTCTGACCCCCTCAGCTGTAGCATGTCTTCCATGAGGGCGCTTGGCCTGTGTCCTCCCTGGTTGAGCAAAGCCAGGAGCCTCCTAGCCCTCACTTCGGCTGAGGGCGTGAAAAACTTGATGAGGGTAGCTTTCAACCTGCCGTATCTGTCGTTGGCGGGTGGCTGCTGCATCAAGCTCTGCACGCACTGAGCTGTGCGGTTGTCCAGCTTAGCGATGACGTGGTGGAACTTAGTGTCATCTGTCGATACCCCTGCGAGCGCGAACTGTGACTCCGCTTGTAGGAACCACGACCGTGGATTGTCCTGCCAGAATTCCGGCAGCTTGACGGCTACAGCGCTCGCCAGGGCAGACTCCAGCGAGTCCGGAACGCGGAGATCCTCTCCAGGCATTCTCTACGTCGATAGGTTACCAATGTGGGGAGCGTGGAATAAAGAGACTGAATTGTATTTTAATTCAGATTTATTCAAACATCTGTCCCCAGCCTGCTCTCTCCATCAAGCAGGAAAAAGAGACTGAGCCACAACAAAGCTTCACCTTTATACTGTTACACACAAAGACTTTTCACACACATAATTCACACCAAAGGAAGGGCCACGTATCTCCGTCAAAACCCCTTATTGACTTTTCTCCCCCCTCCAGCCTTCAGTCTTCCCACTGCGTCCTGAAGGTCAGGCAGTCCTTTGTTCGTACCCCCGTCCTCTCGTTCTCCTCCGCAGGTAGTCCAGACCCATTGTCTTCTTCATTGTGAGGTCAATCCACGTGTCCCTTCAGCATCCCTTATATGCTTAAACATATGTATGCACAAATACACAGCTACATACACCCCTTTTATGTTTAAACATATGTATGCACAAATACACAGTTACAGTGGCAATAATTATTGCTTTGCTATGGGTGGAGGAGGTCAGAGTGGACCGGGTGGTGGTGTGCACGGACTCACTTGCAGCACTAAAAAACCATACAGACACTAAAATCTACAAGGGAAGACTTGGTGATTGAGCTATATCACAGTTTATTTAGGGTACACAGGGGTGGTAGAGAAGTTCAGTTTTGTTGGGTTCCTGCACATGAAGGGTTGAAAGGAAATGACTGTGCAGACAAATTAGCAAAAAGTGCTCTTGGAAAAGAGATAACTATACCATTATCTCTAGGAAAAGGTGAAGGGAAAGCAGTAATCAAGAAAAAAGGAACTGAACTATGGCAAAAAAGATGGGATGAAGATAATAAAGGTAGATCATATTACAAAATACAAAAATCTATTGCAATAAAGAATTTCATAACAACCAAAAGAAGGGAAGACATCATTATGGCAAGACTCAGACTGGATCATACAGGTTTAAATGGCACTTTATTCACCATGGGGGAAAGCGAAAGTGACAAATGTAGAGAATGTGGAGTAAAAGAAAATGTCGAGCACATCTTATTACACTGTCACAAATACCGAAATGAAAGACAGATGATGGAAAATGAAGTTCAAGAGGCCGGTACGGAATGGGATTTAACTGATTCTGGGAACAGATGGAGATGGAGAGGCATTAGGAATCACGAGAAGGGCGCTTTTCTCTTTTTTAAATAACACAGGATTAAGTCATAGAATTTAGGGGTTGGGCTCAGATGACATAATGTTACACACTCTTGTACAGTAGGTGGTGGTATGCACCTTTCAGTTGTTTGCTATCCACCAGTAACCGAGAGAAGAAGAAGATCTCAGTCAGGTCCTTCAATTCGTCTGCACTCTCCTGTCCCAGCAGACTTTCTTCACCATCACCTTCATCATTATCACCACCATCTGAGGAAAATTCAGTGGCATCTTTTACATAGGATACACAGGCTGGCTGCATATTACATGCTGCACGGGACTGAGCTAAAGCCTAAAACGGGAGCATGTATTTAGCCCGGAGTTCACAATTCGTAGTTACCATTCTTTACGTTCAGAAAACTTTCGTTACCTGATGGTTCCCAAACCAGTGTGGGTAAAGTTTCACTCTAAGGTTTGCCGTTTGATAGTGATTCGTGAGCAGACTGTAATACTGGTTTAGTAATGGCAGTTCATTAACAACCCATATTCTCTGTAAACCTGTACTTTTGCAACACCTGACTCAGAAATTGAACAGGACGCGGCCGAAGATCATGACACTGAAGCCTGCTAACTTTAGGCACCGTAAAAAGAGATGTTAGCAGCTGTAAAGGGGACTGACGTGCAAAAGCTAATAGAGTGTAGCATCAACGTCTCCTCAAACCAATCCAGAAGATCACTTTCCTCCATTCTACAGGAATTTCACTTTTCTTCATTCTACAGGAATCTCACTTTTCTTCATATTAAAGCAACCCTCACTCAAGGCCTGACCAAGAATGCCTTTCCCAGGACCCCAATATAAATAGTTGCCTCTTGCAGAGATGGTAAGCATCAGAATTTGCTTTTAAAGGCTTAAATGGACCATAAAAACTCTGGAGTCTCAGATCCCCAAAGTAAACAGTTCATGTTAATAGCACCCGCCCTACAGGAACTAATGCTCTTAAAAAAGCCATAAACTTCTATATGGCCTCCTTTCCTTCCTTTGACAGATACCAGAGACTTAAAGAAGTCACCTACAGCTCAACAGTACTTCCTAGTGGACATCTATGGAATGTGTTTCATTATGTATAATCTGACTGTCAACTCTTACTAAACATTAAGTTTCTTTCAGCTTATCATCTACCTCGGATCCTAAGGACACTGAAAATCATCCTTTTGATCACTGACCAGGGTTTGCAGTAATTCATTAATCCTTGATCTAAATATGAGTGCATGTATTATAAACATGTATAAGAAATGTTTATGTTCATGAGTGTTAGTCAAACGAATGTTAATATTAGTAGTAATGGTATAAATGCATGATCACTGAATATTCACCAAGTTACTTAATTTAGTTAATCTTATATTGAGCACCTAATTTTATAAGCACTGAATGGGTATTAATTCTTGTCCGTTGTCATTCCTGATCCCCGGCTTTCTCTCCCTTTCACGGGATAATGCCCTTTTCATTTGATTGGCTGCTCCCAAACAAAGAAATGTTTTCACATTGGACAAAGGCCCGTTCAAACTCCTCTTTATGAAAGCTGATTGGTCTGTCTTGCAACCGGCCCGTTTTATGACCCAACGGCACGCTCAGTTAAAAAAGTGAGGAGCCGCCCTGCATGTTAGAAGAAGAAAAGAGAAAGAAGAAGGAATAGATCAGAAGATTAAGTTAGGAAGAAGAATAAGTAGAGAAGAGAGAGAGATGATGAAGAATTTATGAAAGAGAAGAAGTTTAAGATTAAGATTAAAGAAGCAGAATAGCAATCTAGATCTCATAGAAAAATTTTTGTTTCACTTCTTCAAAGTTCCTTGCAGTTTTCTTTTATCTAAATTGTTCTGTGTGAAGTTTGCCAAATCCTGCGTTAGTTTTCTCATTTTTCTGGTTACTGAGGAGAAACCATCTTTTTCTTATGAGCTTGTCTTAAAAAGAGAGTCAAACTTTCAAAATAATTTTTTTCCTTCACCTCAGAAGCCATTCTTATCCTAGTAAATGTTTTTCTCACATTTTCTGACTTTTCACGCCGTTAAAGTAGATCTTTAATTTTCCTAATTTAAAGTGAACAGAGACTGCGTTTTTGGACTTTCTTTCCGGCTTCATACTCGCCTGACTGAGAAGTTTCTCCTTCAGTTTTTTTGGTCTATTCTGCGGCAAGAGACCTCACAAATTCGGACTTGTTGCCAAGGACCTTTCACGCCGCTCTGAGACAGCTCTCCACTGCTGCCACTGTCCTTTACGAGCCCCCGGCTGAGCCTGCGTTTCTTACGGCTGTTGAGGAAGCATAGCAGCAGTCGCTTTCTCCTGGTGTCCTGACCTCAAAACCCCAGCCGGCACTGACCCGCTGAACACGTGGACCTACAGCTGTTCGTAAGTGAGACTCCCATTTTCCTATCTGCTGGGTTAAACGTGATGTCCTAACATTCAAATTACAATTGAACATAACCAGTATTTCATGGTACAATTAGTCTCTTAGCCATAGGATAAAGCTATAAACTGAAGGAAGACTCTTAGTCATTTTTAAGTAACTTCCCTTCATTTTTGTAGATTAATTCAGAAGTTCATTTTTAGATAATCAGCTTATGAATTTTCTGTTTTAGACATTTCAGCCTTCATTTACCGTTGAAGCATAAGTCTAGTTTCTCCTTGGTTCTACAAAGGTTTAACGCTAGATTTTATGTTCAGGAATCCACTAACAGTTGATGTGAGATTAGACACCTGTTACCATTTGAATCTGTTTATCCATCATTTGAATGTCATATCATGTAACCTGAATGAGTTTAATAAAAGGGTGAATGAAAGAAGTTGAAGCATTTTCCTTTCGCATATACGCATATGTTTCTTAGATCACAGCAGGAAAAGAACTCCCTTAAATTTTGAGACTGATCCATTAAGTAATTGAAGGTACAAAATTAATTAAAACTAAGTTTAATATAAGCGTCCTTTAGGACTGGTGCCCCTTTTTATGAGTGCTTATTTATTTCATTTAGCGAGTGCAGGAGTGACGGTTTAATGCTGTCCCCTTGTGCACCCACTATTAAATAAAATAAATAATTCCTGGACCTTATCACACAATATTTTATTAAATATCCCTACAAGAGCATAATGCTGAAACTCGCTTCACAACAGTCTCCTCTTATAATCCTCCAATTACTGTTCCCTCCAAGAAGATAACGAATAGTCTATGAGCTAACACCTGTTGAAATGCTGAAGAACGTCTGCTACAGTTAGCCAACTATCAGAAGACAAAACTAAGCAAAATTACGTATTTTAAAACTTCTAATTAGATTAGATTAGATTCAACTTTATTGTCATTACACATGTATGAATACACGGTAACGAAACACAGTTTAGCATCCAATCAGAAGTGCAAAGGACAGCAGTGCAGTATATATGGTAATTAACAGTATGTGCAATTTAAGCAAATATATGCAAATATATGCAGCAGTGCAGAAAGTTAAGAGTACTGTTATGTGCAAATAATGTACAATAAGTTAGATGGGCAGTTATGTACAGGTGAGGATGGTAAGAGATGATGGTAAGAGAGTCAGCGGGGAACTAAGTTCAATAACGTGACAGCTGTTGGAAAGAAACTGTTCCTAAACCTGCTGGTTCTAGTCCGAAGGCTTCTGAAACGCCTTCTGGAGGGGAGAAGCTGGAACAGTCCATGAGCAGGATGGTTGGTGTCCCTAAGAATGCTGCGTGCCCGGCGCAGACATCTTTTCCTGTAGACGTCCTCTATAACTGGAAGTGGAGTCCCTGTGATGCGTTGGGCGGTTTTCACCACCTACTGCAGCGCCTTACGGTCAGCGACAGAGCAGCTCCTATACCAGACTGTGACACAGTTGGTCAGGGTACTCTCTATCACGCAGTGGTAGAAGTTGCCCAGGATGTCAGTTGACAGATGGTTCTTCTTCAGTGTCCTCAAGAAGAAGAGGCGCTGATGGGCCTTCTTGATCAGGCTGGTGGTGTTAACTGACCAGGACAGGTCCTCCGAGATGTGAGTCCCCAGGAATTTGAAGCTGGGGACACGTTCAACAGCTATGCCATTGATATGGATGGGGTCATGTGTCTCTCCCCTCTCCTTCCTGTAGTCCACTATGAGCTCCTTGGTTTTGCTGGTGTTAAGGAGCAGGTTATTGTCAGCGCACCAAGTAGCCAAGTGCTCAACCTCTGCCCTGTAATCTGACTCATCGTTGTCCCTGATGAGTCCAATCACCGTGGTGTCATCTGCGAACTTTATGATGGAATTTGATCCATACATAGGGGAGTATGGATTGGATCCATACATACATAGCCGTCTGGACATACATAATTATGTTACTTAAAGAAAAGGCACATTGTTAATTTCAAGTTTTTGTCAGAGAATTCCCCAAATAAGCAATATTAAACAAGATTAAATCACACGCTCTAGATTGCAAGTAACCGGAAGTATAGTTTGTAAACAATGCCAAAATATCCAGTTTGCCAAATTAAAATGTCCTACTTCAAAATAAAGGCAGTGGACTGACACTGACGCACAGACACATTTTAATGTAATAAGCAAAGGAAGCTTCCTTATGGAATGAACCAAAGAACAACAATAACATCTTTCAAATTAACTTTTATTCATTTCAAGCTACTAGGGCTAAATTTACTATCAATATTTAACATATATTGCTTTGTTAAATCATATAATATTCTATCCAAAGCTCTACATCAGTGCCAAAAATGTTCTAATTAGAACCAAAGCGCCAAGTCAGAAAACACAAACTACTAAGCTATTAAAATATAAGCAGTATACCTGTATATATTTGTTCAAAGAAGTTGGAGTGAACCACAGCAGAAACCGAATGTAATTTTCATTTATATTAATTGTTTGAATGTATATAATGCTGTTAAGGAACAAATGACATTTCAATGGCATTAAGACACGAACATTCTATATCATATTTATGTATCTGTGGATATTACAATATATTTACATTATACACATTATCTGTTTCAATTGTAATCTGTAAAATGTAATGTTTTTTAGCGTTATTACATGCACTGCTGACCCAAGACCCAAATAATTATTGCCGATACAATGATTTAATTTAACACCATTTACTCTTTATACTTGGAATTAACTTGAAAACTGACATACATAGTCACGTTTCCTTATATTTTCTTTCTGCACATTTTGTTTTATTGTTGCTGTTGATGCAGTTATTTAATTTCTCCTAGATTTTCATGATAACCCAGTTTACCATTCACTTTTGTCACTCTGAGCTGGGATCATGGGGTCTTAATACTGTGTTTCAGAAATTTTCGGATATCATTGATGGCTTTATCATTTTCAGGGCACTTCAATAACCCCTTCTTCTCAAAGTAGAAAACATTAACACACAACACAACATTATGGTTACTATTCCATATTTTCAGCGTGGTCATATATTTGGCTTCGTATGTGTAGTGCATCAAAACCAGAATCACTTTTTCCTTTCCTGTAAAGAACAAAAGAGAGGGATTTGGAGGGCTACTGATCTGGTGCTACCTTATAACATTACCATTATAACTATTGTAAAACCCCAATTCCAGTGAAGTTGGGATGTTGTGTAAAACATAAATAAAAACAAAATACAATGATTTAACAATCTTTTTCAACCCATATTCAACTGAATACACTACAAAAACAAGATATTTAAAGGGGTCATTGACTGCATTTTTTTTCCACATTTTAACAGCTCACACATATCTTAATGAAATATTTGTGACATATGTTGTTCACATTTTCTTTAATTATTGTAGCAAATTTGTTTTTGTACTTTTCCTGGCTTTCTTGAAACGATCTAATTTAAAGCCTATTGCTTTAAGAAACATCATTCACCTATTCAACTCTGCCCTCCCTCTTACGTCAGTTAGCCATGAGCTGACAAGCTAATAGCCTCCTTCTAGCTGGGATGAGCAGTGCTGGTTTACTGATCTACAGTTGATGATGTATCTTGCATCAGTCCAGCCTATCACCCAATAATTTTGCCTTGATTCCACAACAAATCTCTAGCACCATGCACCGGACGATGCCCCCCCGGATTGCTGCAACCGAGACCTGGCTCGGGACCCCAGGCTGTTAGCCGAGCCGAGTTACCAAGCCAAGGGATCTCAAAGGAAAGTGTCTCACTCTGCGGGACTCTGCTCCCATGGCCAGCTGGGGAATGCCCCGTCATAAGGCGGTTCTTCTACGCTGTCCACGAGAGTGGAACGGAGTCGCCCGGAGCCCTAGAGGACAGTGGAGGAATTGGCCGTGAGAGCCGGCAGCCAGCAACCTTGGGTCCTTGCTGTGGAATTACGCTGAAATTATTGGGAGATGGGCAAGAGTGATACGAGATATACTGAAGACTGTGGACTGATGAACCAGGTGGTAACAGGAATGGCTATAAGGGTGACTAAACATGTAGAAAACAACAATATAAGCCATGTTTGGTGCGAGTCTCCTGGTACCAGTGTTAGCTGGGAGGCTAATAGCTCAGGGGCTAATAGGCTACCTTTAGCACTCCTTCCATCAGCCACCCCTTTTCCACCAAAAAAAGAGCAGGTGCTAGTTCAGTTCTAGTGCCTGTGCCAGTGCTTAACCAGTTCAACTGTTGTGCCTCGTAAGAACCAGTTGGTTTTCGACCGACACAGAGCTAGTCAGGGCTACGTCATTACGTAGTGTAATCCACACTTTGGCCATTACATATCAATAAATATATATACACACACACACACACACACACACACACACGTATGTATGTATGTATGTATATATATATATATATATATATATATATATATATATATATATATATATATATACACACACACACAGTGGGGCAAAAAAGTATTTAGTCAGCCACCAATTGTGCAAGTTCTCCCACTTAAAAGATGAGAGAGGTCTCCAATTTTCATCATAGGTATACCTCAACTACGACAGACAAAATGAGAAAAAAAAATCCGGAAAATCACATTGAAGGATTTTTAATGAATTAATTGGTAAATTCCTCAGTAAAATAAGTATTTGGTCACCTACAAACAAGCAAGATTTCTGACTCTCACAGACATGTAACTGCTTCTTTAAGAGGCTCCTCTGTTCTCCACTCGTTACCTGTATTAATGGCACCTGTTTGAACTCGTTATCAGTATAAAAGACACCTGTCCACAACCTCAAACAGTCAGACTCCAAACTCTACTATGGCCAAGACCAAAGAGCTGTCAAAAGACACCAGAAACAAAATTGTAGACCTGCACCAGGCTGGGAAGACTGAATCTGCAATAGGTAAGCAGCTTGGTGTGAAGAAATCAACTGTGGGAGCAATTATTAGAAAATGGAAGACATACAAGACCACTGATAATCTCCCTTGATCTGGGGCTCCACGCAAGGGCTCACCCTGTAGGGTCAAAATGATCACGAGAACGGTGAGCAAAAATCCCAGAACCACACAGGGGGACCTAGTGAATGACCTGCAGAGAGCTGGGACCAGAGTAACAAAGGCTACCATCAGTAACACACTACGCCGCCAGGGACTCAAATCCTGCAGTGCCAGACATGTCCCCCTGCTTAAGCCAGTACACGTCCAGGCCCGTCTAAAGTTTGCTAGAGAGCATTTGGATGATCCAGAAGAGGATTGGGAGAATGTCATATGGTCAGATGAAACAAAAATAGAACTTTTTGGTAAAAACTCAACTTGTCGTGTTTGGAGGAGAAAGAACACCATACCTACTGTGAAGCATGGGGGTGGAAACATCATGCTTTGGGGCTGTTTTTCTGCAAAGAGACCAGAACAACTGATCCGTGTAAAGGAAAGAATGAATGGGGCCATGTATCGTGAGATTTTGAGTGAAAACCTCCTTCCATCAGCAAGGGCATTGAAGATGAAACGTGGCTGGGTCTTTCAGCATGACAATGATCCCAAACACACCGCCCGGGCAATGAAGGAGTGGCTTCGTAAGAAGCATTTGAAGGTCCTGGAGTGGCCTAGCCACTCTCCAGATCTCAACCCCATAGAAAATCTTTGGAGGGAGTTGAAAGTCTGTGTTGCCCAGCGACAGCCCCAAAACATCACTGCTCTAGAGGAGATCTGCATGGAGGAATGGGGCAAAATACTAGCAACAGTGTGTGAAAACCTTGTGAAGACTTACAGAAAACGTTTGACCTCTGTCATTGCCAACAAAGGGTATATAACAAAGTATTGAGATGAACTTTTGTTATTGACCAAATACTTATTTTACCGAGGAATTTACCAATTAATTCATTAAAAATCCTTCAGTGTGATTTTCTGGATATTTTTTTTTCTCATTTTGTCTCTCATAGTTGAGGTATACCTATGATGAAAATTGGAGACCTCTCTCATCTTATAAGCGGGAGAACTTGCACAATTGGTGGCTGACTAAATACTTTTTTGCCCCACTGTGTGTGTATATACAGTATATATATATATATATATATATATATATATATATATATATATATATATATATATATATATATATATATATATATATATATGTATATGTATATGTTTACTTGTGGTGTTTTAAAGATGGTACACTTCAGGTTCAGGTTACTTTATTTGTACCCGTAGGTAGATTTGTTTTGCAGTCTGGTGACATCCATATTTACAAGCCACAATTACATTCAACATAAACACAAACACAGGTACACATGAAGCTGACTATAAACATGATAAAAATATTTAAGGCTCCATCAATCAGGGTATAAAGACAAAGAGATGAGAGAAAAACCAGAGATAAGAGAGAAGGGTCATATTAAAAAGCTAAAGACTCGTCAAAGAGGTTAAAAACTCAAAGGTCTAAAACCCAATAAAAGATTTAGAACCCAAATAAAATCCTACAAAAATAAGTAATTATAAAATGGAGTTAATAAATAGGTACCTAAATTATGTTCAATATATTGTTACAACTTGTTCAACTCTTTGACAGCAGCAGGAACAAAGCTGTTTTTGTAGCGCTGGGTTTTGCTTTTTGGGACAGCAAACCTCCGTCTTGAGGGAAGAAGCTGAAAGTTGCAGTGCAAAGGGTGGGAGTCCATCCATCCATCCATCCATCCATCTTCTACCGCTTTTCCGGAGGTCCGGGTCGAAGAGGCAGCAGTTCAAGCAGAGAAGCCCAGACTTCCCTCTCCCCAGCCACCTGCTCCAGCTCTTCAGAGGGGATACCAAGGCGCTCCCAGACCAGCTGGGAGACATAGTCTCTCCACCGAGTCCTGGGTCTGTCCCGGGGTCTCCTCCCAGTGGGACGTGCCTGAAACACCTCAAGTGGGAGGCGTCCAGGAGGCATCCTAATCAGATGCCCGTACCACCTCAACTGACTCCTTTCAATGTGGAGGAGCAGCGGTTCTACTCTGAGCCTCTCCCGGATGACTGAGCTCCTCACCCTATCTCTGAGGGTGAGTCCAGCAATCCTACGGAGAAAGCTCATTTCAGCCGCTTGTATCCGCGATCTCGTTCTTTCGGTCATTACCCAAAGCTCATGACCATAGGTGAGAGTAGGAACGTAGATTGACTGGTAAATCGACAGCTTTGCCTTAGAACTAAGCTCCCTCTTCACCACAACAGACCGGTACAACGTCCGCATCACTGCAGATGCTGCTCCAATCCGTCTGTCGATCTCTCGCTCCATTCTCCCCTCACTTGTGAACAAGACCCCAAGATACTTAAACTCCTCCACTTGGGGCAGGAGCCTGTCCCCAACCCGGAGAGGACAATCCACCTTTTTCCGGCTGAGGACCATGGACTCGGACTTGGTGGTGCTGATTCTCATCCCAGCCGCTTCACACTCAGCGGCAAACCGTCCCAGCAAGAGCTGTAGGTCATTGCTGGATGAAGCCAACAGGACAACATTGACATAACGCACGGCTCAGGAGACGCACACACACAGGCTCAGAGTAGCTCAAATAGCTTTATTGACAACAAGGGTGTATGAATGTGTGTCTGCGAGATGTGAATGTGTTGGTGGCGGCGTCTGCTTCGGGCACAGAGGCAGGAGACCGTACAGCCGGACAACCCTATGGGAAAAGCACAGGGAAAAGGGTGATGGGCACACACCAACACAGGAGATAAACAAGTTGGAGAGGAGCTTACTTGGAAAGGGCAGATGACTGGCACAGCAAGGAACGAGGTCCGGTAGACAGCCACCTGGAGAGCCCGGTGCAGCAGCGAGGAATAGGCGATGGAGAGGAATAGTCCGCCGCCGGGAAATCCACCTGTGCACAGGGGAGCAGACTTGGGAGAGAAAAAGGTAAGATCGTCTTACCGCTATATTTGCTGAGGATGAGACGGAACTCACAGCAATCAGTAATGAAGTCTGACGGCTTCAGGCCGAAGCCCAGGGCGAGGCGGCTTAAATCCCTCGCCGCTGATGACGTGCAGGTGTGCTTGCAGCTGGCGCCGCTGATGAGCGGCGCGGCGTGACAGTACTCCCCCCTCTAGCAGCGCCTCCTGGCGATGGCTTCTCTGGGTGCGCTCGGTGGAATTCAGCGATGAGCGATGGGTCTAACACAAATGACGAGGGTACCCACTGCCGATGTTCAGGCCCATAGCCCTCCCAGTCCACCAAGTACTGCAACCCATGACCCCGGCGCCGGGAGTCCAGGATGGAGGAGACAGGCCAGGCCGGATGGCCACCAATCATCCGGGGCGCGGGTTGCGCATCAGGAGGAGGGCAAAGGGGGTCGGAGACTGCCAGCTTCACCTTGGACACGTGGAAGGTGGGGTGGATGCGGAGGGAGGGGGGAATGGCTACACGCACAGCCACTGGGTTGATGATCCTGGTGATGGGGTATGGGCTCATAAAGCGCTGTGCCAGCTTCCTCCTCTCGCCCTTTAAAATCACGTCCTGGGTTGACACATAGACTTGCTGACCAACTCTGTACGCCGGGGCAGGTCTTCTGTGCCGGTCCGCCACGGCTCTGTTGCGCTCCGCCGTGCGTAAAAGCGCATTGCGCGCTGACGCCCAGATGGAGCAGAACTGCCTGAGATGCGCCCGTACTGAGGGGACAGTTACCTCACTCTCCTGCGCCGGGAACAGCGGGAGGTCGTAACCCAGGGACGCCTTAAAGGGGGACATCCCTGTAGCAGAAGAGCGAGCGGTGTTGTGGGCGTATTCAACCCAGGCGAGGTGGTTACTCCAGGACGTTGGTTTGGACGCCGTGACGCAGCGGAGCGCAGCCTCCAGCTCCTGGTTGGTCCACTCACACTGCCTGTTGGTTTGGGGGTGATGGCCGGAGGAGAGGCTCACCTTGGCTCCCAGGGCGTTGCAGAATGACCTCCAAACCTCTGAAGAAAATTGGGGCCCCCGGTCCGAGACCACGTCCACCGGAATCCCATGCAGCCTGACCACGTGCTGGATTAGGAGGTCCGCCGTCTCCAGGGCAGTTGGGAGACCTCGTAGGGGGACGAAGTGTGCCGCCTTGGAGAAGCGGTCCATGATGGTCAGGACGGTGTCGAAGGTGTTAGAGACTGGGAGACCGGTGACGAAATCCAGGGCGATATGCGACCAGGGCCTGCCAGGGACGGGCAGAGGCTGGAGCAATCCCGTTGGAGGGGCATTACCTGATTTGCTGGTGGCACACACTGGGCAGGCCCGGGCGTAGCGGGCAGCGTCCCTCCGCAGGCCCGGCCACCAGAAGGACCGCTGGAGGAGGTCAATCATCCGGGAGGAGCCAGGGTGGCAGGTGAGCTTGGATGTGTGCAACCAGTGGATGACCTCCCCCCGAACCGTGGATGGCACGAACAGCCTCCCCTCCGGTCCGCCGCCAGGGTCAGGTTCCACTTCCTGCGCCTTCCGGATCTTGCTCTCAATGTCCCAGGTGACGGCTCCCACGACGCACGACCTGGGTAGGATGGTGTGGACCGTGTCCTCCGACTCCTCAGGGGCGAATTGCCTAGAGAGGGCGTCGGGCAGGCCGTTCTTGGAACCAGGCCGGAAGGTGATGTTAAACCGGAACCTGGCAAAGAACAGGGACCAACGCGCCTGGCGGGCGTTCAGACGCTTGGCAGATCTCAGGTATTCCAAGTTCTTGTGGTCCGTCAGGACCACGAACGGCTGGTCCGCCCCCTCTAGCCAGTGACGCCACTCCTGCAGCGCGAGCTTGATGGCGAGGAGCTCTCTGTCCCCCACGTCGTAATTGCGTTCCGCCGGGGACAAGCGCCGGGAGAAGAAGGCGCAGGGCCGTTTGTCTCCATCATCAGGCAACCGCTGGGATAGGACCGCCCCCACTCCTGTGTCCGAAGCGTCCACTTCTACGATGCACTGCAGCGCAGGGTTGACTTGGCTCAGGACCCGGGAGGAGGAGAACTCCGCCTTCAGTGCCTGAAAAGCAGCCGCGGCCTCTTCGGTCCACCGGAACGGGACCTTAGGGGACGTGAGGCGGGTCAGCGGGCCGGCGATGGTGCCAAAATTAGGGACAAAGCGGCGGTAGAAATTTGCAAACCCAACAAATTGCTGCACCTGTTTTCTTGATGCAGGTGTGGGCCATTCCACCACCGCTTTCACCTTCCCTGGGTCCGGAAGCACCTGGTCATGGGAGATGATGAACCCGAGGAAGGATGTCGTCCTAGCATAGAACTCGCATTTCTCAGCCTTCACATACAGCCGATTCTCCAACAGTCTTTGAAGGACCCGCCTCACGTGGACCCGGTGCTCGTCCCTGGATTTGGAGAAGATGAGAATGTCATCCAGGTAGACGAACACAAAAAGGCCAATGAAATCCCGGAGGACGTCATTGATGAGGCGCTGAAAGACGGCTGGAGCGTTGGTCAGCCCGAACGGCATCACAAGGTACTCGAAGTGGCCGTTCGGGGTACGGAAGGCTGTCTTCCACTCATCTCCCTCCCGGATCCGGACGAGGTGGTATGCGCTGCGTAGATCCAGCTTGGTGAACCAGGTCGCCCCCTGGAGGGAGTGGAAGGCGGTGTCCATGAGGGGCAGGGTATAGCGATCCTTCTCAGTGATGTCGTTTAGGGCGCGATAGTCGATGCATGGACGGAGGGAACCGTCCTTCTTGCCCACGAAGAAGAATCCTGCCCCCACAGGTGATGACGAGGGTCGGATTATCCCAGCACTCAGCGATTCCTTGAGGTAAGCGTTCATGGTCTCCTTCTCCGGCGCCGACAGGCTGTAGAGTCGCCCAGAGGGTAAGGGTGCCCCCTGGCGGATGTTTATAGCACAGTCATAGGGTCTGTGTGGAGGAAGAGACATCGCCTTGGACTTGCTGAATACCATACCCAGGTCGTGAAACTCTGATGGCACCAGGGACAGGTCCGGGGGTGCAGCGTCCGTGGATGATGGAGGAGAGGACGGAGAGCAAGCAGCGGACTGTAGACAGGTGCTCATGCAGAATGTACTAAATGCCGACACCCCGGCGGACTTCCAATCCAAAACGGGGTTGTGGAGGCGTAGCCAGGGATACCCCAGGATGACGGGCGACACAGAGTTGGGCAGGACGTAGAAGGTTATCTCCTCCCGGTGGTTTCCAGAGATGATAACCGGAACGGGGACGGTCTGGTGTGTTACTCTCCCCAGGGTGACACGGGAGAGGTTGACCAGGGAGATAGGGGTCTTTAATGCCTGGCAGCGGATGCCCAATCGGGTTGCCAGGCTTTGTGAAATAAAGCTGCCCTCCGCGCCCGAATCCACCAGTGCGTGAGTGAGATGCCCAGTGGAGTTGTGACAAAATCAGACGGGCAGCTTCAATTGGGTGAGGGAACTTAACCGATTGACGTCCGCGAGGCCCCCTACAGTGACTCGCGGACCCCGCTGTCTGGCTTGTGGACAAAGCTCTACCGTGTGTTGACTGTCCCCGCAATACATGCAGAGATTCAACTCATGGCGGCGTTGTCTCTCTGCCGGGGAGAGCTTTGTCCAGCCCGTCACCATCGGCTCCGACTCCTCGGGGCGCGATGGTGGCGGCGTCGCCAGGGGGCGAGCTTGGAACGGGCGCGACGAGGCTCCACGAGGGCGAGAAGAAGACGACTTCCGCCCCGAGGAGCGCTCGCGCAGCCTGTTATCCAAACTGATGGCAAGGGACGTTAGCTCCGCTAGAGTCTCCGGGATATCCCGTCCAGCCAGTTCATCCCTCAGATCATCGTTGAGACTGCGGAGGAAAAGGCCACAGAGGGAGCGTTCATCCCAGCCCAATTCCTCCGCCGCTACCCGGAAGTCGACCGCATAGTCCGCTGCCAACCAGCTTCCCTGCTGGAGGCTGAGAAGCCGATCGACCTGGACCGTCTCAGTAAGAGAGTGGTCAAAGACCTCCAGGAAGCGTCTCACGAATTGGTCATACGTGAGGGTGGCATAACTGGGCTTCGCCATTACGGCGTAGGTCCACGTTAGTGCTCGCCCCTCTAGGAGATTCCCGATATAACCAATTCGGCTATGATCTGAAGGAAAGTCTCCGGGAACACGGTGGAACACGGACTCACACTGCATTATGAACCCTCGCGCTCCGCCGAGCTTACCGCTAAAGCGGGCGGGGGTTGGAATGGGTGTGAGCCGAGTCGGTGCTCCCGGAGCCTGGTGGACGGCCGCTGGAGCAGCAGGAGCCGCGCCACCCTGACGAGCCGGGGGGAACGGCTGTTGGGGAACCAAGCGGTCCAATCGGTTAGTTATACTGATTAATTGATTGAGTGTCACCTGTTGCTGATAAGCTATTTGGTCCACTCGAGCCTCGAGAGTGGAAAGCCGGTGTGCGAGCCCGCCGTCTGCTGAGCCGCTCTGCTGAAGCCGTACTGACATAACGCACGGCTCAGGAGACGCACACACACAGGCTCAGAGTAGCTCAAATAGCTTTATTGACAACAAGGGTGTATGAATGTGTGTCTGCGAGATGTGAATGTGTTGGTGGCGGCGTCTGCTTCGGGCACAGAGGCAGGAGACCGTACAGCCAGACAACCCTATGGGAAAAGCACAGGGAAAAGGGTGACGGGCACACACCAACACAGGAGATAAACAAGTTGGAGAGGAGCTTACTTGGAAAGGGCAGATGACTGGCACAGCAAGGAACGAGGTCCGGTAGACAGCCACCTGGAGAGCCCGGTGCAGCAGCGAGGAATAGGCGATGGAGAGGAATAGTCCGCCGCCGGGAAATCCACCTGTGCACAGGGGAGCAGACTTGGGAGAGAAAAAGGTAAGATCGTCTTACCGCCATATTTGCGGAGGATGAGACGGAACTCACAGCAATCAGTAATGAAGTCTGACGGCTTCAGGCCGAAGCCCAGGGCGAGGCGGCTTAAATCCCTCGCCGCTGATGACGTGCAGGTGTGCGTGCAGCTGGCGCCGCTGATGAGCGGTGCGGCGTGACAAACTTCATCTGCAAACAACAGAGATGAGATCCTGTGGCCACCAAGCATGACACCCTCCATTCCCTGGCTGCGCCTAGAAATCCTGTCCATAAAAATTATGAACAGGATCGGTGACAAAGGGCAGCCCTGGCGGAGTCCAACTCTCACTGGGAATGACTCCGACCGAGTGTTGGCAATACGAACCAAACTCTCACAACGGTCGTACAGAGACCGAATAGCTCGTAACAACAAGCCCGATACCCCATACTCCCGAAGCACCCCCCACAAAAATCCACGAGGGACGCGGTCAAATGCCTTCTCCAAGTCCACAAAACACATGTAAACTGGTTGGGCAAACTCCCACAAACCCTCGAGAATTCTCGAGAGGGTAAAGAGCTGGTCCGATGTGCCACGGCCAGGACGAAAACCACATTGCTCCTCCTGAATCCGAGGTTCGACCAACGGCCGGACTCTCCTCTCCAGTATGATGACTCCAAGGTGGGAGTCATCATTTAAAATGGAGGTCGCCATCCTCTGTACTTGTCTGGTGTACAGGGATGTCAGGCTCAGCTGGGACTCACCAAGCAAACGACTGGACCATCTAACTACCTGATCCAAGGATTTCCTCTGTTTCAGTTTTATCTGACCAAACCATGACACTAAAGAAAAGGATAAAACAGATTCAATAAAAGCCCGATAAAACATTGTCATTATGGTTCGGTCAATTTGGAAGCGTGCAAGTTTCCTCAAGCAATGCAAATGTTGCTGACCCTTTTTGCACACCCTTTCACAGTTCTCTTCAAAGTTTAAATTGCTATCAATAATCGTCCCAAGATATTTGTAGGATTGTACACATTCGGTGGTCTGACCTTTTAGTACGGTGACTTTGTGCCTGGGAGTTTTCCTCCTAAAGTCAATAATCATATCTTTAGTTTTTGTCGTATTCAGCTGCAGGTAGGAATCCTCACACCAGTGAACAAAATCATCAACTACTGGGCCGTGGCCACTCACCATCCTGGAGGAGACTGACAATAACTGAATCATCAGCATACTTTATAATGTGTCTGTTGTCATGTCTGCTCCGACACATGTTTGTGTACAGGATGAAGAGTAGTGGTGACAACACACACCCCTGAGGAGAGCCAGTAGAAGAGCACTTTAGGTCAGACAATGTACCATTGACCCTTACTCTCTGTGTCCTGTTGGTTAAGAAATCCAGAATCCAACCCACCAGATTATTGCTCAAATCAAATTGTTGCAGGAGCCTTTTAACTAAAATATGAGGTTGGATTGTATTAAAGGCGGAGGAAAAGTCCACCTGGCGTGTGTCCCATTAAAATACAGATGTTTAAAAAGCATGTTAAACAGAGTGACAGTGGCATCCTCCACTCCTCTGTGAGGCCTATAGGCAAACTGCAGAGGATCCAATGCATGCTCAGTCTGCTTTAGGACCTCACATCTGACCAGTTTTTCAAAAATTTTCATTAAAATTGAAGTCAAAGCAACTGATCTAAAGTCGTTTACCATTTTAGGACAGCTGGATTTTGGAACGGGAACAACCACAGCTTCTTTCCAGATCTTGGGCACATGTTGTGTCTGTAAGGACTTACTGAAAATGTAATGAAATACAGGACTCAGTTCATGTGCACAGGACTTTACCAGGCGCCCACATATATTATCAGGGCCCTGACTTTTGTTCACTTTTACAGCGCAGAACTCCCTTTTAATATCCTGCACGTTAATATTAAAGTGCTGATTGTCTTTGAGTTTCTGTTTCAAATCTTGGGTGGTATGATGGTACACTTACCAGAATTATTAGCATTTTGAGCCGTTTGTACAACGGACTCATCCATGGCCGTTAGGATGGCTGAAGCCGTGGCCGAGTTCAAGGCTCTGGTTGTTTGGTTGGCTGGCCTATCCCCAAGAACAGAGTTTATTACATCAAAATGGAGATTCTTTTGGGGTCTCCCTTTGCCGCTACGCTCAAAATCTCTTGTAGGGTCTCTGAATTCTTTCTTTAGCTTGTTGAGTTTATTTATCAGCTGGTCGAGGGTCCAGTCGTAACCCACGGCAGCCATCTCCCTCTGTATTTGCCCAAAAGTGGGCTTTGTCCGACTGTCCCCGCCAATTTATCTTGTACTTCTGCAGATGACCACAGAGCCAGGAAACACTGGGTCTCCTCTTCACTCCAACTCTGCTTCGTTTACGAATCCATGCCTGCTCTGCTGTTCAGAATTGAAAATGGCCGTCAATAGTGTTTTGAGGCACTTTCAGCTGGTCAGTTAACCCCGCCCACAGCAGTGGCCATAACCAACATCAAGTGGTTTGCAGCTCTGGCCCGGCAAGGAGTTGAAGCCAGCTTAGCACCAATTTTGAGAGCCTGGAGCTAGTGCTTAAGTGGTTGAAAAGCAAAGAACTGGTGCCAAGTCAGGCTCTGGCTCCAGTTAAGCACCGAAACCAGCTTGGTGGAAAAGGGGTTATGACAAACAGCTCGGCGGGCCAATAATAGAGCAGTGAGTGGGTCTCAAGGATGGTGGTGGGTTGGCTTTTTCTAATCATGACATATGCGATTTACTCAGAAGCGTCAAAAAAGTTTCTGACGTTTCTGGGAGAGAAAAACGAGATAAAGGCTGTGGTTTTTTGTTTTTTTTGTTTTTTTTACAGAACTGACTGTTTTGATATTATTTGGCTAATTATGTGACCAATAGACACATTTCAGACAGTTAAAACCTAGAGACACCATTTTTCAGTCAATGACCCCTTTAATGTTCAAACTGATAAACTTTATTGTTTTGTTTTTTTTAAATTCACTCATTTTGAATTTGAGGCCTGCAGCACATTCCATAAAAGCTGGGACAGAGGCATGTCTACCACTGTCTTACATCACCTGTCCTTTGAACAACACTCAATAAGCTTTTAGGAACTGAGGACACTAATTGCTGAAGCTTTGTAGGTGGAATTCTTCTCCATTCTCTCTTCATGTACGGCTTCAGTTGCTCAACAGTCTGGGGTCTCCATTGTCGTACTTTGCACTTCATAATGCGCTACACATTTTCAATGGAAGACAGGACTGCCAGTCTAGTACTCACTCTCTTTTACTACAAAGCCATGCTGTTGTAATACATGCAGAATGTGGCTTGGCGGCGTCTTGCTGAAATAAGCAGGGACATCCCTGAAAAAGATGTTGCTTGGATGGCAGCATATGTTGCTCCAAAACTTGTAAGTACCATTCAGCATTAATGGCGCCTTCACAGATGTGTAAGTTACCCATGCCACGAGCATTAACACATCCCTATACCATCACAGAACCGGAGTGGTGGCTCAGTTGGTAGAGCATCCGCCCCACACCCGGGAGGCAGGGGTTCAAATCCCGGCCGGGTCATACCAAAGACCATATAAAAATGGTGCTTTCTGCCTTCTAGCGTGGTGCTCCGCATAATGGAATGGGGAAAGTAAAGATACACAGAGCTACCAGAGGACTGACCCCCCGCTGTAGCTTTCACTACTTACAGTAGCTGTGTGGCCTAGGGTCAGAGAAATGGAGATAGGTGCCGCCCATATACACCTTCAGGTGTGAAGGGATTAACTAACTATACCATCACAGATGCTGGCTTTTGAACTTTGCACTGATAACAATCTGGATGGTCTTTTTCCTCTTTAGCCCGGAGGACACAACAGCCATGATTTCCAAAAACAATTTGAAATGTGGACTTGTCAGACCACAGCACACTTTTCCACTTTATGTCAGTCCATCTCAGATGAGCTCAGATGGCGGCATTTCTGGGTGTTGTTGATATATGGCTTTGCATGGTTGAATTTAAACTTACACTTGTAGATGCAGCGAGAACTGTGTTAACTGACAATGGTTTTCTGAAGGGTTCCTGAACCCATATGGTAACAGCCTTTACAGAATGATGTTGGTTTTTAAAGCAATGCGGCCTGAGACATCAAAGATCACGGGGATTCAGTGTTGGTGTTCAGCTTTGTTGTTTACATGCAGAAATTTCTCCAGATTCTCTGAACTTTTTGATGATATTATGGAATGTAGATGTTGAAATCCTTAAATTCCTTGTAACTGTGCATTGAGAAATATTCTCAGATTTTTTAACCATTTACTCATGCAGTTGTTCACAAAGTGGTGAACCTCTCCCCATACTTGCTTGTGAACAACTGAGCCTTTCGAGAGTCCTTTTTCCAATTAACCTGTTCACCTGTGGAATGTTTCAAAAAGGTGTGTGTGTGGGGGGGGGGGGGGTTAGCATTCCTCAACATTCCCAGTCTTTTCCTGTCCCTGCCCCAGCATTTTTTCAACGTGTTGCAGGCATCAAATTCAAAATGATTGAATATTTGCAACAAAACAGTAAAGTTTATCAGTTTGACCATTAAATATCTAGTCTTTGTGGTGTATATAATTGAATATAGATTGAAAATGATTTTTAAATCATTGTATTTTGTTTTTATTTACATTTTACACAATGTCCCAACTTCACTTGATTTGGGGTTTTATATTGTACATTGATTTACTGAGGAAAAAAAACAGAAATTTGCTCTTAAACATAGACAATCAGACAATTTCATCTGTTACCTGGAACTTCTCTCAGGGCTGCTTCCACATCAGTTCCAACATGTGAAACAATAGGACAGAAGACAAAGGTGATCTGACTGTCCTGGACACTTGTGTTTTCGTCCCGATTTATCAAATCCAAAACTGTGTCCCCACAAAGACCCTTCACTTTATTCAGTAACTCTTGATGGGCATCAAAAGTTTTACCACGGACCACCATCTTGTAGATCACTGTGACTATATCAAAAAACAAAACAAACAAAAAACAAGACTGAGTGAATCTCAAATTTGCCTAACATTCAATCAATTAAATGTAAGAAAAATAACTAATTATTGTTAAGCAGTCTGAAACTGATAAACAACATTAAAGCATTTTCAGTAACAGTTTTTGACTTTGTAGCCAAAAGTGTTACTAAAATCTGAATTTCCGAAAGCTACATATACAACCTTTAATAATGGTGAATAAGAATACTTTTACTCTGGTGTTGACAGAAGAATGTGTGATCTGGTGTTTGTTGTGTGTTTTCTACAACTAGGGGCTTTTGTCTGACCAACTATGGGTGAAATTTTGTTTTTTGCTAGTTTTGGTACTATCTAGTATGCACCACGCACTGTCCCTGTTTTTTTAAGCAATAATAATTATTAGGAAAGCACGACAATATCGGGCAATAAAGCATTTAAAATTAATCACTGGCACAAATTAATATTTAGAATCAATAAAATATAACAGCAGAGACAATTCAGGAGTGACACTGATGCAGACGCTAGAAAATTACAGCAGTCTGAGGGAATGATGTCATCATGTCAGAGTCGGTGAATATAACAAAACAACAAACATGTCTGCCGTCTATAAGTCCCTGAGGCATCCGAAACAGACAACAAAGCCGCAATTATTCCACAATAGCTACATGAGGAAGAGCACAAAAAATACTCCTCCAACATGGCCAACCAGAGATTGCACGAAACTTTTTTTGTGATCTATCATTTTAACAGACAGGATTGTAAAATTCTGTCATAATGTATATTACCTGTCATTTTAATTGATTTTAATTAGATCACCCTCAGTGTAATCTGTCAAAATGACAGACCGCTGTCAGAGTTTTCTGTTACTGCTGAAAAAAATTTCTCAATGGGCAATTTTCAGTTAATCCTACTGTAGTATATGCAATATGGTGCACTGTGCTGCATTGTAGGTGGACGCACATATGGGTGATGTCAGCACGTCACAGGGTATTTAAGGGCACGCGCTGTAACACGAGTGCTCTTCCTGCTCTCATCTACATGCTGCTCCGTGTTCTGCACACTTGGTTAAGCCCAATAAAGTTAACCCTAGCACATGGACGTGTCCACCCGTTCTTCAGACATAACACTGGCGATGAGGATGACCCACATGACGAAGATGGAGACTTCACTTGCACCTCCACAGCTGTTCCTCACTCTGCCTGGTGAGGCACCTGTTCCACGGCCCCGCTGGTATGAATCTTTTGAGACTTTCATAGCCGCCAACAACCAAGCCAAAGCTAGCAAGGCAAAGTTAAGGGCCATGCTAATGCATTACCTCGGCAGTGAATCTTTCTGACTCTCTGACCCGTGGACACACGACGACTGTGTGGCTTTGTTGGGCGTACATTTCCCTGCTCCACAGAGCGCAATGGTCTGAAGAATTATGTTTCACCAGCACCGACAGCGAATGGGTGAATCAGTTCAGCAGTACGTCACCGACCTCCACTGTTTGGCTAGCATGTGTGGATTCAGACACTTGGAAGATGAGATGGTGCAAGACCAGTTAGCGGAGCACACCACAAAATTTGAAGATGCGGGAGAAGCTACTGGTGGTGCTGGATGACCTGCCATTGGCCAGCACAGTGCAAATGGCATCCCTGCTGGAAGCAGCTACCCAGTTAGCATTGCAACTAACGGGCCACAACCTGCACTCCCCACATTCAGCTCTGCTGACACAAGCCATGGCTCCGGCTGCTAAACCCTTCGACCCCTCGTCTCCTCACAGTAGTCCCGAGGTAAACGTGTCAGCCAGTAGGCCCAGCCCAAACACCATCCACTTTGTGGGCTCTGGCAACCCACCATTCAAGTGGTGCACAGCAGAGCTGGATGGCGTCAGCCTACTGCTGCTGCTGGACACTGCTGCCTCAAGGTCCCTGATGAATGAATCCACTGTGAGGAGGGTTTTCCCCCCCTGAAACCAATTAGGGCAGACGCGGTGGAGCTATTTGGCTACAGACACACAAAGATTGGCATGGTGAACTGTCACCTTTTCAGTACGCTATGGCTCCAGGATTCTTCCAGCGTTCACATTCTAAGTGACACGTCACAGCGACAATATCCTGGGGTGGGACTTATGCTACGAACTGGGTTTCTCCATCACAGACCACACAGGATCCTGTTTGACTGCTGATGGCCCGAGTCCACTACACTTGCATGTTGATGCAGCCACTCCCTGCCCCGCACATGGAGTAGAACCCTGTGGAACTGGAGCCGATCCTTGTGCAGCATGGGTCTCACCGAGCTGTCACCTCACTGCAGGAGCTCCAAGTCCCATCCACACTGGACCCGGAAGATGGCATGGCCTGTCCCGTCAGCGGCAAGACCAGCCTGCCTCTACGCCTTCCCCTGGACCACATACGTACTCCACCAGACGACACTCCAGTAATGGCGTCCTTCTCCATCACTGGCACGGAAGAGCAATAACAGAAGCTCCCTTCGCACAAGCTGTAGTCATTCTGGTCAATGCCGATGCAGAGCACCGCTCAGCTAGGACCAGACAGGTCACCATGCTGCTGCATGGCCACCAACTCCAGCGGTGCGCCCGCCAGAACCACCCAAGCCGGCGCATCCTGTGCCCCGCTTGGCACAAGTCCGTTGGAGGCCTCTTCACCTTGAGGACTATGTCACTGACTTTAAATACATTAGTAGTTAGAGCATGGCCAGGCATGTGGCACAATACCCCACAAGGCCATGCGGCCACATCGGCAGTCTACCCAGTTGCCCAGTTACAATGTGTTGTTGTGTTCCATCGGGCTGAATTTCTGTTAGTGGGAGGGTAACAGTTTGTGTTTTCAAAAGGGGGGGGGGTGTTAAGTGTAGTATATGCAATGTGGTGCATCATGCTGCATTGCAGGTGCACGCATATATGGGAGATGTCAGCACGTCATAGGGTATTTAAGGGCACGACACAAGCTCTCTTCCTGCTCTCGTCTATACACTACTCTGTGTTCTGTACGCTTGTTTAAGGCCAGTAAAGTTAACCTCAGCACATGGTCGTATCCACCCATTCTTCAGACACAACAGCTACTTCTGCCAACAGCCCAACCACCCATCTCCCACCCTGTGCACTCCACCAAGCCCTGGCACACGATGCCCAGTCACAGGTCATTTTCAGATTCAGCGTTACCCAAGGTGAAAGCTGTAATTTTTAACATCATCACATATTGAGGTGGTTCTAAGTTACTGTTTGAAAAAGATGCTGCTTAGTAGGCTCCTATGTTAAGTGATTTATTGGATCCAGTTTATATGATGCTGAGTTGCAGTACATGTGCACTTCAATAAAATAAAATGTCATCCAAAAGTTGATTTATTTCAGTAAATCAATTAAAAAAATAAACTTATAGATTCATTGCACACAGAGTGATATATTTTAAGTGTTTATTTCTTTTAATTTTGATGGTTATGTCTTACAGCTAATGAAAATCCCAAATTCAGTTTCTCAAAAATTTGAATATTACATAAAATTAATTTAAAACAAATGGATTTTTAATAGAAATGTTGGCTGACTGAAAAGCATGTCCATGTACACACTCAACACTTGGTCCGGGCTCCTTTTGGATGAATTACTTTATTAACGTCACAACTCGTCTTCACCAGTCATCTGCCTCAGTTGTGCGCACACCTGTGCCTCATCAATCACCGGCTATTTAATTATTATGTCAGTACGGCTCCAGCAGGGCGGCCCAGCGGACAGCGGGCTCGCATGCTGACTTTCCACCCTCGAGGCTCGGGTGGATTTGATCGCTCATCAACAAGTCATCCTTAATCAATTAACTAGTATCACTCACTGTTTGGATCGCCTGGATCCTCAGCAGACGTTTCCTCCGGCTAGTCCTAGCGGGCCAGCTCCCGCCGCTCCCCTAGCTAGCCAGGCTAGCTCGGGACCGCCAACCCGGCTCACACCCATCCCCACGCCCGCACGCTTTAGCGGAAAACTCGGTGAAGCGCGTGGGTTCCTCCTGCAGTGTGAGTCGGTATTCCAGTGTGTCCCTGGGGACTTTCCCTCTAACCACAGCCGGATTGGGTACATTGCCAATCTCCTGGAGGGACAAGCGTTAGCCTGGGCTTACGCCGTTATGGCGAAGCCCACCTACGCAAACCTGTCCTATACCCAATTCGTGCAGGATTTCTTTGAAGTTTTTGACCACTCGGATCGTGACAGCGTGCTAACCGATCGGCTGCTGAACCTTCGCCAGGGTAGCCGGTTGGCAGCTGATTATTCGGTCGACTTCCTGGTAGCAGCGGAGGAAGTTGGCTGGGGCGATGCCGCTCTCTGCAGCATCTTCCTTCGCAGCCTAAATTCTTGTCTGCGGGACGAGTTGGCCTGTCGGGATCAGCCGGAACGGTTGTCTGAGTTGATCTCCTTAACAATTAGTTTGGATAACAGGTTGAGAGAGCGGGCCGCCGAGCGGAAGTCTTACAGCCACTCGTGTGGGGCCTCTGCCCGCGCCTCTCAGCCTCGCTCCCTGGCGTTACCCGCTCCGGAGTCCACCGACGAAACTGAGGCGATGCTGGTTGAGCGAACCAAACTCCCCCTAGCGGAGAAACAGCGCCGCAGGGAGCTGGGTCTCTGCATGTATTGCGGGTCTGACCAGCACTCCGTGGAGCCTTGCCCGATCAAGCCAAACAGGGAGGTCCGCAAGTCACTGTAGGGGGCCTTGTGGATGCAACCCGGCCTAATCCCCTCTCAAAATGCTCACTGCCCATTCCATGTCAAGCACTGCCAGCCCCCCTCAATCTCGTCACCCTCTCTTGTACACCCTTGGAGAAGGTAACTCATCGCACCAAGCCGGTGCCTGTCATCATCTCTGGCAACCATAGAGAGGATCTCAGCCTATTCGTCTTGCCCACCTCGGCTTACCGCATCATCCTGGGCTACCCGTGGCTGCGCCTCCACAACCCCGTGCTTGATTGGCAGTCCGGCAGCGTCCTCTCGTGGAGCTCGCTCTGCATGGGCACCTGCCTCCAGTCTGCTGCCTGCTCCCCGTCTTCTCCTCCTCCTGCCCCTGACTCGTCCCCGCCGGACCTCACTCTGGTGCCTCCGGAGTTCCACGATCTGGGGCTCGTCTTTAGTAAGTCCAAAGCACTGTCTCTTCCCCCCCACCGCCCGTATGACTGCGCCATAAACCTCCGTCCAGGGGCGCTGTTACCATCTGGCCGCCTCTACACCCTGTCTGCCCCGGAGCGGGAGGCCATGGACACATACATCAGAGAGTCGCTCAGCGCTGGCATCATTCGCCCCGCTTTGTCCCCACTCGGAGCTGGGATTTTTTTCGTCTCCAAGAAGGATGGATCCCTGCGGCCGTGTATCGACTTCTGAGCCCTCAACAACATCACGGTGAAGGACAGATACACCCTTCCCCTTATGGATTCTGCCTTCGACTCCCTCTAGGGGGCCACCTGGTTTACCAAGCCGGACCTCCGCAGCGCGTACCACCTCGTTCGGATCCGGGAAGGCAATGAGTGGAAGACGGCGTTCCAGACGCCCAGCGGCCATTTCGAATACCTGGTCATGCCGTTTGGGCTCACCAACGCTCCAGCCGTCGTCCAACAGCTCATCAACGACGTCCTGCGGGACTTCCTGGGGGTCTTCGTATTCGTGTACCTGGACGACATCCTGATCTTCTCCAGGTCTCGGGAGGAGCTTCAGGCCCACGTGAGGCGGGTTCTGCAGCAGCTTCTTGAAAACAGACTGTACGTTAAGGCAGAAAAGAGTGAATTTTTCACCAAAAAGACCTCTTTCCTGGGTTTCATCATTTCCCACGATCAACTTCTTCCCGACTCCGCCGAGGTCAAAGCGGTGGTCGAGTGGCCCACCCCCTCTTCCAGGAAACAGGTGCAACAGTTCCTTGGTTTTGCTAATTTCTACCGCCGCTTTGTGCCTAAGTACAGCGCTATTGCCTCCCCTCTGACCCACCTCACCTCCCCCAAGGTGCCATTCCAGTGGACCGAGGAGGCAGCATCAGCCTTCAAGACCTTGAAGACAGAGTTCTCTTCCTCCTGGGTCCTGACCCAAGTTGACCCCTCGCTGCAGTGCTTGGTCGAGGTGGACGCTTCCGACACGGGGGTGGGGGCAGTTTTGTCTCAGCGTTCTCCGGTGGATGGGGTGGTGCGCCCTTGCGCCTTCTTCTCCCGGTGCCGGTCGGCTGCTGAGCGAGATTACGACGTCGGTGACAGGGAGCTCCTGGCAGTGAAGCTCGCGCTGCAGGAGTGGCGTCACTGGCTGGAGGGGGCAGCGCAGCCTTTTGTGGTCTGGACGGATCACAAGAACCTGGAATACCTGAGGTTGGCCAAACGTCTGAATGCCCGCCAGGCGCGCTGGTCTCTGTTCTTCGGCTGCTTCAGGTTCACGATCACCTACCGTCCAGGCTCCAAGAATGGTAAACGTGATGCGCTGTCCAGACAGTTTGCTCCTGAGACCCCAGAGGAGTGAGACCGCACCATCTTGCCCACCTCGTGTGTCGTGGGGGCGGTTTCCTGGTCCATCAAGGACAAGGTCCGGAAGGCGCAGGAGACTGAACCTGATCCTGGCGGCGGTCCAGCGGGAAAGCTCTTTGTGCCATCGTCGGTCCGGGGGGACGTCATCCACTGGGCCCACATGTCCAAGGTCGCCTGTCACCCTGGCATCTTCCGGCTGGTGGACCTTCTTCAACGCTCCTTCTGGTGGCCCGGACTTTGGAAGGACGCTGCCAACTACGTCCGTGCCTGCCCCCAGTACGCTACGAATAAGACCCCAAACTCACCTCCAGCAGGGCTGCTCCATCCCCTGCCGGTCCCTGGCAGACCCTGGTCCCATGTAGCCCTGGACTTTGTCACTGGCCTCCCCGTTTCTAATTCGTACGACACCATCCTGACCATTGTGGAACGATTCTCTAAGGCTGCCCACTTTGTGCCCCTCCACGGTCTTCCCACGGCACAGGAGACAGCCAATCTCCTAGTCCAACATGTGGTCAGGCTACACGGGATCCTGACCAACGTCGTATCTGATCGGGGGTCCCAGTTCATGTCCAAGGTGTGGAGGTGTTTTTGCAATGCCCTGGGGGCCACGGTGAGTCTCTCCTCCGGTCACCATC
Organism: Pholidichthys leucotaenia; assembly: GCA_020510985.1. Taxonomy (NCBI): domain Eukaryota; kingdom Metazoa; phylum Chordata; class Actinopteri; order Cichliformes; family Pholidichthyidae; genus Pholidichthys; species Pholidichthys leucotaenia. The sequence goes on along the minus strand of CM035842.1, from coordinate 362,647,093 downwards.
CCCAATCCAATGGGCAGTGCGAGCGCGCCAATCAGGAGCTGGAGGCTGCCCTGCGCTGCGTCACCTCCTTTAACCCCTCTTCCTGGAGTTCACACCTGGCCTGGGTGGAATACGCCCATAATTCTACGCTGTCATCGGCCATTGGGATGTCCCCTTTCCGGGCGTCATTGGGATACGACCCCCTGTTGTTCCCCGAGCAGGAGGGTGAGGTGGCAGTTCCATCCATCCAGGCACATCTGAGGCGCTGCCGGAGCCTATGGACCAGGACGCGGGAAGCGCTTTTACGCACGGCGGTGTGCAACACCATTACAGGCAATCGCCACAGGAGAGCTGTTCCCGGTTACCAGGTGGGCCAGCGGGTGTGGCTATCGGCCCGGGACATCAATCTTAAGGCTGAGAAGAGGAAGCTGGCGCCACGTTTCATCGGTCCCTTCATGATCTCCAAGGTAATTAACCCGGTGGCTGTGCGTTTGCCCCCCCCCCCCCCCTGCGTCTGTCCCACATTTCATGTGTCCCAGGTCAAACCCGTGATCTCTGACCCACTCTGTCCTCCTCCTAGGGCGCCTCCCCCTCCCATGATGATCGACGGCGACCCGGCGTGGAGGGTCACCTCCATCCTGGACTCCCGGCACCGAGGTCGCGGGCTACATTATCTGGTGGATTGGGAGGGGTATGGCCATGAGTGGAGATCCTGGGTGCACTCTTCCTTTGTGCTGGATAAGCGTCTCACCACGGAGTTCCACCGGGCGCACCCGGATAAACCAGCGCCAGGAGGTGCTGCTCGGGGGGCGGGGGGGAGTACTGTCGCAACTCGTCTTCGCCAGTCATCTGCCTCAACTGCGCGCACACCTGTGCCTCATCAATCACCGGCTACTTAACCCGCTTGGCCCAGAGCTTCGGTCTGGAGCCGTCTGTTCACCAACGCTCTCTAATCCCTATGCAGGATCGTCTCCCTCACACCCTGGTCACGTACTGTTTGCCCCTCTCCCCTCAGGTAGAAGACTTCGGTCCATCCAGACTAAAACCTCCCGTCACATGAACAGCTTCTTCCCCTCTGCCATCAGACTGCTGAACACTAAGTGACTTATTGACTCTCGTGCACTATGTAAAGCAGCTCAACCAGACTCATGTCAATCATCACTGTTTTCTTCCTACATTACCGACTGCACTATATGGTTCTCCACATTATCTGCTGCTCGCTAATATATTTAAACTGCTGACTAGTATTACTCACTCTTATTCTACACTTTATTGCATGTATAGTTTATTTCTTTTATTTTATCATGTTTAATGTTGCAGCATTGCACCGAGACAAATTCCTAGTTTGTGTACTACATGAACAATGGCAATAAATCTGATTCTGATTCTGATTCTCTTCCCGACCTGCGCCATTCTCCACCCAGCAAGTAAGCTGTGTTGTTTGCTCACCTGTCCTTCAGTCTCTCCCCTGTGCACAGGTGGATCCTCCAGGCGGCGGATTCCTTCCATCCTTGCCTCATCCTCATCCTCGTCCTCTTCTCCCTCTCATCGCCGAGCACGCAGCAGGGTGCTGTCCTCCAGGCAGGACCTTCACTTGCCAACGCCAGCCACCGTAACACCTGCAAGTAAGTAACGCTTTGCATATTAACCATGCATGGTGAAGGTCTGCTCATATCCCTGTCTCTGCTCTGCCCACAGGGTTGCCTGGCTGCACGGCGTGCCATTCTGCCCCCGGCGCTCCCTGTTCACCTACAGTCCATTCACATTCCACACACACGCATACATACACGCCTTGTTGTTGAATAAAGCTTTTGAATCTCACCTGAGCCTGTGTGCGTGTTCCCTGGGCCCGTTATTATGTCAATTAATGCAGCATGGCATGGAGGCCGTCAGCCTGTGGTACTACTGAGGTCTTATGGAAGCCCAGCTTGCTTTGATAGCGGCCTTCAACTCATCTGCATTGTTGGTCTGGTGTCTTTCATCATCTTCTTGTCAAGAAGATGATTTTCACTGGTGGCCTGTTTAGCGCCTGTGTGTATGGCAGCTCTGCCGCCATGTGTGTGTGAATGGGTGAATTGCAGGATCTGTAAAGCGCTTTGGTCATCCGAGATGAGAAGAAAAGCGTTATATAAGTGAACACCATTTACCATTTTTATCTTCTTCTAGACTCTCTATGGGGCTTAGGTCAGAAAAGTTTGCTGGCCAAACAAGCATAGTGATACCATGGTCATTAAACCAGGTATTGGTACTTTTGGCAGTATGGGCAGGTGCCAAGTCCTGCTAGAAAATGTAATCAGCATCTCCATAAAGCTTGTCAGCAGAGGGAAGCATGAAGTACTCTAAAATTTCTTGGTAGACAGCTGTGCTGACTTTGGACTTAATAAAACACAGTGGACCAACACCAGCAGATGACATGGCTCCCCAAATCATCACCAGCTGTGGAAACTTCACACTGGACCTCAAGCAACTTGAATTCTGTGCCTCTCCACTCTTCCTCCAGTCTCTGAGACCTTGATTTCTAAATGAAATAAAAAAACTTACTCTCATCTGAAAAAAGCACTTTGGATCACAGAGCAACAGTCCAGTCTGTTCTCTCCCTAGCTCAGGTAAGACACTTCTGACGCTGCATCTAGTTCAGGAGTGGCTTGACACAAGGAAAGCCACAGCTGTAGCGCATGTCCTGCATATGTCTGTGTGTGGTGGCTCTTGAAGGATTGACACCAGCTGCAGTCCATTCCATGTCAATCTCCCCCAAATTCTTCTGGGTCTAGGTCGTGGTCGCAGCAGTTCAAGCAGAGAAGTCCGGACTTCCCTCTCCCCAGCCACCTGCTCCAGTTCATCAGAGAGAATACCAAGGCTTTCCCAGACAAACTGGGAGACGTAGTCTCTTCAGCAAGTCCTGGGTTTGCCCCGAGGTCTCCTTCCAGTGGGACGTGCCTGAAACACCTCAAGTGGGAGGAATCCAAGAGGCATCCTGATCAGATGCCCATACCACCTCAACTGGCTCCTTTCAATGTGGAGGAGCAGCGGTTTTACTCTGAGCCTCTCCCGGATGACTGAGCATTTCTAAGGGTGACTCCAGCAACCCTACGAAGAAAGCTCATTTCAGCCACTTGTATCCACAATCTCATTCTTTCGGTCATAACCCAAAGCTCATGACCATAGGTGAGGGGAGGAACGTAGACTGACCTGTAAATTGACAGCTTTGCTTTAGAGCTCAGCTCCCTCTTCACTACAACACACCAGTACAACATCCGCATTACTGCAGATGCTGCTCCGATCCGCCTGTCAATCTCTCGCTCCAGGGTTTCCTCTGGTAACATTTCCTGGTGGCAGCCCGCCACACCTGAGAATTTCCCGCCACTCTATGAGGAAATATAAATTTAAGAGAAAAATATAAAGGAATGATGGTCTGCAAGAACGCACACAAACAACACACGTGACCGTCATCCACGAGTTCAGAAGCGCCACGCCCACGTGACTGCTCCATTCGCCAGGCAAAGTACCTCGCTACCGTCACTGTCTGAGAGAAGCATGAGCTGATTAAAGTAACATGGGAAAAAAGCAGAAGAGGTATGTAAGCACTGGAGGCATTTATCATGGTTTTAACCTGCTGGAAACGGGAGCAATAATGGAAGAGTCGCTTAGCTAACAGATGTGGTTAAGAGCTCAAGTAGCTTCATTTTGTCTTCTTTTTAATTATTACATTTTTGTTTTTCTTATTTCAGACAATTACACACCCTGGGGATACCCGGGATGAAAACTGTGTATTCATCTCCAGTTGGCAGCTGATGAGGAGGGTGTCTAGCAACTGCAATCTGTATGATCGTCTTTGTATTTGTTTTTTTTTTAATTTCAAACAAGAATGAAAAGGAGCTGTTTTTGCCTTCACCTTAGTTAATATTAATTAACTAGTTTATGTTCATTATTATGTACCTGGCAAATAAAGATGACTGAATAAGACCCCAAGATACTTAAGCTACTCTACTCTACTTGGTGCAGGAGCTTGTCCCCAAGGATCACTGAACCACCACAGTGCTTCACTTTAGGCATGGTGTTCGTTGCAGCATATAATTAATTCTACATCCTCCAGACATACTGCTGGTCCATAGGCACAAAAAGTCAGCTCCAATTTGCTCAAAACTATAAATAAGCCAAAGAGGTTTTAGGATTTTGTTCTGTGGAGTGATGAAACAAAACAGGGACTTTTCGGGCCTATGGATCAGCAGTATGTCTGGAGCAGAAGAATGAAGCAGATGCTGAAAAGAACACCATGCTTTAATTGAAGATGGCTCAATGATGCTTTGGGGCTGCTTCACTTTCTCTGGCACAGGAAACCTGCAGCATGTGATTGGCAAGATGGATTCAATCAACTATCAGGAAATTCTGGGAGAAAATGTCATGCTATCTATGAGGAAGCTGAAGCTTGGGCGTCAATGGACCTTCCAACAGGACAATGATCCCAAGCATACCTCAATATTTGTGTTGAATTCAGAAGAAGCCCTGGAAGATACTAGAGTAGCTATCACAGTCACCTGACTTGAACCCCACCGAAAATCCCTGGTGGGATTTAAAAAAGGTGGTTGCAGCACAAAAACCCAAGCTTATTCGTCAGCTGGAGGTCTTTGCCATGAGAAATGGGCTAAAATTTCTCAGAAAGCTGCCAGAAGCTGGTGTCTGGCTATGCATCATGTTTGCAGCAGGTCATAACAGCAAAAAGGTGCTCTACTAAGTACTAAAGATGCTTATCATGTAGGGATTGAATGATTTTGAAACTGCAGTAGTCATTAAAAGTGGCATTTTATGTTGAATTCGGAGAAGCCACTTGTAATATTAGTTGTGTTGAGCTATTTAAATTGTTCCTGTTAGACCTGTTTATTGCAAGCAGCTGCTAGTTTGTACATTTTGCCAATAAACCTAATTTGCAGTGGAGGATGAATGATTTTGATTGCAACTGTAAATGTGGTAGCAGTTGTCCCTCGTGGATTAGCTAGTACCCCCAAAACCCCCACAACAGCTGAAGCACAGATTCAGCTGCGTTCACTCCACTGAGATACTGAAAGGGGAATCGCCTCTGTCTTGGATCAGTGGGAGTAACTCTACTGGACATGCCAGAGAAAGTGTGGGCCATTATTTAGGGCTGTACACTCTGTTGACTGCACAATATTGTGCTGGATAACAAGGTGCCATTCTCTGCAACTACATGACGACCCAATGCACATTGAGCCATGGCCAGTACAGCCACATCCTAAGGTTGTAAGGAGGGAGACAAGACCTCATTCAGAGCTTCTAAGATGTTAGTATTAAATTCTTGACTTTGACAAGTTTGATATTACTAACTAACTAACTAACTAACCTGCACTTATATAGCTCTTTTCTAGTCACAAAGACCACTCAAAGCGCTTTCACTAGTACTAACCCTCTATTCTAAGGGCTTATAGGAAACAGATATCTAGGGACAATTTAGAACAACCAATTAACCTAACATGCATGTCTTTGGATTGTGGGAGGAAACCGGAGCCCCCGGAGTAAACCCACGCAGCACAGGGAGAACATGCAAACTCCATACAGAAAGGTTCCAACCCCTGCCAGCCTGGGGATTCGAACCAGGAACCTTCTAGCTGTAAGGCAACAGTGCTAACCACTGCACCACCGTGCACCGTGCTGCTACTATTAAAATGAGAAGTTAAACAAGGTTTAACACTATTCACATTTATCATGTCTTCTCATATGAAAGTGCATCTAACAGGCACCTGTAGGGAATTTTAGTGTTTCCCATATAGTTAAAGGGCACCTATATGGCACAATGTCACATTTTGTCCTGTGGAGCAACATCTATTAAGACGTATTTCTACATTCTAAAGCATGTAAGGGCACTCCTTACAGCACTGCAACATGATATCCACTGGAAGGGCACTTCACCGTTAGAGTAAAAGCTAACTGGGTACCTCATCATGTTTTCTCACCAGTATGAGTACCCTAAACAGTCTTTGGGACAGTCATGTAGGGGCACCCTCAATTGGAAGGGCACTTTAGTTAATTACAATTTCTCCATTTTCAGAGCATCTGCTAAGTCATATCATCAGATTTTTTATTTTTACTCAAGAGGGTGCACCATTATAATGTATCACACAAAGCCCCATAATTTTTTGCCCCAACCAACAGGGAAGTTATTTTTGTTTTAGCACCTCTCGACTGATAGCTGAAGAAGTTTGGAGCTGTGTGCCGAATGCCAAGACACAGTGATGCAATTATGTCACATGAGTATGCATCAGCAGTGAGAGCGCTATCTAAAAAGAACAGAAATCAGTGAGAGGATTATTACTTACTACGTTTGCTGCCACTCCAGCAGGTAGACCAGGATGATTTGAGTCGTGATGCCAACAATGGTGCTGAAAATGAGAGTATTGCAGTGAATGACACTGACAGCATTAAAATTTGCTATACATTTTAACAATAGATTACATGGTTAATCTACATTAACTCAGATTAATTTCGATTGCTGTTTAAAAAATAAAACAATCTGTGTTTCTTGCTATAATGACAAATAAAGACCAAAATAATTTTCCATCAAATGTGCAGCAGTTGAATGAGACTGACAATGGAAACATTACCAACTAAGAAATGATAAATGTTTAATCACTGCCACTGGAATTAAGTGTTATAAAGTTAACTTTCATGAAGGTCTGCTTTACACCGGTGCTTGAATCTTATAATCAGTGTATCACAATGAATGACATTACTTGCAAGTATGGAAATTTCCTTTAAAAAAGACAATCAAATTTTAATCAAATGTTATAATCTGAAATTAGTGATACTGGTATTAAAATCAGGGATGGCATGATGCAGCTTTTTAATGTGTAATCTGATACTGTGGAGGATGTGAAAATGACGAGGCAGTGTTCTTTCTCAGAGTCAGGTTTATTCACATCTCCATCATTTCCAAGCAGAAAAAAGAGTGAATGAAACAGTAAACTCTCGTCCTTAAATATCTGGGACTTCACACCTCATAAATCACATGTCACACAGACCACCTTGCATAATAAAGACAGTCACAATGCATTTCACCACCTTGCATAATAAAGACAGTCACAATGCATTTCTCTCCATGATATAACTTCCACTGTCTCCCATACATCCTTTAATCGACCCCCCACAGTCTCCAGCCTTGCATATCAAGGCTAAGATTCCTGCCTTTGTTCTGACCTAAAATGCGAGTCACAGAACCGGTCCAACAGGTCCATTGAGTGTTCACCACACAAGCCCCCCCAGCATTTTAGAAACACAGAACAACCAGAAGATAACCACATGCATGCCGTGATAGCATCAATACACATCAGTCCACATGCTGGATAGGCTTCAGTCTCCTGCCAAATCTGCTGTAACTGGGGTTCACCGTCTCTGCGGCACTGTCACGCTGGGGATTTGCCGTCTGGGGGCGGAAACCCTTTGTCAGTCTCTGCGGGTGTTCTGGGGAAACATTACTGTGTGAAACCCTCCGTGGTGGTCTACCTCGTCGCGGGGCCTTTGCCAACAGCACTTCCTCCTCTGCCACCACAAAAGCGGGTTTAAGTCTGTCAGTGCCAATTTTCTCTTTCCTACCCCCCAAATCTAGCAAAAACTGCTTGTCCCTTGTTTCTAGCACTCTGAATGGTCCGTCATAAGGCGGTCGCAGCGGGGTTCGATGCGCATCGTGTCTAACAAAAACAAACTCTGCGTTCTTCAAAGTTTTAGGCACAAAAACGCGCAGAAAACTGTGGTGCGCGGGGCCGGGCAGCATGCTTGATCCTATGTTACTCCGCAACAGCTGAGACGGGGGGGGGGGGGGGGCGTTTGGCGCGGGGTTATCTGGGAGAAACTCCCCAGGCAGCCGGAGTGGCTGCGCAAACACGAGCTCCGCTGGTGAGGCTTCTAGATCCTCTTTAGGTGCAGAACGCAACCCCAATAACACCCATGGTAACTTGTCAACCCAATTTGTATCCGTCAGTGACGCTCTGAGAGCCGCTTTCAATGACCTTTGAAAACGTTCACATAACCCGTTAGCCTGTGGATTGTACGCGGTTGTGCGGTGAATTGTGACACCCAGGCTGTGGGCCATTGTCGACCAAAGCTCAGAAACAAATTGAGGGCCTCAGTCGGACGTAATGTCCGACGGAACGCCGAAGCGCACCACCCAAGCTGTTAAAAACACGCGCGCCACTTCCTTAGCTGTGGTTGATGCCAGCGGGACCACTTCAGGCCAGCGCGTGGTGCGGTCCACCATTGTCAAAAGGTGTGTGCACCCCTGTGACAGCGGGAGGGGTCCAACGAGGTCCACATGAACGTGATTGAACCTCTTGGCCGGAATGTGAAACTGTTCCAAAGGAGCCCTCGTGTGCCTGTGTACTTTGGCTCGTTGACACGCCGTGCAGGCTGCTGCCCACTCTTTGACCTGTTTGCGGAGGCTCGGCCACACAAATTTCTCTCCCACCATTTTGACCAACGCGCGCACTCCAGGGTGCGCCAAAGAATGAACCGATTCAAAAACGCGGCGGCGCCACGCGGCCGGTACTACTGGACACGGCCGTCCAGTGGAGACATCGCAGATTAGGGGGGGCATACCGTCTTGCAGCACCCTGCTCTCCAGCCTTAACCCTGTTGGTCCAGACTGGAGCGCGCGCACGTCCGCATCATTAACCTGCTCCGCGGCCATGGCTGCATAATCTCACCCTACGATGACTGGGGCGCCACAGTGCGCGAGAGGCAATCTGCCACTACATTGAGTTTGCCCGCCACATGCTGAATATCAGTGGTAAACTCTGATATCGCGGCCAGCTGTCTCTGCTGCTGGCCTGACCATGGTTCAGAGACCTTGGCCATCGCGAATGTTAGCGTTTTGTGATCAACGAACGCGGTGAAAGTGCGTCCTTCCAGCTAGAACTGAAAGTGGCGGATGGCCAAATGGAGAGCGAGCAGCTCCCTGTCGAATGCGCTGTATTTACGTTCGCTATCGCGCAAGGTCCTGCTGAAAAAGGCAAGGGGCTGCCAAACCCCGGCTACATGTTGCTCCACGACCGCCCCTATGGCCACATCTGACACGTCCGTGGTGAGCGCTATGCGGGCCGTTGGGTCTGGGTGTGCCAACAACGCAGCGTTTGCCAAGGCTGCTTTCACCTCCGAGAACGCTTGGTCCCGCTCCGGGAACCACTTGATCTTATCCGTGGGTTTCTTTTTTTTGAGCGCGGCATACAGCGGCTGCATGAGCTGCGCCGCGTGGGGGAGAAAACGGTTATAAAAATTCACCATTCCCAAAAACTCCTGCAACGCCCTGACTGTCTGCGGCCGGGGAAAATCTGCCACAGCGCGCACTTTGTCAGGCAGTGGAACTGCTCCTTCGGGGGAGACGCGGTGTCCTAAAAAAATCGATCTGCGCCACCCCGAACTGACACTTCGCTGGGTTGATTATTAACCCGTGATCTCCCAACCTTCGGGAAACTGTGGCCAGGTGTTCTTCGTGTTCGTCTTCGGACGCGCTGGCTACTAAAACATCTTCCAGGTAGACGAACACGAAAGGGAGATCGCGAAGCACCGTGTCCATCATGCGTTGGAACGTCTGAGCAGCCCCTTTAAGTCCGAATGGCATGCGTAAAAACTCGGATAACCCAAACGGAGTTATTACCGCTGTTTTGGGTATGTCCTCAGCGCGCACTGGGACTTGGTGGTAACCGCGGACCAAGTCTATTTTAGAAAAAATGCGCGCTCCTGCCAAATGAACCGAAAAGTCTTGGATATGTGGGATTGGGTAGCGGTCGTGTGCTGTAGCGTTGTTTAACCTGTGAAAATCCCCGCAAGGGCGCCATGATCCGTCAGCTTTCGGGACCATATGTAGGGGGGAAGCCCACGGACTGTTTGAACGTCGGATAATGCCCAACCTCTCCAGGCTGGTGAACTTCTCGCGCGCTATGGCTAGTTTAACTGTGTCCAAGCGCCGAGCTTTTGCAAAAATGGGTGGTCCGGTAGTGGTAATTAAATGCTCCACCCCGTGCTTAGCGACTGTTGCCGAAAATGTGGGAACCGTGAGTGCTGGGAACTGAGTGAGCAGTGTGTGGAACTTACCGCCTGCTGTTGTGACGTTGGCTTGTGCTGTAGGCGGGGCCACTCGCGCTGTACAGGGGATCGAATCAAAAGAAAGTGCATTAACCAGGCGCCTGTTAGCGAGATCAACCAACAACCCATGTGAGCACAAAAAATTAGCCCCCAGCATATTGAAATTTACTGTTGCTACAACAAAAGTTGACGGCCGTGTAGAGTCAGAAGCAGAGTCTTCTCACCAAAGGTCTAATCTCCGAGCCGTTCGCTGCCATCACCCGGGGACCTCCGGAACCAGCCAGTCTGCCCGCGTAGGAAGGAGTGATGAAACTCAACTGGGAGCCTGTGTCGACGAGGAACTGCCTCCCGGAGCGTGCGTCCGACAAGTAGAGCAGCTTGTTCTCTTCCCCGAGGGCTGCGGCTGCTACCAATCCCCGGTCTTGGCGTTTCCCGAACGCCCGAACTGGAACAGCGGTACACACTTGCGTGCCCTCTCTGTGAAGCGGCGATGGAAGAAACAAAAGACGTCCGGTCCACGCTCCCTGGCCCTTGCCGCCGTCGTCGTCGGTGAGTCTGGCACCGCTGCCTCTGGCCTCCTGTTGTCTCCGGTCGTCGTGCCGAGTTCCGCTGCCGCGGCCGTGGCTGTGCGCCGCTTGGTGGTGTTGACAATCCGCTGCGCCTCTCGGCCCAGCGCGCGGTAGTTCCGTAGGGCCAACAGTGGCGAACTGGCCACAACCGCTCTCGATGCTGACGGTAGAGTCCTGAGGAAGAGGTGGGTGAAAATGAAGTGATCATTGTCAGAGTCTTTCAACCTCAACAACTTCTCCATCAGGCTCGTCGTTTTCCCCCTCCGTCAGCGCCAGGAGCCTCTCTGCTCGCTCCTCCGCCGAGGGGGTGAATTGCTGGATGAGTGCAGCCTTCAACGCGCCGTATTTGTCGCTCTCCGGCGGCTGGTCGATCAGGCTCTCCACATGCTGGGCCATGTTGTTGTCCAGCTTTGCGACTACGTGGTAGAATTTCGTGGCATCTACCGATATCCCCCGGAAGTTGAACTGTGCCTCGACCGCGTTGAACCAGGAGCGCGGATTGTTCTGCTAGAAGTCCGGTAGCTGGACTGTAGCGGCATTCGCTTGGCTGGGGGCTCCTGACGCGGCTGACCCGGGGGAATTTCCTTCTTCCATGATACGTCTTAGGGTCACCAGTGTGGAGGATGTGAAAATGACGAGGCAGTGTTCTTTCTCAGAGTCAGGTTTATTCACATCTCCATCATTTCCAAGCAGAAAAAAGAGTGAATGAAACAGTAAACTCTCGTCCTTAAATATCAGGGACTTCACACCTCATAAATCACATGTCACACAGACCACCTTGCATAATAAAGACAGTCACAATGCATTTCACCACTTTGCATAATAAAGACAGTCACAATGCATTTCTCTCCATGATATAACTTCCACTGTCTCCCATGCATCCTTTAATCGACCCCCCACAGTCTCTAGCCTTGCATATCAAGGCTAAGATTCCTGCCTTTGTTCTGACCTAAAATGCGAGTCACAGAATCGGTCCAACAGGTCCACTGAGTGTTCACCACAATACCAATATTGTAATCTTGGTTATCTGCCGATGGTGATATAAAACCTAAACAAGTCTGTGGCCGGAAAAAAATCAGCAGACTGTTTTCCATGGTGTTTCTGTAAGTGTTTAATTAGGTTGGTGGTGCAAAAGTTGCCAGTTCTGTCAAAGTCCTGCAAAAAACTTGCATTGCACAAACTGCTTGTCAGCAATTTGGCAGCAAATTGGCAGTCATGCCTTTCTTTTCCTTGATGACATTAATTTTGACACCTAATTTTAATTTTGTTTTAGTATTTAGATAGAAATAAGTTTTAGTCTAGTTTTAGTCAATTTAAAATAACATTTATTTTTATTCAACAAAAATTAAATCTAACTTTACATTTATTTACTGTTTATTTGTATAGGGACAAGTATGTAGCATAAATTATTACTACAGACCAAAGCATTTGGAGCCTAGGCTACTTTGCAATGCCAGTCCAGTCCCCTTGACTTGTATACAACTGCACTCTTAAGGGTTCTTTTCATAAACACATTTTATCATTTATTAAGTACAGTATATAAAGTTACCTAAATGTACCTAATGGGGCATTGTTTGCAAATCTGAATTCTATGTAAAAACTTCAGGGGAGAAAGAAATTTATAAAATGTGTATGTATGTCTTAAATGAATTTGATGAGTCAGATATTTACAACATACGTCTCTAATAAACACGGTCACAGACGTCTGTCCTTGCTCATTTTTTCTTTAGTTTTCAACTGGTTTTTGTCTTAAAAAAGGTTATCAAAAACCAGTTTCTCTTACTTTTCTTCAGATCGCTGACATGCAGAGCTCTCACACACAGAAGGTCTGAGATAATGTACCGCTGACCTTCATGCAGCCTTTTACAGCATGCAGACGCATCCCTAATTAAAATATTATTGAAATACCAACTAATAACAGTCTAATCTTCAAAAACACATTTCATACTTAGCTAAAATAATTTAATGTAATTCTTTTCTCTTTTTTGTACAAAATTATCTAAAACCTGCCACCACACAGTCTGCATAGTTTGCTGCATTATTGCAGTGATTTTCAACCTATGTGCCGCGGCACACTAGTGTGCCGTGAGAGATCGTTAGGTGTGCCGTGGGAAATTATCCAATTTAACTTAATTATTCGAGTTGTAGCTCATGTATTTTTACCTACATATGTATAAGCACTATGGGATGCTTGAGATTGCATGTGTGGATTGACCTCACGTCTTAGATGGGACAATATGTCTGGACCGCCTGTGGATAACAACAAGAAGACGGAGGTACGGCGATAAGGAGCTGAAAGGACTTCCTGACCTCCTGGGGCCCAGGCGGAGGACTGAAGGGCGCGGGGGGAGAGTTATTGTCAATAGGGGGGTTGACTGTGATATGTGATTCTTCCTTTGTCCTTGTGTGTATAAAAGAGAAGGTTTTGACTCAGCTCTCTCTCTTCTGTTCTTGAGAGATAGCTGGGGATGTGATCGCAAGAATAAAACCTGAATTAAGAAATAATTCAGCCTCGTTTTTTCACGCTCCCCACATTGGTGACCAAGAGACGTGAGAGAATGCATAGAAGGGATTCTCCTGATGCAGACTCGTCGGAGTCTGCCCAAGCGAGCGCCGTCTCCATTAAACTGCCAGAATTCTGGCAGGACAACCCGGACTCGTGGTTCCTCCAGGCTGAGGCACAGTTCACGCTCGCAGGGATAACGGCGGATGACACTAAGTTTTACCATGTCATCGCAAGACTCGACAACCGCACAGCTCGGTGCGTGCGGAGCCTGGTACAGCAGCCACCCGCTGACAACAAATACGGTGAGTTGAAGGCTGCCCTCACCGAGTGTTTCACGCCCTCAGCCGAAGAGAGGGCTAGGAGGCTCCTGGCTTTGCACGGCCAGGGAGGGCGCAGGCCAGTCGCCCTGATGGAAGACATGCTCCAGCTGAGGGAATCGGACAACGATAATTTCCTATTTCAGCACATCTTCCTAAGCAACCTCCCGGCACACATGAGAGGGACTCTCTCTGGCATACCTTGTGTGACCCAGCAGGACTTCCGTGCGCTGGCCCGAGAGGCGCAGCGACTCCTCGACTCCTGCGGCGAGCAGACGGCCACAGCGGCAGCGACAGACCTAGGTGCGGCGACCCGAGGCAACGAAGAGCCAGAGACAGCGGAGCCAGCCCCACCATCAATGGCAGCGACGCGGCCCCGGCGCAGCGGAGGAGATGGCCTCTGTTATTATCACCGGTGTTTCGCAGAGAAGGCACACAGGTGTGTGCCGCCGTGCAGCTACAAGAGCTCGGGAAACTCCAGAACTGGGATTCGTTAGCAGCTTCGGCTCTCGGTGAAAGAAATAAGCTGCTGTACATCACAGATGCGAGCTCCGGGCGGCACTTCCTCGTAGACACCGGAGCCCAAGTGAGTTTCATCACCCCGACCTATGCTGACCGGTTGGCTGGCCCCCGTGGTGACGGGGCAACGGCGGCGAACGGCTCGAGCATCAACACCTACGGAGAAAGGACCTTGCTTCTGTCCTTGCACGGCTGCACGAACGGCCGCATGAATTCTAAAGGGCATAGAAAGAAAAAGAGTGAAAAGGACCTAAAATCCTAAAGGTAAGAAAATCTGAACTTGATCAATTTAATCGATGCACAAAAATGTGCTTCAAGACAAATCATGGCAATACTCTAATGAAAATACCAAAATGGCATTGTACATTTTAACCATAGATTACATAGTTAATTCATGGTTACTTATGGCCATCATTACGTTTTAATCAACATTGTTTTGTTACGCTGCACTGTCTCGCTGTAATGACATAAATACTGGCTTCTACAATAAAAGCTCAGTAGTGTTCACATGTGCAAATTTTCAATGTGCTAATGGGTTCCATATATAGTCACCTATATTTGAATTTCCTATGTACGGAGTAGAAGTAGGAATTAAGAGAATAACTTCAGCCACAGCCAATATTATTTTCAAAAGCACATTTATGACATATAAAGACAACTGTAATCCCCCCATATAAACAACAGTTGAATGAGAGTGAAAATGGAAATATTACCAACCAACCACTGCCCTTGAATTAGGTGTTATAAAGTTATCTTTTGGTTTCTCAGCTTCAGTGGCCTCCCATGAATCACTGGAGCCACTTGAATCTGATTCTGAACAAACTGAAGAACATTAATTGGAGGTATTGAAATTTGTTTAACAAGAGCATTCTGAGGTGAGTGCAAGATCCCCCACTTCCATTTTCTTTGAAGATCCCAAGATTTACTGACAGACAGCAGTTTTCAACTTTTCAATATAATTATTGTGGCAGAACCAAATTATGATAAACCCATCATCCATGAATATACAACAAAGTATACAACCCATAGATGTTGGGCAGGATCCTGAGGTGAACCTGTGTAGCAAGTTTGGTGACCCGAGAGAGCTGTACACATTCTACAGTAGTAGTGCAAATGGAATGCTAACCTTGACCTTTGACCTTTTGACCCCAAACCCTTAGTCTGACGTCATGATCCTAAGGTGAACCTGTGTACCACGTTTGGTGGCCCTAGCTTTACTCATTTTATAGTAATAGTAAATGTAGTAGTCAGCAGTCAATCCAGGATTTTGTGGGATGTTTTGATGATTGTTGGGGCCCAAAAAGCCTGAATCTGCAGCAGCTTTTTAAAAAAAGTTGTGATAAAAGTTGCCATGTCTTGAGTGTTTTATTTTTTTGCACTCAAAGTTGTGGGAAGAATTACAAATTTTAAAGCAGATGGTTTTTTCCATAGTTTACTGCAATGATATTCTATAACACCACAAGATTGTCAAAAATTTCCTATGAAACAACGATTTGTAAATTAAGCAGAAACTTCTGCTATACAGAAAAAAACTAATTTTGCCAATAAACCTAATTTGCAGTAGAGGATGAATGATTTTGATTGCAACTATAAATGTGGTAGCAGTTGTCCCTCGTGGATTAGCTAGTACCCCCAAAACCCCCACAACAGCTGAAGCACAGATTCAGCTGCACTCAATCCACTGAGATACTGAGAGGGGAATCGCCTCTGTCTTGGATCAGTGGGAGTAACTCTACTGGACATGCCAGAGAAAGTGTACACGGATCAGTCGTCCTGGTCCCTTTGCAGAAAAACAGCCCCAAAGTATGATGTTTCCACCCCCATGCTTCACAGTAGGTATGGTGTTCTTTCTCCTCCAAACACGACAAGTTGAGTTTTTACCAAAAAGTTCTATTTTGGTTTCATCTGACCATATGACATTCTCCCAATCCTCTTCTGGATCATCCAAACGCTCTCTAGACAACTTCAGATGGGCCTGGACATGTACTGGCTTAAGCAGGGGGACACGTCTGGCACTGCAGGATTTGAGTCCCTGGCAGCGTAGTGTGTTTCTGATGTAGCCTTTGTTACTTTGGTCCCAGCTCTCTGCAGGTCATTCACTAGGTCCCCCCGTGTGGTTCTGGGATTTTTGCTCACTGTTCTCATGTTAATTTTGACCCCACTGGGTGAGATCTTGCATGGAACCCCAGATCGAGGGAGATTATCAGTGGTCTTGTATGTCTTCCATTTTCTAATAATTGCTCCCACAGTTGATTTCTTCACACCAAGCTGCTTACCTATTGCAGATTCAGTCTTCCCAGCCTGGTGCAGGTCTACAATTTTGTTTCTGGTGTCCTTTGACAGCTCGTTGGTCTTGACCATAGTGGAGTTTGGAGTCTGACTGTTTGAGGTTGTGGACAGGTGTCTTTTATACTGATAACGAGTTCAAACAGGTGCCATTAATACAGGTAACGAGTGGAGAACAGAGGAGCCTCTTAAAGAAGAAGTTACAGGTCTGTGAGAGCCAGAAATCTTGCTTGTTTGTAGGTGACCAAATACTTATTTTACTGAGGAATTTACCAATTAATTCATTAAAAATCTTTCAATGTGATTTTCTGGATTTTTTTTCTCATTTTGTCTCTCATAGTTGTGGTATACCTATGATGAAAATTGGAGACCTCTCTCATCTTTTAAGAGGGAGAACTTGCAAAATTGGTGGCTGACGAAATACTTTTTTGCCCCACTGTATATGCCACAATGTCACATTTTCTCCTGTGGAGCAACATCTATTAAGACATATTTCTACATTCTAATGCATGTAAGGGCACTCCTTACAGCACTGCAACATGATATCCACTGGAAGGGAACTTCACCGTTAGAGTAAAAGCTAACTGGGTACCTTTTCCTGTTTTGTCACCAGTATGAGTAACCTAAACAGCCTTTGGGACAGTCATGGAGGGGCACCCTCAATTGGAAGGGCACCTTAGTTAATTACAATTTCTCCATTTTTAGGGCATCTGTTCAGTCATATCATCAGATTTTTTTTTTTTTTACTCAAGAGGGCGCACCATCATAATGTATCACACAAAGCCCCATAATTTTTTATCCCAACCAACAGGGAAGTTATTTTTGTTTTAGCACCTCTCGACTGGTAGCTGAGGAAGTTTGGAGCTGTGTGCCGAATGCCAAGACACAGTGATGCAATTATGTCACATGAGTATGCATCAGCAGTGAGAGCGCTATCTAAAAAGAACAGAAATCAGTGAGAGGATTAATACTATGTTTGCTGCCACTCCAATGGGTAGAAAAGGATTTGAGATGTGATACCAACGATGGTGCTGAAAATGAGAGTATTGCAGTGAATGACACTGATAGCATTAAAATTTGCTATACATTTTAACAACAGATTACATAGTTAATCTACATTTACTCAGATTAATTTCAATTGCTGTTTAAAAAATAAAACAATCTGTGTTTCTTGCTGTAATGACATATAAAGATCAAAATAATTTTCCATCAAATGTGCAGCAGTTGAATGAGACTGACAATGGAAACATTACCAACTAAGAAATGATAAATGTTTAATCACTGCCACTGCAATTAAGCGTTATAAAGTTAACTTTCATGAAGGTCTGCTTTACACCGGTGCTTGAATCTGATAATCAGTGTATCACAATTAATGACTTTACTTGCAAATCTGGAAATTTCCTTTACAAAAGACAATCAAATTTTAATCAAATGTTATAATATGAAATTATTGATACTATTATTAAAATCAGGGATGGCATGATACAGCTTTTAATGTGTAATCTGATACCAATATTGTCATTTTGGATATCTGCTGATGGTGATATAAAACCTATATGAGTCTGTGGCCGGAAAAAATTCAGCGGACTGTTTTCCATGGTGTTTCTGTAAGTGTTTAATCAGATTGACGGTGTAAAAGTTGCCAGTTTTGTCAAAGTCCTGCAAAAAACTTGCATTGCACAAACTGCATGTCAGCAAGTTATTAGCAAATTGGCAGTCATGCCTTTCTTTTCCTTGATGACGTATTAATTTTGACACCTAATTTTAATTTTGTTTTAGTATTTAGATAGAAATAAGTTTTCGTCTAGTTTTAGTCAATTTAAAATAACATTTATATTCAGGGCGGCGCGGTGGAGGAGTGGTTAACACTGCGGCAGAACAGCAACTCACCCTTGGCCTGGGGATCCTGGGTTTGACCCCAGCCCCCGACCAACAGTGATCTGTGTGGAGTTTGCATGTTCTCCCCGTGTCTTCGTGGGTTTACTCTGGGATTTCTCCGGTTTCCTCCCACGTGCCAAAAACATGCAAGTTAGGTTAATTGGCATCAAAAACTGGGGATTCTAAATTGTCCTTAGGTATGACTGTGAGAGTGAATGATTGAGTGAATGTCTCTCTGTGTTGGCCCTGCGATGGACTGGCGATCTGTCCAGGGTGTACCCTGCCTCTCGCCCAAAGATGCTGGGATAGGCTCCAGCCCCCTGCAACCCGAAAAGGCTTAAGCGGAAGAAGATGAATGAATGAATGAATGAGTTTATTTTTATTCAGCAAAAATTAAATCTAACTTTACATTTATTTACTGTTTATTTGTATAGGGACAAGTATGTAGCATAAATTATTACTAGAGACCAAAGCATTTGGAGCCTAGGCTACTTTGCAATGCCAGTCCAGTCCCCTTGACTTGTAGACAACTGCACTCTTAAGGGTTCTTTTCATAAACACATTTTATCATTTATTAAGTATATAAAATTACCTAAATCTACCTAATGGGGCATTGATTGTAAATCTGAATGCTATGTAAAAACTTCACGGGAGAAAGAAATTTATAAAACGTGTATGTATGTCTTATATGAATTTGATGAGTCAGATATTTACCACAGAGTTCAGAATCAGAATCAGCTTTATTGCCAAGTATATTTACAAGTAAACATACGAGGAATTTGACTTGACATTGGGCGCGCACGTTAGGCGCATCCAATGACGCAGCAGCCATGCAAGGCGCCTGTCATACAGTGGGGGTAAAGGGCGGGGGGGAACACAATAGGCAGAGAGAAAAAACATAGTTAATCAGAATAACGCTCGTATAAGCTTATATAAAGCTCAAATGAGCCAAATTTTGATTACACAGAAAAAACCCTCTATGCACAATTAGCAGACAATAGATCACACATTAACAAAGCAGGAGGATTGAGAGAGTCAGTGTATGTAAATTTGTGTCAGTTTACGTGTATCAGTCATTCATGTAATGTTGAATGCAGTGTAATGTAGGTGTGTCATTGCTAGTGAACAGCAGAGGGCACCCTCTGGCAATGGATAGATATTATTCAGTCATGTGTTCTGTAGTCCAGACACATGATAACGCTGTCCTTGGAGCTCTGTCTGCTGAAACAACAACAATTGTCGAATGTTTGGGTAAGCCACTTCCCAGCCTTATCTTCATCGAGGAGGAATGTAAACAAGGGCACCAAAACACAAGGTCAAGTCTGCACAGTGCACTCAGAGAATAGAATTTCCCTCTCTTCGATTCTGTGCTTCATAATTTCATACAGGCTTGAATCATGCTTTAGATCATTCTCTGGAGAGCACTCAGCGATCCCCAGATGTTATCCACCTACCGAAACATAGGTAAACATGTCCAAGAGAGTCCGTTCTCTCTTCAATGCATGCCAGGTGATAAATTCCATGTTAATCCTATTTGCCGCTGGCAGTCAGTGCTCCCCCCAGCTGGACGAATTGTTGAATTTGTTGAGGGAGCTACGCCGGGGTCCGCATTTGATTAGCTCACCCAAATAATTTCGATACACTAGGAACTCCAGGGGCCAAACAGAATCCTGTGATCAGTTCAATCTACAGTCGAATCACACAGACACATGAATTCCAGTGCCATGAGTCTTCCTTGGGTTCCCCCTGACCCGATCTTCTTCTTTTAAAGTGGTGACAATCGCATATAAGCCGCTTTTCCAGATCCACAATTTCCATTTGGATTAAGATTCAGCCAGAAGAAGAGCGAAAGACAGACATAGCAAGCAGGGAATAGTAGAGGAGAGGAGAGGGGAGGAAGGGCGTCTGCTCTCTCTAGAAGCCGGAAGTGAAGAGGGTTCTAAGGAGAGTTCTAAGGCAAAGCTGTTGATTTACCAGTCAATCTACGTTCCTACTCTCACCTATGGTCACGAGCTTTGGGTAATGACCAAAAGAACGAGATCGCGGATACAAGCGGCTGAAATGATCTTTCTCCGTAGGATTGCTGGACTCACCCTCAGAGATAGGGTGAGGAGCTCAGTCAACCGGGAGAGGCTCAGAGTAGAACCGCTGCTCCTCCACATTGAAAGGAGTCAGTTGAGGTGGTATGGGCATCTGATTAGGATGCCTCCTGGACGCCTCCCACTTGAGTTGTTTCAGGCACATCCCACTGGGAGGAGACCCCGGGGCAGACCCAGGACTCGGTGGAGAGACTATGTCTCCCAGCTGGTCTGGGAACGCCTTGGTATCCCCTCTGAAGAGCTGGAGCAGGTGGCTGGGGAGAGGGAAGTCTGGGCTTCTCTGCTTGAACTGCTGCCTCTGCGACCCGGACCTCCGGAAAAGTGGTAGAAGATGGATGGATGGATGGATATTTACCACATACGTCTCTAATAAACACGGTCACAGACGTCTGTCTTTCCTCATTTTTTCTTTAGTTTTCAACTGGTTTTTGTCTTAAAAAGGGTTATCAAAAACCAGTTTTCTCTTACTTTTCTTCAGATCGCTGACATGCAGAGCTCTCACACACAGAAGCTCTGAGATAATGTACCGCTGACCTTCATGCAGCCTTTTATAGCATGCAGGCGCATCCCTAATTAAAATATTATTGAAATACCAACTAATAACAGTCTAATCTTCAAAAACACATTTCATACTTAGCTAAAATAATTTAATGTAATCCTTTTCTCTTTTTTGTACAAAATTAATCTAAAACCTGGTACCACACCGTCTGCATAGTTTGCTGCATTATTCACTGATGCTCACGTGTACCCAGAGTCTCCACAAAACGATACTGATATGTTCTAGTCGGGTCTACATGTGTGTAGAAAGATGACTTTCCACAAGTCCTCCTCAATGCAAAACTCCTAACCACAAAGTATCAGAGAGTGGACTACCTTTAAAAAATTAAATTTAATAAAGCATGGCTGAAGAACTGTCAGGCCCGCAATCAGCAAACTGTGTAATAATAAACATACCAAATTTTAATGTTGAGATATATTTAATCTAATGACACTTGAATACATGCTTTATGTAGATTACTAAGTGTATGTGCAGATACATAGGGTTTTATGAAGCGGTTGTGAATTAATAACTGTTTGCTGTTTGTTTTCTTCACCTAATAATGAACAGAAATAATGTGGCATTGAATAGCATTAAAAAAATGATTAGTGATGGGGGTTAATTTTGAGAAAGCAAAACTTTTCAGTCGGTTTACGTTGAGGCTTCTCTTGTTCATCGGTATACAGTGGGGTAAAAAAGTATTTTGTCAGCCACCAATTGCGCAAGTTCTCCCACTTAAAAGATGAGAGAGGTCTCCAATTTTCATCATAGGTATACCTCAACTATGAGAGACAAAATGAGAAAAAAAATCCAGAAAATCACATTGAAGGATTTTTAATGAATTAATTGGTAAATTCCTTGGTAAAATAAGTATTTGGTCACCTACAAACAAGCAAGATTTCTGGCTCTCACAGACCTGTAACTTCTTCTTTAAGAGGCTCCTCTGTCCTCCACTCGTTACTTGTAGTAATGGCACCTGTTTGAACTCATTATCAGTATAAAAGACACCTGTCCACAACCTCAAACAGTCAGACTCCAAACTCCACTATGGCCAAGACCAATGAGCTGTCAAAGGACACCAGAAACAAAATTGTAGACCTGCACCAGGCTGGGAAGACTGAAACTGCAATAGGTAAGCAGCTTGGTGTGAAGAAATCAACTGTGGGAGCAATTATTAGAAAATGGAAGACATACAAGACCACTGATAATCTCCCTCGATCTGCGGCTCCACGCAAGAGCTCACCCCGTGGGGTCAAAATGATCACAAGAACGGTCAGCAAAAATCCCAGAATCACACGGGGGGACCTAGTGAATGACCTGCAGAGAGCTGGAACCAAAGTAACAAAGGCTACATCACAAACACACTACGCCGCCAGGGACTCAAATCCTGCAATGCCAGACGTGTCCCCCTGCTTAAGCCAGTACATGTCCAGGCCCGTCTGAAGTTTGCTAGAGAGCATTTGGATGATCCAGAAGAGGACTGGGAGAATGTCATATGGTCAGATGAAACCAAAATAGAACTTTATTGTAAAAACTTAACTTGTCGTGTTTGGAGGAGAAAGAACACCATACCTACTGTGAAGGATGGGGGTGGAAACATCATGCTTTGGGGCTGTTTTTCTGCAAAGGGACCAGGACGACTGATCCATGTAAAGAAAAGAATGAATGGGGCCATGTATCGTGAGATTTTGAGTGAAAACCTCCTTCCATCAGCAAGGGCATTGAAGATGAAACGTGGCTGGGTCTTTCAGCATGACAATGATCCCAAACACACCGCCCGGGCAATGAAGGAGTGGCTTCGTAAGAAGCATTTCAAGGTCCAGGAGTGGCCTAGCCAGTCTCCAGATCTCAACCCCATAGAAAATCTTTGGAGGGAGTTGAAAGTCCATGTTGCCCAGCGACAGCCCCAAAACATCACTGCTCTGGAGGAGATCTGCATGGAGGAATGGGCCAAAATACCAGCAACAGTGTGTGAAAACCTAGTGAAGACTTACAGAAAACGTTTGACCTCTGTCATTGCCAACAAAGGGTATATAACAAAGTATTGAGATGAACTTGTCATGCGCTGGCCCTCGTGAGCCAGCATGAGACGCACAAAGTCACCAGTGAGTTTACAGTGAGTTTTATTACGGTGAAAAGTTAACAACACAAGATGCAGGGGCAATGACACAAGAGTCTACACACTTCCGGAGGCGTAAGGCTAGACAGCTCACTTACGAGTCCATAGGAGGAGACAGTCATACACAGGCAAAGGTTGTTTAAATAATTAACTACACAGGCTGCTGAAGCAAAGACACACAAAGGTCCACTCTCACCGGGAGGAGCAAGGCTAACAGCTAACTTACTGGTGCCGGAGAGGCAACGGTCAACCACAAGCATGCGAGGTAGATAATGGCCCAAGTCATCCGTAGCTCAGACGTATAACGACTGAGCACTGCTGCGTCATACCGTCGCCAGTGCTGGGCTTATATGGCGAAACACTAACGACGGTAATGACGCTCAGCTGGCCGACCGTTGACAGGCGGAAACCCCACCGAGCACTTTCACAATAAGAGCCCGGTGAGGCCAGAATACAGCCCGCAGCTGTCAAGGCCGGCAGCGAGACATAACTTTAACCCGAGCGCGATCAGAACCGGCGCTCGGGTCATAACAGTACCCTCCCTCCACGGGCGGACTCTGAACGCCCCAAGGAACCACCCTGTCCCCCCCGCCCCCCCAGGGCGGGAGGTGGGAGGACAGGTGCGGAGGGAGAGAAACCAACCCCTGAACAAGACCAAGACCAGACCAAAAAAAATACATGAAAATACCTGGGAACAATAAACAAAATCCCCATACAATAGCCCCTCAAGAAAGGAGGGGAGAACAAAACAAAGACAAGACTTGACCAAACTATGAATACAAAACACAAAAGGCAATATAGATTGCTTCACCTGACTAATGGCTTTCAAAACACGAACAAAACCAAAAAAATACACACCAACACACAGGGAGCAATCTAAACTTGCTTAGCTTTGGCTATGACAATGACTATGGTTTTCCAAAAAAAAAAAAAAACAAGAACAAGAGGCAATCAAAAATTGCCCAGAACTAGACAATGACTAAGACTGTGGCTTACAAAGAAGGAAAAAAAAACAAGAGGCAATCAAAAATTGCTCAGACCTGACTAAGACTATGACTTTGGCTCACAAGAAAACAAGCGGCAATCTAAAAATTGCTCAGACCTGACTAAGACTAAGGCTTACAAGAAAACAAGAGGCAATCTAAAAATTGCTCAGACTTGACTAAGATTATGAGAAACAACAAAAAATCTCAAGACGTACTTCACATGACCAGGCCCCGTATGGGCCCACAGATAGTCCCACAGTACATGATAATCAGGTGGCCTGCCCCAGTCCCATGCCCCCAGAAACCAGTCCTCTGGTGGCCGAACCAGGTCACCCCGTAACACACACAGTTTATTGGGTGGCCAACCCAAGACGGTGAATGCTCCAAGCAGTTCCTCAGGTGGCCGACCCACATCCCACAACCACCAGGACCGTGGAGGGATTGCATGCAGCCGCTCACCTGAACAGAACAAGACAGGGGAGCGCCAGACTGTCAAACAGAGCCCTCTCACGGACCCCAGCTGGTGGCTCCTGAGAGGGGGACAACCAAAACCTTGGGCCCCCTCGAATCCCGATTGGGTCACAGCTGCACCCGCGCCGGACCCCCACCGGACCTCGCCGGACCCCGACCGGGCCACAGTCACACCTGAGTCGGACCCCGATTGGGTAATCGCTGCACCCACGTTGGACCCCGACTGGGTCACCTCGGCCCACACGCCGGACCCCGACCAGGTCACCTCGGCCCACACGCCGGACCCCGACCGGGTCACCTCGGCCCACGCGTCGGACCCCGACCGGGTCATCTCAGCCCACACGTCGGACCCCGACTGGGTCAGGACTGCTCCGGCGACGACCTCCATCTCCGAACCTGGAACCCCCGGTCCCGTGACCTTGACTGGCTCCGGACCGGTAACGCTGTGGAGGTGCTCAGAAAACGAGAGAGGACCGGGATCAGTTCCACCGGCAGTGCCAGAGCCCAGCGAGACGAGCTCGGGTGCAGCGGACGGCTGCCCCTCAATCGCCTCCCCATGAGGCAGGCAAAAATGCTCTAACACACCATACAGGAAAACAAGAAAGAGCACTTGCCTGCACTCGGGCTCTGGAGCCGTCCAGGACTTCGCCGATCCAGGTTCAAGAAGCAGCTCGTCGTCAGGCTCCCACTCGGCTGCGTCGGGTTCCACAGCCGGCCTGATGGTCTCTGCAGCTGGATCCTCATGCGCTGGCGTCCATGCCAATAACCCGTATGGCGTGGGGGCAGAGGACCCTGGACCTGCTGACTCGGACTGCATCCCTGAGGAACCCTGGGGACGCTCTCTTGTCGGCTCTGGCTCCTCACTGCAGTCCGTTCTTCTCTGTCCAAAGCGCGGCTGCAGGGCTGGGATATTGCCCAGAGCTGCAGGCCTCCCCCTCGTTCGATGGCGTGAGACTGACGCCGAGGACCGCTCCGCAGGAGGAGACACAGAGGCAGCAGGTTTAATAACAATGGCTACAGCTGGGGAAAGAAGCTCAGGGAGCTGCAAACCCCGAGCTTCACCCCCAGGAGTCAGACAAGACAGATCACTATGATCGATAGGTAAGTGAACTTGAACTTGCCTGTCTCCCGGGGAGAGGATGGTATCAGCTGTAGCGGACATCGCTCCTTCCCTCGCTCGCTGGGTGGTAAAAACGGACCCATGGACGGAGCCCACCGGCACAGGACTCAGCTCACTCACAGCAGCCGGCTGGTTGAGGGGGTCATCCCGGCGGCCCGGAACTGGATCCGGAGCAGGAGCTTGCCGAGGATGCGCCCGGCCGCGGCGCCGACGCCTTCGCCGGCCCCCAGACAGTGCGAACTCCCGGAACGGATCGAGGAAAGGATCAGGATCCATGAGCAAAGAGCAGGAGTGCCTCTTCTCCTGCTTCATGCCGCGTTCCATCATCAGGTAAATCTCGCGTTGCGCAGCGATGTCCTCCCTCCTCGCGTCGACTTCCGGGTGGTCAGCGTAGCGGGGAGAGAGATGACAAAGTATATCCTCGGCGGCGTCCAGGTACCAGTGTATGCCATGGTCATAGTCTAGCAGAGAAGCGGAGATGAGAAGCTCATCCACCACTTCCAGCACATCAGTCAGCTCGTGGCTCGGACTCCACACACGGTTCCTCCACGACGGCATTCTTCACATACACGGCACCCAGACAGGAAAAAGCAAATGTCCAAAAAACTCAAACTCACTGGTGAATAGCGTCTCGGGTTGGCGTCACCGTAACGCTGTTTTGGCAGCAGTGTACTGTCATGCGCTGGCCCTTGCGAGCCAGCATGAGACGCACACAGTCACCAGTGAGTTTACAGTGAGTTTTATTACGGTGAAAAGTTAACAACACAAGATGCAGGGGCAATGACACAAGAGTCTACACACTTCCGGAGGCGTAAGGCTAGACAGCTCACTTACGAGTCCATAGGAGGAGACAGTCATACACAGGCAAAGGTTGTTTAAATAATTAACTACACAGGCTGCTGAAGCAAAGACACACAAAGGTCCACTCTCACCGGGAGGAGCAAGGCTAACAGCTAACTTACTGGTGCCGGAGAGGCAACGGTCAACCACAAGCATGCGAGGTAGATAATGGCCCAAGTCATCCGTAGCTCAGACGTACTGTATAACGACTGAGCACTGCTGCGTCATACCGTCGCCAGTGCTGGGCTTATATGGCGAAACGCTAACGACGGTAATGACGCTCAGCTGGCCGACCGTTGACAGGCGGAAACCCCACCGAGCACTTTCACAATAAGAGCCCGGTGAGGCCAGAATACAGCCCGCAGCTGTTAAGGCCGGCAGCGAGACATAACTTTAACCCGAGCGCGATCAGAACCGGTGCTCGGGCCATAACAGAACTTTTGTTATTGACCAAATACTTATTTTACCGAGGAATTTACCAATTAATTCATTAAAAATCCTTCCATGTGATTTTTCTGGATTTTTTTTTTCTCATTTTGTCTCTCATAGTTGAGGTATACCTATGATGAAAATTGGAGACCTCTCTCATCTTTTAAGTGGGAGAACTTGCACAATTGGTGACTGACTAAATACTTTTTTGCCCCACTGTATGAGGGTTTCGGGACAGAACCTGTAAGGCAGCGACAACATATAGTTATTCCTAATCTGGCTAAAAGTATAATTAAAAACTAGAAAAGCACTCGGAGAGCGCAGACCTCCGCTAAGTACCTCAGTTCCCCCTAATATTGGGATTTTCCCCAAATATAATGTCCTACATTTATTTTATTTATATTTTCAGATGCCTTGACCATCAAAACATACTTTTAGCAATTGGATTCGCATTGATATCTTTATTACCTCCGCCAAGGAGGTTATGTTTTTACTGGGGTTTGTTTCCGGTTCATGTAAGGTGAGGACGCACAGGTAAAGGCTCCCAGTTCGTTTCTTGCTTAAAACTCAGTTTAGAGCTAGCGTTTGGAGTTTTTTTTTTTTTTTTTTGTTACTACTGCTTGAGAATAAACCTGCTCGTGCGAAAAAAATAGAAATTGACAGTTTCATAACTTAATATTGTAGTGGCTGGTGAAGCAATCAGGCCCCTCACGCTCAGGGAGAACAAAGGGATTTCTCCCACGTGTTTTTTTGTTTTTTGTTTCGTACGATCACAATCAGTGATCATTGGCCGGGATCATGGGTCCCAAGAAAGCTCAGCAGACTGAGGAGGTGGACGAAATTAAAACAGCGCTAGACTTCTTGGCTGAAGAGATTTCTGCTGTTAAGCTGCAGCAGAGAAACATCCTGGACCTGATCGAGGAGGTGAAAGCGCTGCGGATCCAGAACGCTGAGAAGGAAAAGAGGCTGGTGTATCTGGAGAGCAGAGTGTCAGAACTGGAGCAGAACACCCGGGTGAACGACGTGATCATCACGGGGCTCCACATTAAACCCCGATCATACGCGCGAGCGGTGGCCGTGGACAGCGGAGGGAGGCTCGGTGAGCTGGAAGACGAATTCACGGAGCAACAAGTGGCGGCCTTCATACAGTCCAAAGGAATTCAGCTGGACTGTAACACTATAGAGACCTGCCACCCTCTGCCTAGGAAAAACGGCGACAAACCGGCTGTCATCATGAGGTTTATCAACAGAAAACACAAGACTGCGCTGTTGAAACAAGGTAGGAAACTGAAAGGAACGAACATTTACATAAACGAGCACCTCACAAAAGAAAACGCAGAAATAGCCAGAAAAGCAAGATACATGAGAAAGCAGAAAAAGATTCAAAACACCTGGACATCAAACTGTAAAATATACATCAAATTAAACGGATCACCTGAAGAAGCCAAGGTCATTAACATCTGTAATATTATGGAACTGGACAAATATCAATGAATATTATGAACTGGAGTCACAGCAACAAAAGACAATTGTAGGACACTGAAGGATTATACTCATCTGCTACAAGACATTTAACAACATGAAACAAAAGATTAACAAACAGGAACAACAGGAACTGAAAGTTTTTGAATATACAGATCACAACCCACAGGACGTAGAATATGACATAGACCCTGATAATAATTTATTTAGCTCCATCAATAATAACTGTAGTTACTACACGGATGAACAGTTTAACACAATGGTCACATATGATTTCAATATTTCTATGATCCACTTCAACAGCAGAAGTCTCTATGCCAACTTTAATAACATTAAAGATTATTTACATCAGTTTAAAGAGCCATTCAATATTGTGGCAATATCAGAGACGTGGCTCAGTGAAGAGAAAGGAGTGGATTTTACCATGGATGGCTGTGAATTAAATTATATAAATAGAAAAGTGAAAAAAGGAGGAGGAGTTGCAATTTATGTTGACAAGAGCTTGAAATACAAGGTTGTTGAAAATCTGTCAGTAACTGTGGATGATTTATTTGAATGTATTACAATAGAAATTTGTCTGGACAATGTGAAGAATATAGTAGTGAGCTGTGTATATAGAACATCTGGATCAAACATTGACTTATTTAAGGACTGGATGGAAAAAATGTATGCAAAACTAACTCATAAAGTTATGTTCATCTGTGGGGATTTCAATATAGATCTGATGAACTCAAAACAACATAGTTTTACAGAAGAATTTATCAACACAATGTACAGTATGGGCTTACATCCAACAATTACCGGACCTAGCAGAATCACATCACACAGTGCCACACTAATAGATAACATATTCACAAACATTATGGAAAATAATATCAGGAGTGGGCTTTTATTGAATGATATCAGTGACCACCTGCCGATTTTTGTTGTCTATCAGTGTGATTATAGGAAGAAAAAGTATACCAAAAATATTAAATATAAAAGAATAAGAACCGGAGAATCAATGTATTTACTGACAAAGGAATTATTAATACAAGATTGGAAGATAGTTTATGATGAAAATGATATAAATAAGCATATGATATATTTTTACAAATATTTCAATCATTGTACAATAAAAACTGTCCTATAAAACAATACAGTGACAGACAACAACAACAAAAAAAAATTCCTTGGGTCACCAAGGGGTTAATAAATGCATGTAAAAAGAAGAATACTGTAGAAGAGCTTGGAATAACGAGGCAATGTGATATATAAACCAAAGTTTATTATCAGCTCCTCTAACAAGTCTCATCCTAGTGCAGCAGCAGAAGAAGGAAAAAGAGACCGAACACTTTCAGCTCTATGAACTTATACTTGCACATAACAAAAGACATGCATATCAAAAGCTGACATCCCTCATTATCTTAATCGCCCCCATTGTCTTCGTACTCCTCCTCATGGCCCTGGGGGGTGAGGGCAGCTCCTCCGGTCTCCACCGCAGTGTCTGGGAAAGTCTTTGTTCTTCACTGGCGGTTGAGAGTCTTTGTCCTGTTCTGAGGTGTGAAGTCGCCTTACATATGTAATCACCAAACATTCCCACATGCTTCAACATATGTAGGTTATGGAATATATGATTAATATAGCCCACAGCCCCCCCCAAACGACTAAGAAAAAGACAATAGAAAAATTCACAGTTTAAGATAATTACTATGACATACTAACTGCTACACCTCTTGCCACAGGAGAAACTTTCTAGCAGCCATGTCCCTAAGAGAGTTCAGTGGTAATCATAACAGCATAGTAAAATCACAAGTCAGTCCTAAACTGTTACAGCACAATTAGTGAATAACTGTTGAGTAGTTTGCATCAGTCCCTGTGCTGTCTGGGTTTTAATCTTCTCCCGAATCTGCTGTGGGTCCGCTTGGGCGTCCTGCTGGGACCTTCCTGTAAGGAATCTGCAGCTTGGGGAGGAGAGTGATTAATTGTTCCCTGCAGGGGGGCTGAGTCTTTTCTCTTGGGGGGACTACCCCGCCGAGGTGCTCTCGCCAACCGTGCAGGCTCGTCTCTCAATAAGAAGGCAGGTTTAAGTCTGTCAATGCTGACTGTTTCTTTTCTATCCCCAAAATCAAGCACAAAGTGTTTATCACCAGGTTCCAGCACTCTGAATGGCCCATCGTATGGTGGGCGGAAAGTTGGTTTTAAAGCTTCATGCCTAACAAAAACGAATTCAGCGTTTTTTAAAGCTTGGGGGACAAAAACCCGTGGAAAAGAGTGATGTGCCGGTCCGGGGAGAGAGTCCGGTCCGTTGCTGCCTAAAAACCTCGGGGCTGGAAGATGCCCTGACTCTGGGTTCTCTGGTAAATATTCACCTGGGAGCCTGAAAGGTTGTGCAAAAACTAATTCTGCTGGAGAGGCGTCTAGATCCTCTTTGGGCGCAGCACGCAACCCCAATAAAACCCAGGGAAGTTTATTTATCCAATTTGTATCCGTTAGTGAGGCTCTGAGGGCGGCCTTTAAAGATCTGTGAAAACGCTCGCATAACCCATTAGCCTGAGGGTGATAAGTGGTGGTGCGGTGAATTGTCGCCCCTAAGCTGCTGGACATGGCTGACCAAAGCTCCGAGACAAATTGAGGCCCCCTATTGGACGTGAGGTCCGATGGGACGCCGAAACGTGCCACCCAGTTTGTCAAAAAAACGCGAGCGACTTCCTCCGCTGTGGTTGCCGCCAGAGGGACTGCCTCTGGCCAGCGCGTAGTACGGTCTATCATTGTTAACAGGTGTGTGAAACCTTGGGAGGAAGGTAGTGGTCCCACGAGGTCGACATGAACGTGGTCGAACCTTCTAGCAGGGATTGGAAAAGGCTCCAGAGGGGCTTTTGTGTGTTTGTGTATTTTGGCGCGCTGACAAGAAATGCAAGTCTTTGCCCATTCTTTTACGTTTTTGCGCAGGCCAGGCCACACAAACTTTTCGGCGACCATTTTAACCGAGGCGCGCACACCTGGGTGCGCGAGGGAGTGAATTGAGTCGAAAATACGGCGGCGCCATGTAGCTGGGACTAACGGGCGAGGTCGGCCGGTTGAGATATCGCATATTAGGGGGGGCACGCCGTCGTGTAAACCCCTTTCCTCCAGCCTTAACCCTGTTGGTCCAGACAAGAGTGCGCGCACGTCCGCGTCACTGCTTTGTTCCTCTGCCATGGCTGCATAATCTATCCCTGCATGGATTGGGGCCGCGTATGTGTCCGCGTTGGTGAAGAGTTCCGCGGCTGAGGTAGTATAATCTGTCTCCTCGCGCTCTGACGATGTCACAGCGCGAGAGAGGCAGTCTGCTACCACGTTAAGTTTGCCTGCCACATGTCAAATGTCTGTGGTGAACTCTGAAATCGCAGCCAGTTGTCTTTGTTGCCTGCCTGACCACGGTCCGGAAATTTTAGCCATAGCAAAGGTGAGCGGTTTGTGGTCTACAAAAGCCGTGAAACTCCGCCCTTCTAACCAGAACTGGAAGTGGCGGATGGATAAATGAAGCGCTAGCAGCTCCCTGTCAAAAGTGCTGTATTTACGCTCGGTTTGGTTTAGCAATTTGCTGAAGAATGCCAAAGGTTGCCAGATTCCGCTGACATGTTGTTCTACAACTGCCCCTATAGCTAGGTCCAAAGCATCTGTGGTTAGCGCAATGCGGGCCGAGGGATCGGGGTGAACCAACAATGTGGCATTAGCTAGGGCGCTTTTTACTTCCGCGAAGGCGTGTTCGCGCTCCGGGGTCCATTCGACCGCGTTGGAAGCTTTCTGTTTTCTGAGCGCGTCATATAGGGGCTGCATGAGCTGAGCTGCGTGGGGGAGGAAACGGTTGTAAAAATGAACCATTCCTAAAAATTCTTGCAACGATTTGACCGTTTGTGGCCGTGGGAAACTTTTTATCGCGTGAACTTTGTCTGGAAGTGGGACTGCCCCCTTCGGAGAAACTCTGTGTCCTAAAAAATCAATTTGTGACACACCGAATTTGCATTTGGCTGGATTGATTATTAACCCGTGCTCTTCTAGCCTCTGAAAAACCATAGTGAGATGCCGCTCGTGTTCTTCCTCAGACGGGCTGGCTACCAGCATATCGTCGAGGTAGACGAAAACAAAAGGGAGGCCGCGTAATACTGCGTCCATCATCCGCTGAAAGGTTTGAGCCGCGCCTTTGAGGCCGAAAGGCATTCGCAAAAATTCAAAAAGGCCGAAAGGGGTTATTACAGCTGTTTTAGGAATGTCCTCTGCTCGAACTGGGACTTGATGATAACCGCGGACCAGGTCTATTTTTGAAAAAAATGCGCGCACCCGCCAGGTGCAGTGAAAAATCCTGAATGTGAGGAATTGGGTAGCGGTCATGCGCTGTCGCATTGTTTAATCTGCGGTAATCGCCGCACGGTCTCCAAGAACCGTCGGATTTCGGAACCATGTGAAGTGGTGAGGCCCAGGGGCTTTTCGAGCGTCTAATAATGCCTAATTTTTCAAGGGTGGTAAACTCGTCCCGAGCTATGGCGAGCTTGGCCGCGTCTAAGCGCCGAGCTTTGGCAAATACGGGTGGGCCCGTTGTGGGAATAAAATGTTCAACCCCGTGTTTAGCCACTGTGGCTGAGAATTTGGGAATTGTGAGTGCTGGAAATTGGGTGAGGAGTTGATCAAACTTACCTCCTGCTGTGGTGACGCTAGCCTGCACGGGTGGTGGAGAAAGTCGGGCTGAGCAGGGAATAGAAGCAAAGGACAGTGCATTAACCAAGCGCCTGTTCGTTAGATCAACTAATAACCCATGTGCACACAAAAAATCTGCGCCCAACAAGTTAAAACTCACCGCCGCTACAACAAATGTCCATCTGTAGTTGCGGCCGTGGATGCAGAGGTGCAGGCTCTTTTCACCAAAAGTGTCGATGTTGGAGCCGTTGGCTGCCACCGCTCCATTGCCCCGGGGGCCCATGGCCCGGTCTGCTTGGGAGGGCATGACAAAACTTAGTTGAGCTCCCGTGTCGATAAGGAACCGCTTGCCGGTGTGTCCGTCCGTCACATATAAAAGCTTGCTTTTTTCGCCGAGAACCGCCGCTGTTAATGGCTCTCGGCTTCGGCGTTTTCTGGAAATTGTGAATTTGCAGGGGGGAACGCATTTGTAAGCCTTCTCGGCGAAGCGGTGGTGGTAATAACAAACGTCGCTCCATCTGTTGCGTCCTGGGCGTGTCGCTGTCACCGCGGGCTGGCTCTGCTCAGTGATTTGTGGCTCCTCGTGGCTCCGGACATCAGTGTTGAGGTCTGCGGATGCTGCTGTGGGTGTCTGCTCCTTGCAGGCGTTGACGAGCCGTTGAGCTTCGTGAGCTAGCATGAGGAAGTCTTGCTGGGTGCTGCATTGCATGTTGGCCAGCGTCCCTCTCATGTGTGGCGGCAGCGTACTGAGGAATATGAAATGAAAGAGGAAGTTGTCATTGTCCTCTTCTTTAAGTTGCAGCAAGTCCTCCATGAGGGCCTTGGGTCTGCATCCTCTGTGGCCGTAGACCGCCAGGATCCTCTCGGCTCTCTCCTCGGCTGAGGGGATGTAATTTGCCACGATGGTCGCTTTCAGTTCTTCGTATTTGTCCTGGGCCGGCGGCCGCTGGATTATGCTCCGCGCACATCTCGAAGTGGTGGCGTTGAGTTTGGCGACGATGTGATAGAACTTTGTATCGTCAGCCGTGATGCCCGCAAGTGCAAACTGAGCTTCAGCTTGCTGAAACCACGAGGCGGGGTCTTCCTGCCAGAAGTCCGGAAGGTTGACGGTGACGGCGTTTGTGTAGACCGTCACTGATGTGTCCGCAGGGTGAGAGTGCCTTGCTTCGGCTCTCTCAGCAGCGCTGGTGCTCTATTGAGCCCTCTCTATCACTTCTGCCGTGGGGGAATGTCGTCCATCTGTTCCCC
Organism: Pholidichthys leucotaenia; assembly: GCA_020510985.1. NCBI lineage: Eukaryota > Metazoa > Chordata > Actinopteri > Cichliformes > Pholidichthyidae > Pholidichthys > Pholidichthys leucotaenia. The sequence continues at coordinate 362,612,965 of CM035842.1, read as the reverse complement.
TGTCTGCATGGGCGCCGGCGTCTGCCTGGGTCGCCACAGATGAGTCGATCGCGGGGGAACGCCTCTGGTCCATTCTCGCGTAAGGGTCACCAGTGTAGAAGAGCTTGGAATAACGAGGCAATGTGACATATAAACCAAAGTTTATTATCAGCTCCTCTAACAAGTCTCATCCTAGTGCAGCAGCAGAAGAAGGAAAAGAGACCGAACACTTTCGGCTCTATGAACTTATACTTGCACATAACAAAAGACATGCATATCAAAAGCTGACATCCCTCATTATCTTAATCTCCCCCATTGTCTTCGTACTCCTCCTCATGGCCCTAGGGGGTGAGGGCAGCTCCTCCGGTCTCCACCGCAGTGTCTGGGAAAGTCTTTGTTCTTCACTGGCGGTTGAGAGTCTTTGTCCTGTTCTGAGGTGTGAAGTCGCCTTACATATGTAATCACCAAACATTCCCACATGCTTCAACATATGTAGGTTATGGAATATATGATTAATATAGCCCACAAATACATTATATAAACAATTCATTAAATGCAGAAAGGTGGAAGCTGAGATCAAATATAAAAGATATAAAAATAAGCTTACTAATATAATGAGGACCTGTAAGAAAGAATATTACAACAGAATATTAGAGGATAACAAAAATAACTTAAGAGGAATATGGCAAGTACTCAATGGGATTATTAGTAATCGACCTAAGAATTCTAATTATCCAGAATATTTTATTGAAAATGGAAATTTGATAAATAATATGGAGGATGTGGTCAGTGGTTTCAATAATTTTTTTGTAAACGTTGGTCCTGAATTAGCAAAATCAATAGTGACAACAGAAACAAACAACAGTGGTTCTGTAAATGAAATAGAAGATAGAAATCCAAACACAATCTTTTTGGGTGATGGATGGATGGATGGTGAGTAAATTTAAGAACAAAAAATCAACGGACTGGAATGAAATTGACATGACAATAGTGAAAAAAGTAATTGAAGGAATTGTTAAGCCACTGACCCACATCTGTAACCTGTCATTTCAAACTGGTAAATTTCCAGACAAAATGAAAAGAGCAAAAGTAATACCTCTATACAAAACAGGAGACAGTCATTGCTTCACAAATTACAGGCCAGTCTCTTTACTCTCACAATTCTCCAAAATACTTGAAAAAATATTCACTAAGAGACTGGATGATTTCATTGAAAAACACAACCTCCTTACAGATAGCCAGTATGGTTTTAGAGCAGATAAATCTACATCTTTGGCACTGATCAAACTTATAGAAGAAATTGCTAGTTGTATAGATAAAAAAAGGTTGCTGTAGGAGTATTTATAGATTTAAAGAAAGCTTTTGACACCACTGACCACAGAATACTACTAAGGAAACTGGAAAGGTATGGGATAAGAGGGGTAGGACTGAGTTGGGTGGAAAGTTATTTAAGTAACACACAACAATTTGTACAAATTGGTGAGCACAAATCACCCTTCATGGACATCACTTGTGGTGTGCCCCAGGGGTCAGTTTTGGGACCCAAACTCTTTATTTTGTATATAAATGACATATGCCAAGTATCAAAAATTCTGAAATTTATTTCGTTGCGGATGACACAAATATCCTTTGCACTGGTGAGAATTTGCAGCAGGTTTTAGAGGTGGTCACAACTGAAATGAAAAAGTTAACGCAGTGGTTCAACAAAAATAAATATCTCTAAATCTAAAAAACCAAAGATTATGTTGTTTGGAAATTATAAAATAAATCATGAAATAATGGTAACGATAGATGATACTAGAATAGAAACAGTACAGGAAAATAAGTTTCTGGGGGTGACGCTAGACAATAAAATCTGCTGGAAACCTCACATCAGTCACATCCGGGCCAAGTTGGCAAAATGTATAGGCATACTGGGGAAGACAAGACACATCTTGGACTATAAATCATTGGTCTTACTGTACAATTCACTGTTTTTACCTTATCTTAACTACTGTGTAGAAGTCTGGGGAAACACCTACAAGACCAACCTACAGTCAATATGCACATTACAAAAAAGAGCTATAAGGATAATAAATAATGTAGGATATAGAGACCATACCAATTCGTTGTTTTTAAAGTCACATGTCATAAAGTTAATCGATTTAGTTAAATTTAAGACAGCACAAGTAATGTACCCGGGCAATTAATAATCAACTCCCAACTAATATACAAAAAATATTTTAAAAAAGAGACAATAATCATAATTTGAGAGGAGACTTAAACTTTACAAAACCCAAGATACGAACAACCAAGAAAAGTATGTGCATATCTGTCTGTGGGGTGGATTTGTGGAACAGTCTGGAGCCGGAACTGAAACTATGTACAAACAGAAATCAATTCAAAAAGAGGTATATGTCATGGCGGCCTCTGGGCCGTCATTGGAATCATTATCTCCAGCTGCGCACAGATCCACAGGTGTTAATCACCAGCTGTTAAAAGCCAGCGTTGCTGACAGCTCAGTACGGAGTCGTCTGTCCTCCTCGTCAGAGAAAGAACCAGAACTCCGCTCTCTGGCCTCATCAAGGTATTCTCTTGTCTCGTCAGAAACTACCTCGTCAAGAACTGTCTTGTCTCACACTGACTCGTCAGAGTCTGTCTCGTCAAGAACTGTCTTGTCAAAAACTGTCTCGTCAGAGTCTGTCTCATCAGAAACCTCTCTGGCCTCGTCAAGGATCACTCCTGCCTCGTCTAGGACTTCTGTTCAAAGTCAAGCACGTAAGAGAGCTGTTTGTTACTCTACACCCAACCTCTATCCCTGTGCACAGGTGGACCCCCTTGGCGGCGGACCTGCGTCCCCAGCTGACGGGGTAACACCAACACGCCCACGTAGCGGTTCGCTACCACCACGACTACCGGTACGTCTTGCTCCACAAATTCCTGAACTGTTACTGTATCAGTTATAGGAGTACTGGCCACCGTTACCGGTGGAGTTTGTGTCATCGTCATCTGTCGTGTCATCGTCACCACGTTCTGTGGAATCACTCACCTCGTCATCATCTGGATTGTCATGGTCACCACGCTCAGTGGAGTCACTCGTCTTGTCATCAGCTGGACTATCATCGTCACCACATTCTGTGGAATCACTGGTCTTGTCATCAGCTGGTTTGTCATCGTCCCGGTCTGTGGTGTCACAGCCGGAGTCTCTGGAAGACCTGTCCTCGCCACAGTCACAGGTGGAAGCCTCAGCACGTTCACGGACGCCTTCACCTCCACGTTGCACGGCCGCTGGTTCTCAGCAGGGTGTAACCTGTGCTTCTCCCAAGTAAGCCTCACTACTGATAGCCTGTCATTAGTGTGGGACAAAAGTAATTGTCTGTGCTTATATGTTCCAGGGTTGCCGGGTCTCCGTCCAGAGTGCTCAGCTCCAGTGACCAGGATACTATCCACGCTCTCACATTTGCACTACACACCCTTTCACTATAATAAAGATTATTGTTCACTAATTTACCCGTGTCAGTGTCTGTCTCCTGGGTCCCGAAACATGTCAGTACGACTCCGTCACGTTGACCCAGCGGACAGCTCACTGTCGCGCTTAATTAACACTCTTAGCGCCCAGGTAGATTTGCTAGCCCACCAGCAGACAGTAATCTTGAATCAATTGACTAAAATTAATGGTCGGCTGGACTGTTTGGAGGGACACCAAACGTTTCCCCCGACCGCAAGTACTTCAACCCCTGCAGGCTTAGCGTCAGGACTAGCTAACACCTCCTCGTCCTCTCGCCTCACTCCTATTCCAACACCTGCCCGGTTCAGCGGAAAACTCGGGGAAGCTCAAGGATTCATTTTACAGTGTGAATCAGTTTTTCTGCGTGTGCCTGGGGATTTTTCCCTCGACTCTAGCCGGATAGGCTATGTCATAAATTTGCTGGCTGGTAGAGCCTTGGATTGGGCTTATTCGATCATGGCTAGACCTAGCTATTCTTTGCTTACCTACCAGGAGTTTGTGACTGAGTTTCTGTCTGTATTTGATCACACGGATAGGGGAGAGGTGTTGACAGAACGTTTTTTAAGCCTACAGCAGGGAAAGAGATCAGCTGCAGATTACGCCATTGACTTCCGGGTCTTAGCCGCAGAGATTGGGTGGGGGGAGCCATCTCTTTGTGGTATTTTTCTACGCAGCCTTAACGACGAGCTAAAGGATGAGTTAGCGGCACGGGATAAACCAGATAACTTGCACGATTTAATTGCTTTAGTGGTTAGTATCGATAGTAGGTTAAAGGAACGAGCGGCTGGTCGGCGAGTTACTTCCCGTCCGGTTAAACCCCGCCCTCGTGTCACTGACCCTCTTCCTCTCGCTTTACCCGCGTCAGAGAAGAGCCCGGATCAGGAAGCCATGATTGTTGGTCATTCTAAGGTGTCTGCAGCTGAGAAACAACGCCGTAGGGATCAAGGCCTGTGTTTTTATTGTGGGAAGGAGTCACATGAGGTTTCTGAATGTCCTAGTAAGTTAAAAAGGGAAGGCCCGTGGATCGCAGTAGGGGGATTCACGGGCAAGAATACAGAGGAACCCCTTACTTGTTGTCATTTACCCCTCAGACTCATTCATACTCACACAGAACACTCCACACTAGCGTTAGTCGATTCTGGAGCTGAGCAAAATTTCATTTCTAGAGACCTGGCAACCCGGATGGGCCTTAGTTGTCAGACTTTAGAACCCCCTGTCAGATTGATTACCCTGTCCAAGGCATCGTTGACTACCATTAACCTTCAGACAGCGCCTGTGTCCGTTATTGTTTCAGGAAATCACAGGGAGGAGATTCAGTTCCTAGTGCTCCCCATTTCCTCTTCGCCCGTTATTCTGGGATATCCCTGGCTGCGCCTACATAACCCCACTATTGATTGGCAAACTGGGAGAATAACAGCATGGAATACGTTCTGCCTTAGTGCCTGTCTCCAATCAGCGGCGTGCGCCCCATCCGTGAAAGTGCCTCTGCCCGATTAATCTCCACCGGATTTATCTAAGGTACCTGAGGTTTATCACGATTTGGGGCAAGTGTTCAGCAAATCTCGGGCGTTGTCTTTACCCCCCCATCGTCCGTATGACTGCGCCATTAATCTGAAGGCTGGGGCCCCACTACCTGCTAGCCGCCTTTACAGCCTGTCAGCCCCGGAGCGCAAGGCCATGGATACATACATTAAGGAATCCTTGGCCTCTGGTATCATCTGCCCGTCATCTTCGGCCGTGGGGGCCGGTTTTTTCTTTGTTGGTAAGAAGGACGGTTCACTACGCCCCTGTATTGACTTCCGGGGGCTGAATGAAATAACGGTCAAGGATAAATATACACTGCCCTTGATGAACACTGCGTTTGACTCCCTCCAGGGGGCATCATGGTTTACTAAACTGGACCTCAGGAATGCCTACCATCTAGTGCGCATTAGAGAAGGAGATGAGTGGAAGACGGCTTTTCGGACCCCCAGCGGTCATTTTGAGTACCTGGTAATACCGTTTGGGTTGACTAACGCCCCAGCCGTTTTCCAGCGTTTGATTAACGATGTACTACGGGATTTTTTGAACTCATTTGTTTTCGTTTATCTTGATGATATCCTCATCTTCTCCCGCTCACTAGAGGAACATCGAGTGCATGTCCGTAGGGTATTACAGCGCCTCCTGGAGAACCAGTTGTTCGCCAAGGCCGAAAAGTGTGAGTTTCACACTGATCAGACCTCCTTCTTAGGATTTATTATTGCTCGTAACCAGGTGATTCCTGACCCTGCCAAGGTCAAGGCAGTGGTGGAATGGCCTGCACCCACCTCCAGAAAGCAGCTTCAAGGGTTCCTGGGGTGTGCTAATTTTTATAGGAGGTTGGTGCCTAACTTTGGTAATATTGCTCGTCCTTTGACTGCTCTCACCTCCCCTAAGATTTCATTCTGCTGGAGTAAGGAAGCAGCCGATGCTTTTGAGAAGCTCAAGAGGGAGTTCGCCTCGGCCCGAGTCCTTACCCAGGTGGACCCGAAGCTTCAGTGCTTGGTGGAGGTGGACGCGTCTGATGCGGGAGTTGGAGCAGTACTCTCCCAACAATCTCCTGTGGATGGTAAGATTCGCCCTTGTGCTTTTTTCTCTCATCGTCTTTCCCCTGCAGAGAGGAATTACAGCATCGGGGACAGGGAGTTACTGGCTGTGAAATTGGCCTTGGAGGAATGGAGACATTGGCTGGAGGGGGCCGCTCAGCCGTTCGTGGTTTGGACTGATCACCGTAATCTGGAGTACCTCAGGACGGCTAAGCGCCTGAATGCACGCCAGGCTCGCTGGTCCCTTTTCTTTGGCCGGTTTAATTTTACCATCACGTACCGGCCGGGAAGCAAGAACGGTAAGCCGGACGCTCTCTCCTGGCAGTTTGACCCCCCATCCTCCGAGGACCAGGAGACCCCTATCCTGCCGCCTTCCTGCGTCGTGGGCGCCCTGTCCTGGGGAATCTGCAAGACGGTTCGCCAGGCCCAGAAGACTGAGCCGGACCCTGGGGGGGGGGGCCCGCTTGTTTGTTCCATGCGCTGTCCGAGGCAAGGTGATTGAGTGGGGTCACGCTTCCAAGTTGGCTTGTCATCCTGGAGTGGGTCGGACTGTGGATCTCCTCCAAAGGACCTTCTGGTGGCCAGGGTTGCGGAAGGACGTTGTTGGCTATATCCGGGCCTGCCCTCAGTGTGCCACCGGGAAGACGACGTCATCTCCCCCGGCGGGCTTACTTCATCCGTTACCTGTTCCTTCACGCCCCTGGTGTCATGTAGCTATGGACTTTGTGACTGGGTTACCCACTTCAGATGACTACACCACGGTGTTAACCATTGTTGACCGGTTCTTGAAGGCGGCCCATTTTGTGCCACTTCGGGGTCTGCCTTCGGCCCAGGAGACTGCGGACCTCCTGGTGCAACACGTGGTACGTCTTCATGGCATCCCTGCGGATATTGTGTCTGATCGAGGACCCCAGTTTGTATTTCAAGTTTGGAAGGCCTTCTGCACGGCACTTGGAGCCACTGCCAGCCTCTCCTCTGGCTATCATCCCCAAAGTAATGGTCAGTGTGAGAGGGCTAATCAGGAGCTGGAGGCCGCCCTCCGTTGTGTCATCTCCTCCTGCTCATCCTCCTGGAGCAAGTTCCTGCCCTGGATTGAGTACGCTCACAACGCCATGATCTCCACGGCCACGGGCGTCTCCCCGTTTAAAGCCTCGTGTGGGTTTGATCCTCCGTTGTTTCCTGAGGAGGAGAAGGAGGTAGCGGTTCCTTCAGTCCAGGCACATATTAAGCGCTGCCGGCGTGTGTGGCTCCTCGCTCGCCAAGCTTTGTTAAAGACCACTGAACGTAATATCCAGGTGGCCAACCGGCATAGGAGACCCGCCCTGGACTATAAGGTGGGTCAGAAGGTTTGGTTATCTACTCGGAATATTGGTGTGCCGGCTGAAAAGCGTAAGCTAACTAAACGCTTTATTGGTCCCTACACCATTAATCGGATTGTTAACCCTGTGTCTGTGCGCTTGTCTCTCCCCTCTTCGATGCGTATCTGCCCCACTTTTCATGTCTCCCAGGTCAAGCCGTACGTCTCTGACCCCCTGTGCCCTGCTCCCGCGGCACCCCCACCCCCAAGGATGATCGATGGCCATCTGGCCTGGGGGGTGACTGCCATCTTGGATGTTCGCAGGCGGGGTCGGGGCCTTCAGTATTTGGTGGACTGGGAGGGCTTTGGACCGGAGGATCGGTCTTGGATTCGCCCAGCGTTGATCTTGGATAAGCAGCTGATTCGCGACTTCCACCGGGCGAATCCAGGTAGGATTGGGCAGGTGCCTGGAGGCACTGCTAGAGGGGGGAGTACTGTCATGGCGGCCTCTGGGTCGTCATTGGCATCATTATCTCCAGCTGCGCACAGATCCACAGGTGTTAATCACCAGCTGTTAAAAGCCAGCGTTGCTGACAGCTCAGTACGGAGTCGTCTGTCCTCCTCGTCAGAGAAAGAACCAGAACTCCGCTCTCTGGCCTCGTCGAGGTATTCTCTTGTCTCGTCAGAAACTATCTCGTCAAGAACTGTCTTGTCTCACACTGACTTGTCAGAGTCTGTCTCGTCAAGAACTGTCTTGTCAAAAACTGTCTCGTCAGAGTCTGTCTCGTCAAGAACTGTCTTGTCAAAAACTGTCTCGTCAGAGTCTGTCTCGTCAGAAACCTCTCTGGCCTCGTCAAGGATCACTCCTGCCTCGTCTAGGACTTCTGTTCAAAGTCAAGCACGTAAGAGAGCTGTTTGTTACTCTACACCCAACCTCTATCCCTGTGCACAGGTGGACCCCCTTGGCGGTGGACCTGCGTCCCCAGCTGACGGGGTAACGCCAACACGCTCACGTAGCGGTTCGCTACCACCACGACTACTGGTACGTCTTGCTCCACAAATTCCTGAACTGTTACTGTATCAGTTACAGGAGTACTGGCCACCGTTACCGGTGGAGTTTGTGTCATCGTCATCTGTCGTGTCATCGTCACCACGTTCTGTGGAATCACTCACCTCGTCATCATCTGGATTGTCATGGTCACCACGCTCAGTGGAGTCACTCGTCTTGTCATCAGCTGGACTATCATCGTCACCACATTCTGTGGAATCACTGGTCTTGTCATCAGCTGGTTTGTCATCGTCCCGGTCTGTGGTGTCACAGCCGGAGTCTCTGGAAGACCTGTCCTCGCCACAGTCACAGGTGGAAGCCTCAGCATGTTCACGGACGCCTTCACCTCCACGGTGCACGGCCGCTGGTTCTCAGCAGGATGTAACCTGTGCTTCTCCCAAGTAAGCCTCACTACTGATAGCCTGTCATTAGTGTGGGACAAAAGTAATTGTCTGTGCTTATATGTTCCAGGGTTGCCGGGTCTCCGTCCAGAGTGCTCAGCTCCAGTGACCAGGATACTATCCACGCTCTCACATTTGCACTACACACCCTTTCACTATAATAAAGATTATTGTTCACTAATTTACCCGTGTCAGTGTCTGTCTCCTGGGTCCCGAAACATGTCAGTATAAACATTATTTGCTGAAAGGATATATGTTAGAAGGGTAGTATTTATATGTACGATTCACTATGCTCACTCTGGGACATTATGGGACACTATGGAATGGTGGGTGGGACAGCACTGTGTATATCTGTGTTGTTTGAGGCTGGTTTTGATGTATGGACATCAATGTATGTTTGGATGGATGGGTGTTAATGTTGATATGTAAAAAATACAGTAAATTGTTTACTTGGGGTCTTAAAGGTGGTAATTTGTATATAATTCACATGGGTGTATTTATGGAAAAGAGGAGATGGAATTAATAAGTGTTCACTTCTTCCTTCTCCCTTTCGAACACTGTATACTGTTACTTTATTGGATTTGTCATTTGTTACCTCCGCCAAGAGGAGGAGGTTATGTGATCATCAGCGTTGGTTTGTCTGTCTGTTTGTTTGTTTGTCTGTTTATTAGCAAGATAACTCAAAAAGTTATGGACGGATTTTCCCTCCGCCAAGAGGAGGAGGTTATGTGATCATCAGCGTTGGTTTGTCTGTTTGTTTGTCTGTTTGTTAGCAAGATAACTCAAAAAGTTATGGACAGATTTTCATGAAATTTTCACAGATTGTCAGAAATGTGGTATCCTACAGATGATTAGATTTTGGTGGTGATCCGGATCACCGTCTGGATCCAGGAATTACCATTATGTAGCCAAGACACCGTGGAATCTGTAGTGTGTCAACGGATTTGATACCTGTCAAGTGACAATTCCCCGGGCAGCCGTAGTGGCTGCGCAAAAACCAGCTCTGCCGGGGAAACTTCCAGATCCTCTTTCGGCGCGGAGCGCAACCCCAATATAAAGCCCATGGCAGCCCGTCTACCCAATTTGCATCCGTCAACCTGAGAGCTGCTTTCAGTGATCTATGAAAACGCTCGCAAAACCCATTGGCCTGTGGGTTGTACGCGGTTGTGCGGTGAATTGGAACACCCAGGCTATTTTAGCAAACACGGGCGTATTGCCATTTCTGTACGCCAAAAAGAAAAAAAATATATATATATACGGGAAAAAAAATTATTGAGAGTGTGGAGGAACACCTCATGTGTGACCCCCACAGCGTATGGGGCTGACAGAGCACTCAGCGTGAGCAATTATCAGAACAGTGAGAGGTATGGACTGATCATTATGCAGATGCGCCTCCCTCCAATCCCGGCGCCAGTAATCCTGATATGTGTGAGTCTAATGCAAATGTAAGATAAGCCTTTATTAGTCCCACAATGGGGAAATTCCAGGATTGCAACAGCACAGGGATAGCAACACTCAGAGCAACAATCAGAAGGCAAGAAAAAAAACCAAACAAGAACAGCTAATATACATTTGTACATATTACTATATATATATATATATATATATATATATATATATATATATATATATACACAGACACACAGTGTCTGTGTCCATGCTTTCCTGCTGTATACTGTGATGCTAATGTGCCATGCATGCATTGTCTGAGCTGGGTATATAAGTTGACTGCATATCTCGCTCTCTCTCTTTTTGATCACTCGCATTGTTTGTTGCTGACTTTGAGACACATCGTGGAGGATGAATAAAGCACCCTTTTAAACTTCAGTTCACCGTGTCCGCCTGCACTTATTTTGTTCCTCCACAAACATTTAAGCAGAAACTCTCCTCTTAAGTTTCATGGCATTTACATCACACACAACATGACATTTGCATCACACTGCATTAAACATCCTTCCTCCTTGACTCCTTCCTGCTGTCTCACCAGGAACCTCCTGCTCTTTGTTCTCCTATGCTTATCCACTGTCTCCTGTCTGAGATGCTAGATAATCTGGCTCCCCCAAGGTGCTACAATACACATGTGAATACTATAAATATAGCAGCTCATTTCACTGTCAGTTCATTTACAGCTAGAGCATCCAAGACACCAAAGCTGTGTGAATTATAGGAGGTTACATTAGAAAGTCATTCAACCAAGCTGTGTGAATTATTGGAGATTACATTAGAAAGTTGTTCAACTGTAGCAGTTATGCCTCGTTCAAGAACTAAAAGTGTGGAGCAACGAAGAAGAAAGAGTGCAGATCTCATGAAAAAGAAGAGGCAATCTGAGACAAATGACACTGCCGAAGCTCGACGTGCTTCTGTCAGGAAAAGTATGCAGAAGCATAGACAGGAAGAGTCACCTGATGCTGCCGAGGCTCGACGTGCTTCTGACAGAGCACAAAAACAAAGACTTAGACAGGAACAGTCACTTGATGCTGCCGAGGCTTGACGTGCATCTGTCAGGAAAAGTATGCAGAAGCACAGACAGGAAGAGTCACCTGATGCTGCCGAGGCTCGACGTGCTTCTGTCAGGAAAAGTATGCAGAAGCATAGACAGGAAGAGTCACCTGATGCTGCCGAGGCTCGACGTGCTTCTGACAGAGCACAAAAACAAAGACTTAGACAGGACCAGTCACTTGATGCTGCTGAGGCTCGATGTGCTTCTGTCAGGAAAAGTATGCAGAAGCATAGACAGGAAGAGTCACCTGATGCTGCCGAGGCTCGACGTACTTCTGACAGAGCACAAAAACAAAGACTTAGACAGGAACAGTCACTTGATGCTGCCGGGGCTCGACGTGCTTCTGTCAGGAAAAGTATGCAGAAGCATAGACAAGAACAAATAGCAGAAGAGGCTGAAGCTCGAAGGATCACAGAGGAAAAATAGGATGCAAGTTCGCAGACAACAGAATAAAGAATTGACTGTGGAAGAAAGTGCAGCAGTCTTCATGTCTAAGATAAAGGAAGGGCCAATTTATGCCTGCTGTTCATGCCACCGACTGCATTACCGATGATCAGTTGTGGAGATGAAGGATGAAAAGTACAGCAAAAACACAGGAACAATTCAGGATATTCTGAAAAAAGGCAATGGAATGCTTACACACGACAAGTACTGGGTCTGCAACACCTGTCATTTGTCAATGAAGCGTGGAAAAGTCCCCACCCAATCATGGATTAATGGTTTAGGCCTGGATGAAATACCAGCGCCACTGGCTGATCTGAGGCCTCTAGAGCTGAGACTTATCAGTCAGAGAATCGCATTTAGAAGCTGGTAGGTCTGCCAAAAGGAGGTCAGAAAGCTATCCACGGAAGCGCAGTAAATGTACCATCTAAGCTTCAGCCAGTGGTATCATTGCTGCCAAGACTTCCTGACACAGCAGAGGTGGTGGCACTGAAAGTGAAGAGAAAGCTTTGCTACAGAGGGCATTACATGCACGAATATATTCGGCCTAAAAAGGTGATGGAGGCACTCCACTGGCTGAAGCAGAACAACCCTCTGTATAAGGACGTCATTTTGTGCCCGGATTGGGAAAACGGGTGGGAAGGCGATGATCCAGATCTTTGGGAAGCATTAGCTAAAGCCTGTCCCGAGCAAATGGAAGTGGATGAACCAGCATCACCTGCTCCTCTGTCACCGCTGCCAACCGGGAACAATTACCTCATCCTAGCACACTTGGCTAAGAGGCGCAACTTGAAAATAAAGGATGTCCCTGGGGACGGTAACTGCTTCTTTCATGCTGTCTCAGCATCACTCACTGCAGTTGGAGTACAGAGCATGAGTGGGCATAACATACGACAGAACCTCATTGAATATCTCGAGACATCACCTCTCAAGCAGTACTACTTTGGCTTTCTGCAGCTGCACAACAGTGCACACCAGTCGCCTGTGCGTGAAAACCTGAGTCAGCAGCAAAGTAGAGCATTCTACATGTACATTGATGGACTAAGAAATGGTGCCTGGGTGGATAATCTTGCAGTTCAAGGCGTTGCAGACATGTTGAATCTAAACATCGAGGTCATCAACACCATCTCTCCTGAATGGCCACATGACATTCATCCCCGAGGTCGCAGAAGTGACGTCACTATAACAATTGGTCTGATGGGTGAGCTCCGGTAAGAGCCGGGGGGGTGGGCTATGCATCTATGTTAACAAGAACTGGTGCGTCAATGCCACGTTAGTGTCTAAACACTGCTCTCCGGAGTTCCTTATTGTAAATTGCCGGCCATATTATTTGCCGAGGGAATTCAGCAACGTGTTTGTAGCTGGTGTTTACATAGCGCCAAGCGCTAATGCTAAAGCTAATGCTAAGAAGGCACTCGGGGAACTGCACAATGCGATTAGTGAAATCTAAACTTCACACCTGGACAGTTTTGTGGTGGTTGCGGAGGATTTTAACCACACCAGCCTAAAGACTGTGCTCCCCAAGTTTAAACAATGTGTAGACTTTAAGACCAGAGGAGAGAATATGTTGGACTTACTGTACACAAACACAGATGCATATAAGGCGATACCCCGCCCCCATCTCGGCCTTTCTGATCACATATCCGTGATGCTGCTGCCTGCCTACAAACCTTTATTGAAGCACAGCAGGCCAGCAGTGAAACAAATTAGAATTTGGCCAGAGTGCAACCTCTGCACTGAAAGACTGTTTTCTGCACACAGACTGGGAGGTCTTCAAAATAGCAGCCTCCCAGGAAGACAAGATAGATGTGGAGGAGTATGCTGAAACGGTCACCAGCTACATCGCGAAGTGCACAGAGGATGTTACTACAGTGAAGACCATCACTATGCGGGGTAACCATAGATAGATAGATAGATAGATAGATAGTTTATTTCGAACAAAAAAAAATATAACAAAAACAAGTAAATGGCAAATGCAATAAAGTAACAGTATACACTGTTCGAAAGGGAGAAGGAAGAAGTGAACACTTATTAATTACATCTCCTCTTTTCCATAGATACACCCATGTGAATTTTATACAAATTACCACCTTTAAGACCCCAAGTAAACAATTTACTGTATTTTTTTACAAATCAACATTAACATCCATCCATTCTAACATACATTGATGTCCATACATCAAAACCAGCCTCAAACAACACAGATATACATAGTGCTGTCCCACCCACCATTCCACAGTGTCCCATAATGTCCCATAGTGAACATAATGAATCGTACATATAAATACTACCCTTCAAACATATATCCTTTCAGCAAATGGTGTTTATACCTCTTTTTGAATTGATTTCTGTTTGTACATAGTTTCAGTTCCGGCTCCAGACTGTTCCACAAATCCACCCCACAGACAGATATGCACAGACTTTTCTTGGTTGTACGTATCTTGGGTTTTGTAAAGTTTAAGTCTCCTCTCAAATTATGATCACTGTCTCTTTTTTAAATATTTTTTGTATATTAGTTGGGAGTTGATTATTAATTGCCCTGTACATTACTTGTGCTGTCTTAAATTTAACTAAATCAATGAACTTTATGACATGTGACTTTAAAAACAACGAATTGGTATGGTCTCTATATCCTACATTGTTTATTATCCTTATAGCTCTTTTTTGTAATGTGCATATTGACTGTAGGTTGGTCTTGTAGGCGTTTCCCCAGACTTCTACACAATAGTTAAGATGAGGTAAAAACAGTGAATTGTACAATAAGACCAATGATTTATAGTCCAAGATGTTTCTTGTTTTCCCCAGTATGCCTATACATTTTGCTAACTTGGCCCAGATGTGACTGATGTGAGGTTTCCAGCAGATTTTATCGTCTAGCGTCACCTCCAGAAACTTATTTTCCTGTACTGTTTCTATTCTGGTATCATCTATCGTTACCATTATTTCATGATTTATTTTATAATTTCCAAACAACATAATCTTTGGGGTTTTTTTAGATTTAGAGATAATTTATTTTTGTTGAACCACTGAGTTAATTTTTCCATTTCAGTTGTGACCACCTCTAAAACCTGCTGCAAATTCTCACCAGTGCAAAGGACATTTGTGTCATCCGCAAACAAAATAAATTTCAGAATTTTTTATGCTTGGCATATGTCATTTATATACAAAATAAAGAGTTTGGGTCCCAAAACTGACCCCTGGGGCACACCAAAAGTGATGTCCATGAAGGGTGATTTGTGCTCACCAATTTGTACAAATTGTTGTCTGTTACTTAAATAACTTTCCACCCAACTCAGTCCTACCCCTCTTATCCCATACCTTTCCAGTTTCCTTAGTAGTATTCTGTCGTCAATGGTGTCAAAAGCTTTTTTTAAATCTATAAATACTCCTACAGCAAACTTTTTTTTATCTATACAACTAGTAATTTCTTCTATAAGTTCGATCAGTGCCAAAGATGTAGATTTATCTGCTCTAAAACCATACTGGCTATCTGTAAGGAGGTTGTGTTTTTCAATGAAATCATCCAGTCTCTTAGTGAATATTTTTTCAAGTATTTTGGAGAATTGTGAGAGTAAAGAGACTGGCCTGTAATTTGTGAAACAATGACTGTCTCCTGTTTTGTAAAGAGGTGTTACTTTTGCTATTTTCATTTTGTCTGGAAATGGAAGTGTTTGTCTGGAAACCATAAGTCCTGGATGACTGCAGAGGTGCGCTCGCTGCCTACAGCCAGAGATGCAGCCTTCAGAGCGAAGGACAGAATCACCCTCCGCCAGGTCTGCGCTCTCAAAGGGAATTAAGGCGGCAAAGCGAGCCTATGCGGAGAAAATCCAGGGACACCTCTGTGACACAGGAACACCAAGCAAATGTGGCAGGGAGTTCAGACACTGACGGGCTATAAGTCTAGGCAGGGGGTCGATGATGACGACGCTTCACTTCCAGACAGGCTTAACGACTTCTTTGCATGTTTTGAAGCATCAAACTCGACAATCCGAGGGAGGGCTGGCCCACCCCCACCATCGGTCGGACCAGCTTTTACCATCAACACAGCGGACATACGGAGGACCCTAACCAGAATCAACCCACGCAAAGCTGCAGGTCCGGACAACATTCTGGGATGTGTGCTCCGAGACTGCGCGAGCGAGTTGGCGGATGTCCTGACTGACATTTATAACATCTCCCTCAGTCAGGCTATCGTTCCCAGATGCTTCAAGACCTCTATCATTGTACCGGTGGTAAAGAAACCAGTTGTGTCCTGTTTGAATGACTATCGTCCTGTTGCACTGACACCAACTGTGATGAAGTGTTTTGAACGGCTTGTCAAACCACACATTACAGCCTGCCTCCCTGCATCACACGACCCGCTCCAGTTTGCATATCATTCAAACCGCTCCACGGAGGATGCTATAGTCACCACCCTACACTCTGTCATCACCCACCTGGACCAGAAAGACACCTACGCCAGACTCCTGTACATTGATTTCAGTTCAGCATTCAACACCATTATTCCCCAGAGACTGATGGAGAAATTACTCCTTCTCAGTCTGAACACCGCCACATGTCTCTGGATCCTGGATTTCCTGACTGAGAGACCTCAGTCTGTCCGGGTTGGAAACAACATCTCCAACTCTGTCACGCTGAGCACCGGATCCCCTCAAGGCTGTGTACTCAGTCCACTGTTGTTTACACTTCTAATGTAACACATTAGAAGTGCACACAGTGCATTGTGTGTCTGCACACAGTGCAGACACACAATGCTCTGCACTGTGTGTCTGTGTGTGTGTATATATACTGTATATTTTATAGTAATATGTACATATGTATATTAGCTGCTCTTGCTTGCTTGTTTTTTTTTTTTTTTTTTTTTTTTTTTTTTCTTGCCTTCTGATTGTTGCTCTGAGTGTTGCTATCCCTGTGCTGTTGCAATCCTGGAATTTCCCCGTTGTGGGACTAATAAAGGCTTATCTTATCTTATCTTATCTTAACACATGATTGTGTATCCAGACACGAGGGGAACCAGATTATTAAGTTTGCAGACGACACCACGGTGGTGGGACTTATTCAGAGGGATGAGGAATCAATGTACAGGGAAGAAGTGAGAGACCTGGAGGGCTGGTGCAGGGAGAACAATCTGGTGCTCAACGTGGACAAAACGAAGGAGATGATTATCGACTTCCGGCGGTCACAGCCTGAGTACGTCCCCCTCAGCATCGGCGGCCGTTTAGTGGAGAGAGTGGAGAACATCAAGTTCCTCGGAGTGCAGATCTCGCAGGACCAGACCTGGAGCAAGAATTCCTTGGGGATCAGGAAGCGGGCTCAGCAGAGACTGCACTTCTTGAGGAAACTCAAACAGGCCTCTCTCCCCATCTGCATCCTCAGGACTTTCTACAGAGGTGTGGTGGAGAGTGTTCTGACGTACTGCATTGCTACATGGTACTCCAGCTGCAGTATGTCAGACAAAAAAGCCCTGCAGAGGATAGTCAAGGGGGCTGAGAGGGTAATTGGAGTCTCCCTCCCCTCTGTCCAAGAACTTTTTCAGAACCGTTGTAGGAGCAGGGCACTGAACATTGTCAAGGACCGTTCTCACCCTCTGCATTAACACTTTGAACTTCTTCCATCTGGTAAACGATTCCGGAGCATCAGAGGCAGAACCACCAGACTGATCAACAGCTTCCTTCCACAAGCTGTCAGGATGCTGAACAGTTGACCCGGAATCTCTCATACACACTACTGCACCTACGGACATTTTGTATATTATTTGTATATTATAGTGAGTTAGTTTTTTTTTCTTTTTTTCCCCAAGTATGTCTCAGGTATGTGTGAATGGATGGGGGGGGGGGGTGGGGGGGGGTGGGGGGGTGAAGCTATGTGTGAGTGTGTCTTAAATCATACTGCTTTTATTTATATGGATGCCGAGAGAAACACAATTTCATCTTGCCTGCACTACAGTTGTATGTACAGCAATATGGCTGCACGGTGGAGCAGTGGTTTAGCACTGTGGCAGCACAGTTTTACCCTCGGCCGGGGGATAGCGGGGATCATGAGATCGTGGGTTCGATCCCAGCCCCCGACCAACAGTGAACTGTGTGGAGTTTGCATGTTCTCCCCGTGTTGCGTGGGTTTACTCCGGGATTTCTCCGGTTTCCTCCCGCATACCAAAAACATGTAGGTTTAGGGCGCTCACGCACGCAGCGACCAGCAGCCTGTGGCTTGTCACCAGACTGCAAACCAAGTCTACCTACGGGTACAAATAAGTAACAAAAAAAAAAAAAAAAATATGACAATAAAGTTTGATTTAATTTGATTTGATTTGATTTGAAATGGGATAAGGAAGAAATGATTAGATTTTGGGAGTGATCCGGATCACCGTCTGGATCCAGCAATTTTTTAAATGATTCTTTATCATTGCGAGATAGGGCCATTTTTACCATATGTGTATATAACTCCACAATAAATGGTCAGGACGCTTGCAAAAAAAATACAGCATAAGATCCCAATAGGTTCTAGGAAATATCAAAGACTCATCCGGATCCTGCAAAAAATCCGGATACTGTGATCAAGAGCTGGAAATAACAGGGGATCTTTGGAATTTTCATCACTGTAAGGTAACAAATTAAGATATACAATAAACACCAAAATATAGCCAAGACACTGAAGAATCAGTAGTGTGCCAATGGATTTGTTGTATCTTCAAAAGCTATGGAGCTATATCCAGAAGAAAACCGCTATTACCGAAAAAGTGATTTTTGTCAATAACTACTGAACTAATAAAGATATCAATGTCAATTCAATTGCTAAAGGTATGTTTTGATGGTCAAGGCATCTGAAAATATATACAAAATAAATGTAGGACTATTATATCTGGGGAAAATCCCAATATTAGGGGGAACTGAGGTACTTGGCGGAGGTCTGCGCTCTCCGAGTGCTTTTTTAGTTATTAGTTCAGTAGTTATTGACAAAAATCACAGTCCATCCATCCATCCATCCATCTTCTACCGCTTTTCCAGAGGTCCGGGTCGCGGAGGCAGCAGTTGAAGCAGAGAAGCCCAGACTTCCCTCTCCCCAGCCACCTGCTCCAGCTCTTCAGAGGGGATACCAAGGCGTTCCCAGACCAGCTGGGAGACATAGTCTCTCCACCGAGTCCTGGGTCTGCCCCGGGGTCTCCTCCCAGTGGGACGTGCCTGAAACACCTCAAGTGGGAAGCGTCCAGGAGGCATCCTAATCAGATGCCCATACCACCTCAACTGACTCCTTTCAATGTGGAGGAGCAGCGGTTCTACTCTGAGCCTCTCCCGGATGACTGAGCTCCTCACCCTATCTCTGAGGGTGAGTCCAGCAATCCTACGGAGAAAGCTCATTTCAGCCGCTTGTATCCGCGATCTCGTTCTTTCGGTCATTACCCAAAGCTCGTGACCATAGGTGAGAGTAGGAACGTAGATTGACTGGTAAATTGACAGCTTTGCCTTAGAACTAAGCTCCCTCTTCACCACAACAGACCGGTACAACGTCCGCATCACTGCAGATGCTGCTCCAATCCGTCTGTCGATCTCTGGCTCCATTTTCCCCTCACTCGTGAACAAGACCCCAAGACACTTAAACTCCTCCACTTGGGGCAGGAGCCTGTCCCCAACCCGGAGAGGACAATCCACCTTTTTCCGGCTGAGGACCATGGACTCGGACTTGGAGGTGCTGATTCTCATCCCAGCCGCTTCACACTCAGCGGCAAACTGTCCCAGCAAGAGCTGTAGGTCATTGCTGGATGAAGCCAACAGGACAACATCATCTGCAAACAACAGAGATGAGATCCTGTGGTCACCAAGCATGACACCCTCCATTCCCTGGCTGCGCCTAGAAATCCTGTCCATAAAAATTATGAACAGGATCGGTGACAAAGGGCAGCCCTGGCGTCCAACTCTCACTGGGAATGACTCCGACCGAGTGTTGGCAATACGAACCAAACTCTCACAACGGTCATACAGAGACCGAATAGCTCGTAACAACAAGCCCGATACCCCATACTCCTGAAGCACCCCCCACAAAAATCCACGAGGGACGCGGTCAAATGCCTTCTCCAAGTCCACAAAACACATGTAAACTGGTTGGGCAAACTCCCACGAACCCGCAAGAATTCTCGAGAGGGTAAAGAGCTGGTCCGATGTGCCATGGCCAGGACGAAAACCACATTGCTCCTCCTGAATCCGAGGTTCGACCAACGGCCGGACTCTCCTCTCCAGTACCTTGGCATAGACCTTCCCAGGGAGGCTGAGGAGTGTGATCCCTCTAAAGTTGGAGCACACCCTCCGGTCCCCTTTTTTGAAGAGAGGAACCACCACCCCGGTTTGCCATGCCAAAGGCACTGCCCCCGACCTCCACGCAATGTTGCAGAGGCGTGTCAACCATGACAACCCAACAACATCCAGGGCCTTGAGGTACTCAGGGCGAATCTCGTCCACCCCCGGGGCCCGGCCACCAAGGAGATTTTTAACCACCTTGGCGACCTCAGCCCCTGTGATAGGCGAGTCATCCCCCTCGTCCCCAAACCCTGCTTCCTCTGTGGAAGGCATATCAGTGGGATTGAGGAGATCCTCGAAGTATTCCTTCCACTGCCCGACGATATCCCCAGTTGAAGTCAACAGTGTCCCATCAGCACCATACACAGTGTGGACAGGGAGCTGCTTTCCCCTCCTGAGCTGCCGAACAGTTTGCCAGAATCTCTTTGAAGCCGACCGAAAGTCTTGTTCCATGGCCTCACCGAACTCCTCCCATACCCGGGTTTTTGCTTCAGCAACCACCCGAGCTGCACTCCGCTTGGCCTGCTGGTACACCTCAGCTGCTTCGGGAGTCCCACAAGCCAACCAAGCTTGACAGAACTCACAAATCGCAAAACTCAAAAACTCAAAAATCACAGTCTTTGATTATAAATATTACCAACCAACCAATGATAAATATTTAGTCACTGCCCTTGAATTAGGTGTTATAAAGTTATCTTTTGGTTTCTCAGCTTCAATGGCCTCCCATGAATCACTCAAGCCACTTGAATCAGATTCTTAATAAATTGAAGAACATTAATTGGAAGTATTGAAATTTGTTTAACAAGAGCATTCTGAGGTGAGTGCAAGATCCCCCGCTTCCATTTTCTTTGAAGATCCCAAGACTTACTGAGAGACAGCAGTTTTCAACTTTTCAATATAATTACTGTGGCAGAACCAAATTATGATAAACCCATCATCCATGAATATACAACAAAGTATACAACCCATAGCTGTTGGACAGGATTCCGAGGTGAACCTGTGTAGCAAGTTTGGTGACCCTAGACAGCTGTACACATTCTACAGTAATAGTGCAAATGAAATGCTAACCTTGACCTTTGACCTTTTGACCCCAAACCCATAGCCTGAGGTCACGATCCCAAGGCGAACCTGTGTACCAGGTTTGGTGGCCCTAGCTTTACTCATTTTATAGTAATAGTAAATGTAGTATTTAGCAGTCCCTCCAGGAATTTGCGGGATGTTTTTATGATTGATGTGACCCAAAAAGCCTGAATCTGTGGAAGCTTTTTAAAAAAAAGTTGTGATAAAAGTTATGTCTTGAGTGTTTTATTTTTTTGTTTTTATTTTTTTTATTCTTTTGCACTCAAAGTTGTGGGAAGAATTTACAAATTTTAAAGCAGATGGTTTTTCCATAGTTTACTGCAATGATATTCTATAACACCACAAGAAAAGCACAGGATTGTCAAAAAATTTCCAATTAAACAATGATTTGTAAGTTAAGCAGAAAATTCTGCGACACAGAAAAAACTCTTGTGCAATAGCAAATACAGACTTTAACACAATATCGATTACAACAACTAAATTGCATTGCATACATGTTAAACAGTATAGATTTGGAAATTATTGGCACCACCTTCATTTGAAAACTCCATAACCACAGCAGTCCCCAACCTCTAGTTACGAAGCACAAAGAAAAAGGAAATAATGCTTTATTCTGTTGCTCTGTATTGTCTAGTGAAGTCTTTGTTTCTCTGAAAAAAATTACTGAATAGTCTCTCTCTTTCCATGCCTGACTTCTACTTGTCTGTCTACAGTATATGCTGCACGTCTTTTCACACACTGGGAGTCGTACCAGGAGGAGGGGCTCTCCTTGGGGGTTTGCTGGGGGCGCATGTTGGTCCGTGTCCAGACCGGAGAATCACAGCTTTAAAGCTCACTGACAAGATGTAGAGAAGATTTTACCTTAAAAGATGTACAAAATGGAACTGGCTGTAGTGTTAGATATGCTTGTTTGTGGTTTTATGGTGTCTCTCCTCACACTCGCTCCCGCGACAATATGCTTTCAGACAGGCAGACTTTTTTTTTCAACACAAACCTGGCACTTTGTAGACGTGGTCAGGACGGAGACGCAATGAGACATCCATCGGCGGGCCGGGGGAGACAGAGAAAGGCACGGTGTGGGAAAACTTGCGGGTGAGTGTTGTTTTTTTTTTTTCTTTCAATCACACTCTTGTTTTTTACTGATGTGTTCTGTTAATACTCACTGTAAACACGGAAGTGAGCGGGGTGCAGCGATGCATTTGATTGGTTAGACTGAGAGTTTCAGCGCTACTCAGGGACAAATTTGATTGGCGAAGTTGGTGAAAGTTGACGAGGATTGGCCAAAATTGCGGGAAAGTTGCGGTGATTGGACAAAGTTGTAAGATCACACAAAAGATGTGGTGAATCACTGATTTCATCTGAATTAGTGCGATCGCAACATCGCAAAATCCTGGAGGGACTGATTTACCATAGTCCAATTGCAATGTTAACTTTGAACTTTGACCTCTGACCCCTTGATGCCAAACCCATAGTAAGGTCAGGGTGTAAGTCGTCCAAGATGTGTATTAGATACAACTATTGTATCGATTTGAAAAGCCTACATCATTTCTTTCAGTAGTTATTCTGTTTAGATTTAGGGAAACTCTGACCTCTGACCACAAGGTCATCATCCGATGAGAGTGAGACTGCAATATGTGCATCATCAGAGTATATCAAACCATGGTACCAAGTTTCAAAACAATCAGAAGAAAACTGTAGGAGGAGTTGATTTCACAAGACAGTTACTGTCTATGAAGTGAGGTGAAACAGGAGGTCATAGGTCAGGGGCTACAACTCCTACAAAAATCATCCGATCAGAACTAAATTAAAATATGCGCATCCTCAGTGTAGATCAAACCATGGTACCAAGTTTCAAAACAATCAGCCCAAAACTGTAGGAGGTGCTGATTTCATAAAAGTGGGACAGACGGACAGAGGGATGGACTGACCAAATAATATGATCCCCCTTCGATTTTCGTCCAAAGGGCTCTTCGACTTCTTTGGGCTTCGACCAGCGGGGGATAAAAAAAAAACAAAACTACCTCACAGTACTATTACCCCTCTGTGGATCACCACTTATCATAGTGAAGGGTTTTTTGTGGCCCAAGAGCAATGTTATCAGGGGCAACTTGCCTCTGGTAGTGTCTCCAAAGACAAATTGGTACTGGGTGAAAGGCCAGACCAAGAGCAATTCAGCCGATTCCCATAAAAAAGTTAAAAATACAAGGACCTAGTGTACACCACCTGGTACGGGGGTTACTGGGCCCCCACCCTGGAGCAAGGCCAATGGGCATGGCTCGATGACAACTACTGTACCTAGTGACTGGGTTTCTGTCCATAGACCTAGCTGGGCTCAGCCTGAATGAGCCACATGGGTCCATGCACCAGTGGGCTCACGACCTACAGGAGGGATCATCAGGGGTGCGATGTGCATTGTGTGGCAGTCGGGCCTTCTCTGCTTAAACTGTTGCCCCCACAACCCCAGCCATTGGATAAGAAGTGGAGGATGGATGGATGGATATTATTATTCCAAAACTATTATTACTCTTCTTTCGGCTTTAGGACTGTGACTAGGATTCTTCTTTGACTTGGCACAGAGGCGTCGTCTCTTCGAATTTAGTCTGCTGGTAGGATCATTAGCTTCCCCAGGCGAGCCCGGGTACTGGCGGAGGGCGCGACGAGAACGCTGATCCATTAAGCATGCCCCAAATCCAACTTATCTTGGAGTGACCCTTGATAGGACCTTATCCTTCAAGGAACATCTAAAGGGGACGGCTGCTAAGGTGAAAGTACGAAACAACCTGCTCTGCAAGCTCGCTGGTGCAAAATGGGGGGCGGCAGTGTCCACCCTGCGCACCTCAGCACTGGCCCTTTCATACTCTGTAGCAGAATATTGTGTCCCTGTCTGGTCCAGGTCATCTTACACACACCATGTAGACACCCAGCTCAACTCAACCATGAGAACTGTAACTGGAACAATCCGCTCAACACCACTCCCCTGGCTCTCTGTACTGTCAAACATAGCCCCTCCACACATCCGGCGAGCAGCATTAACTCAAAGGATGCTCCAAAAAGTTAAAGATTTTCCTCACTTACCAATCCATGCAGATATCTACACCCCACCCACTGCCCGACTTTCATCCAGACGGCCGATTTGGAAAAACCCTCCCCCAGCTGACTTTACCATCCAGACAGCTTGGCAAGAGGAATGGGAGACCAAGGAGGTCCCAAACAAACAGCTGGTGATAAACCCCAACCAACAGGTCCTGGGCACCAACCTCCCAAGGAGACAGTGGTCTACACTCAATCGCTTCAGGACTGGACATGGCCCCTGCTTGGCCAGCCTTCACAGATGGGGCAGTAGCCCTAGCCCACTGTGCGCATGTGGAGAGGAGCAAACTATGGAACACATCATAGAGGCTTGCCCGCTCCAAAGACTGGAAGGAGGATTACACACCCTCCATACAGCAAACCAGGAGGCAACTGCTTGGCTTAAGGACTTTGCATTCGCTAAATAAATAAAATAAATTACTCTTCTTATATATTTGGTCAAATATTCTACAGTAGTGGATCACTTTTTCCAGTGCTATGAAGGGACCTAACAGCAGTAATTGTTGGTGTTACAGTAAGCCATTAGTACTAGACTATATCTTCACACAAAAGACTCAGAAATTTTAGAAGATAAAATATAAGGTAACAAAACCTTAAACTGATCAATCTGACTTCTGGACAAAAATGTGTAGGCTTTACACACTAAACTATCATAAATATTAGTCACTGTCACAGTATTAAGTGTTATACAGTTACCTTGTGCGTTCTGCCCAAAAGCATAATCATTAGGGGCATGGTGAGGGGGCTGCCCTGAACTAAAGGAAGTGGACCCACTTGAACCTGATAATGTACCAAAAATGATGACAATAATTGAAATTATGAAAAATATGCTCAAAAAAATAGACTACTCACAGTTATAATCAAATGTTGCAATCTAAAGTTACTGTTAATAGTGGTAAAACACTAATACCTGTCTAGCCCTCAAAAACATTTTTCAGCATTAATGAAAACAACTAAATGTGAATAATCTTTTACAGCCTTTCTCAAGCATTTGGTTTCAGTGCATCTCTTTAAATTTCTAAGAACGCATTCAACTCCGCCCTCACGCTTACATCACTACTGCTAAGCTTAGCTCCTTGCTCTTAGAAATTCATGTTTTATTGAACAAACCTCCCAATAATTATTTTTGCAAAAATGTAAAAAACTCAAAATGCACAGTTTCAAATTATTATGCACAACAGTTTCAAAATGTTTTATTGGTTGGAAAAAACTGAAAATGATCATTTGTTGAATTTGCAACATTAGGAAGTCATATTTACTGAAATCAAAAGCAATTTCAATCAAAAACATCTTAATAGATAGATAGATAGCCTTTATTGTCATTATACAAACAAATGTACAATGAGATTTAAGCATCTCCTTCAGTGCAACATATGTAAAAGAGAAAGATAAAAAAGTATAAAAACAATAAATTCCTCCAATAAATAATGTATAATGTGTACAGTGTACGTAATCTAAGATAAAAATAAGTTATATATACAATATAAAAATAAAAAAAATATTAAAAAGATTGCACAGCATTCTGGACCATAAATGTCAATTACACAGTGATGTGTTTAGAGGTATACAGGGAGGGTCAGGGAGGGTTAGACTGAGAATTCAGAGCCATGATGGCTTTTGGAAAATAACTGTTCTTGAGTCTATTCGTCCTGGCTCTGATGCACCTGTAGCGCCTCCCTGAGGGCAGCAGGTCAGACAGGTCAGCTCCAGGGTGGTAGATGTCCTTGATGATGTATTGTGCTCTACTAAGGCAGTGGGCGGTGTAAATGTCTGTCAGGGAGGGGAGAGGGCGGCCGATGATCTTCTGTGCTGCCTTTACTACCCTCTGCAACCTCTCCCTGTCTGCCATTGTGCACTTCCTATACCACACTGTAATGCAGTATGTGAGCAGACTCTCACTGGATGAGCGATAGAAGGTCAGCAGCAGGGTGGAGTTAAGGTCGTAATTCCTGAGGACTCTCAGGAAGTGTAGCCGCTGCTGAGCCTTCTTAATAATCGCCGAGATGTTGTCTGTCCAGGAGATGTCAGGGGAGATAAGGACGCAGAGGTACCGGAATAAGATAAGATAAGATAAGCCTTTATTAGTCCCACAACGGGGAAATTCCAGGATTGCAACAGCACAGGGATAGCAACACTCAGAGCAACAATCAGAAGGCAAGAAGAAATAAAGCAAGCAAGCAAGAGCAGCTAATATACATATGTACATATTACTATAAATATATATATATACACACAGACACACAGTGTAGAGCATTGTAGCTGGATGGGATAAATATATGAGTATATAAACACACAGTACGGAGCATTGCAGCTAGATGGAATAAATATGTAAATATATAAACACAGTGCGGAGCAATGTAGCTAGATGGAATAATATGTAGATATATAAACACACAGTGCAGAGCATTGTAGCTAGATAGAATGAATATATAGATATATAAATATAAACATAAACATAAACATAAACACACCCAGTGCGGAGCATTGTAGCTAGATGGAATAAATATGTAAATGTATAAACACACACAGTGCAGAGCATTGTTGCTAGATGGGATGAAACAGCACAACCGTCTACTTAGTTATCCTACATGGTATGATTATGTGCCCATACATATTCTCACCCTCCGTAGCTACCGGTATTTTCCTAGTTGTATGCCGGAGGGGACCATTGTGTAAGTCTATTGCATCTTTTGCATTCAAAAAACTATTAGGTTGTTAGGTCTTTTTGCTATCTCTGCGAGCAGCCCTGCTTAGGTTGTACAGTCTGACAGCCGTTGGTAGGAAGGACCTGCGAAACCTCTCGGTTGTGCACCTGGGATGATGTAGTCTGCTGCTAAATGAGCTCTTCAGTGCATTCAGTATGTCCTGCATAGGGTGGAACTCGGACTCCAGCAGAGATGACAGTTTAGCCACCGTCCTCCTCTCTCCTATCTCCTCCACTGGATCAAGGCGCTGCCCCAGGACAGAGCTAGCTTTCTTGATCAGTTTGTTCAGTCTCTTCCTATCGGCTGCAGTAATGCCACTGCCCCAGCAGACCACTCCAAAAGTGATGGCTGATGCCACCACCGTGTCATAGAATGTCTTCAGCAGCGCCCCTTGTACACCAAAAGACCTGAGTCTCCTCAGTAGGAACAGCCTGCGCTGTCCCTTCTTGTAGAGTGCATCAGTATTGTGTGACCAGTCTAGTTTATTGTTCAGATGAACACCCAGGTACTTGTAGGATGTCACCATCTCAATGTCTGTTCCCTGTATATTTACTGGTGCTGTGAGGGGTTGTCCTTGCCTGCGGCAGTCCACCACCAGCTCCTTAGTTTTCCTCGCGTTGATCTGGAGGCAGTTCCGATGGCACCAGTCCACGAAGTCCTGGATAAGCCCTCTGTACTCAGCTTCATCTCCATTGGAGATGAGGCCAACGATCGCAGAGTCATCAGAGAACTTCTGTAGATGGCAGTGTGTTGTGTTGTGTGAGAAGTCCGCAGTATAAAGAGTGAACAGGAAGGGAGCCAACACCGTTCCCTGGGGGGCCCCCGTGCTACTGATGATCATGTCGGACACACAGTCCCGGGTTCTCACAAACTGAGGCCGGTTCGTGAGGTAGTCCAGGATCCATGATGACAGGTGCTGGTCCACCCCTGCGCGCAGCAGCTTGTCTTTCAGGATCATCGGTTGGATGGTGTTGAAAGCACTGGAGAAGTCAAAGAACATGATCCTCACCACATTCCCGGGCTTCTCCAGGTGGGACAGAGAACGGTGAAGGAGGAAGATCACCGTATCCTCCACCCCAATGCCATGCTGGTAGGCGAACTGGAGTGGATTCATCGCTGGTTCCACCAGGGGGCGGAGGTGAGCAAGGAGCAGTCTCACCAGGGTCTTCATCAAGTGGGACATCAAGGCCACCGGTCTGTAGCTGTTCAGGTCTTTGGGGAGGGAAGTTTTTGGTACAGGTACCACACAAGATGTTTTCCACAGCTGTGGTACCCTCCCCAGCTTCAGGCTCAGGTTGAAGATGTACGTCACAATCCCACACAGCTGGTCTGCACAGGACTTGTGGAGCTTTGCGCTGATGCTGTCCGGTCCCGACGCCTTCCTCGCCTTGATCTTCCTCAGCTCCGTCCTCACCTGGGTCCTGGTCAGGGTCAGGATGGGGGGCTGTGTGTTGGGAGTGGGGGGGTGTTGGTGGAGTGGGGAGTGGGCAGCAGGACTTGATGTCTTTACAGGCAGCAGTGGTTGTTGTGCAGTCAGGGGGGGGGGTGGTTGGTCAAACCTATTGAAAAACAAATTCAGATTGTTCGCCCACTCCCTGCCCCCCGTGGCCTGGGGGGAGGTATTCTGGAGCCCAGAGATGGTTTTGAGGTTTCTCCAGACCCCGCTGATGTCGCTCTGTTGCAGCTTGTCCTCCATCTTCCTCCTGAAGCTGTCCTTGCCTTCTCTGATCTTTCTCCTCAGCTCCCTCTGTACGGACTTCAGCATCTCCCTGTTCCCCGACCTTGAAGAACCAGTTCAAGTTACATGTTCAAGTTACATATTAACATAGGACCCCTTCTCTGATATAACCTTCGCAATTTTTACATCCATTGAACTTGAGAGTTTTTGAAGAGTTTCTGCTTGAATTTCTCTTCAAGATGTCAGAATAGCCACTCATAGCTGTTATTTCGATGTGAAATGCCTCCCACCCTCATAGATCTTTTACTTGAGGATGCTCCAAAGGATCTCAATAGGGTTGAGGTCAGGGGAGGATGGTGGCTACATCATGAGTTTCTCTCCTTTTATGCCCATAGCAGCCAATGACACAGAGGTATTCTTTGCAGCATGGGATGATGCATTTGTGGGTAGTGGTGGCCTCACGGCTTGGGTTGTGGACTGGTGAGCAGGGGGTCACGGGTTCAATCCCTGGATTGGCAGGATTAGATCTGGGTGGGACAGATAGCATAGCAGTGTTTGCCCCACCCTCCTTAACCCCACTGTGGTGCCCTTGAGCAAGGCCCTGCACCCCAACTATTCCAGTGGAGCTGCTCAGTGGCTACAGCTCAGTCTGTGGTTGTACTGTGCAGCTTCCTGGTGTGAATGTGAACAGGGTGTCCTTGAAAAAGAGAGGTTGCCTTTCAATGGAACTAACCTGTATAAATAAAGTGTGTGTGTGTGTGTGTGTATATATATATATATATATATATATATATATATATATATACGTATATATATATATACGTATATATATATATATATATATCACAGTACTTCCCATGAGCAGTAGGTGGCGCTATAAGTTTTATTAATTATTTCTATGTAGGAGCATGCGGGGCGGGACTAAAATCCATTGTAGAAACTTTGGTGTAAATCAGACGTTTTTCCAAGTTACAAGCGGCTGTTTTTCTAACCACTAGGTGGTGCTATAACTTTTGTTAATTTTACACACACACACACACACACACACACACACACACACACTGTGTATTTTAGTGCAGCTCGGTGGTACAGTGGTTAGCACTGTGGCAGCACAGTAAGATGGTCGTGGGTTTGATCCCATCCCCTGACCATCAGTGACCCTTCTGTGTGGAGTTTACATGTTCTCCCCGTTTCTGTGTGGGTTTACCCCAGGTACTTCGGTTTCCTCCCGCAGGCCAAAAAACATACAAGTAAGGTAAACTGGAGACTCTAAAGAGGCCCTAGGTGTGAATGTGTGTGTGAATGGTGACGGGATTGGCGCAGCACCGTGGCTGCCTCATCCATCCACATGGATGCCCTGAATTTCCCTCTGGGATTAATAAAAGTATACAAAACACAAAAAAGCTACCCTGTATAAATAAAGGGTGTGCACACACACACACACACACACACACACACACACACACACACAGTGGATATAAAGTCTACACACTCCTGTTCAAATGCCAGGTTTTGTGATGTTAAAAAAATGAGACCAAGATAAATCATTTCAAAACTTTTTTCCACCATTAATGTGACCTATAACCTGTACAACACAATTGAAAAACAAACTGAAATCTTTAAAGGGGAAAAAATAAAAATAAAAAAACTTCCAATAACCTGGTTGTATAAATATGCACACCCTTAACCTGTTGCACTCCTGTGTACTGCGGACGGGCACATCTCTGCGTCCTAGAGCGCACGAGGGCGCTCTCGTGCACTGTAGGACGCACGAGGGCGCTGTGTCCAAGCACGCACTAAAAAAAAAAGCTGCATTTCCGTTCTTCCACAGTACTACAGACACAGCCACGAACAGATTAGTTCATCTGATTGACCTCTCATTCGACTAATAAGAGCCTTGAATTGGGTTTCTGAAACCTTGAAGAACCAATGACTGAAAACCTAGCAAGAAGGACCCGCCTACCAACGCTGTGAATGCAGCGAGCCAGTTGAAGCAGAGAAGTTCGCAAGCTGTTTTGTTTAAGGCTGGGTGAAGACAGACTGCTGCAGCAGATGAAAAAAGGACCCGCAGGAAGAACCTGCCACAGACCCAGCAGCACGGAGACCACCCACAAGTGCGACCTGTGTGACAGGGACTGCCATTCACGCATCGGCCTGTTCAGCCACAGGCGGTGCTTTTTTTTTTTTTTATTCCAGCAGAATAGACGTTTAGGATTCTCTTCCATGGTCATCATAGACCGACGGAGGCCGACGACGAAGGCTGAGTGACACACACGCGTTCGCCAGTCTTTTTTTAATTACTACTGTTATTTGTTTTGAAAAATCGTTCGCCAAAACCGCAATCATGGAAGCGCAAAACCGCAATAATGGAATTATGTTTTGACCGGGTCGCGAGACTAGCGTCGCGTTCGTCTGACAGTGAGGAAGAAGTTCGCCAGCTACGCTGCTGCTGTGAAGAGGTAAGTGTTCTAAGCTAAATTATTCTTAATCCCTGAAAATTGTAATCAAAATTACTTTTGACCGATCGGTAAATTACAGCTGTGCGTCATCGCTACATGACGGACCGCGGAGCAACGGGCGATGTCCGTCCTCTGTAGCGAGGGGGGGGGGGACAACCTCCCCACACACACACACAGCCCTGAGTGTCACCTTTCATTAGAGCCCAAGATGAAGCTTCTATATTGAATCATTCAAAAGTTACAGACGTTTTTCCAAACTGTGCCATTTGGCACAATTTGGCGCAGTTCAAAAATGCCTGGGAACTACCTGAGGAAAAAGCTGTGTAATATATTCATTTTTTGTGGTATTGTTACCAAATTTGGACCTCAGCTGGATAACACTTGGTTCTACATTTCTGTTGCATTTTCCAGCCCGGATCTGAAACTGTGTGTTATTTGCAAGCATTTGTATCAAAAAAAAAAACACCCAGGTGAAATTTATTTTCTTCAAGTTCACTATGTTTAGATGACTGTAACTCAGTGGCCAGAGCACTTAGAGAGATTATGACTGTTTTGCCAAAAATTCAAAGTGTTTTCTTTTAAATGAGACCAACCCCATGAAGATGCTGCAAAGGGTTGAAGAACAGCTTTCGATTTACTTTGGGCACATTATTTTTTGGTGTTTTTAGGGAAATTGACTGGAGTGCAAGGGGTTAAGCTAATACTTTGTTGCAGCACCTTTGGCTTTTATTACAGCACTCAGTCTTTTTGAGTAGTAGTCTATCAGCGTGGCACATCTTGATGTTGCAATATTTGCCCACCCTTCTTTGCAAAAACACCCCAAATCTGCCAGATTGTGAGGGTATCTCCTGAGCACAGACCTCTTCGGATCACCCCAAAGATGTTCGATCGGATTCAGGTCTGGACTCTGGCTTGGCCATTCAAAAACCTTAACCTTCTTCTGGTGAAGCCATTCTTTTGTTGATTTGGATGTGTGTTTTGGGTCATTGTTGTGCTGAAAGATGAAATTCCTCTTCATCTTCAGCTTTCAAGCAGAAGCCTGAAGATTTTGTGTCAACACTGACTGATATTTGGAACTGTTGATAATTCCTTCCACCTTTTTTTTTTTTTTTTTTTTTTTTTGTTACTTATTTGTACCCGTAGGTAGACTTGGTTTGCAGTCTGGTGACAAGCCACCGGCTGCTGGTCGCTGCGTGCGCGAGCGCCCTAAACCTACATGTTTTTGGTATGCGGGAGGAAACCGGAGAAATCCCGGAGTAAACCCGCGCAACACGGGGAGAACATGCAAACTCCACACAGCTCACTGTTGGTCGGGGGCTGGGATCGAACCCACAATCTCATGATCCCCGCGGTCCCCCGGCCGAGGGTAAAACTGTGCTGCCACAGTGCTAAACCACTGCGCCACCGTGCACCTTGACTAAGGCCCCAGTTCCAGCTGAAGAAAAGCAGTCCCAAAGCATGATGCTGCCACCACCATTCTTCATTGCAAGTATGGTGTTCTTTTGGTGATGAGCAGTGTTGTGTTTGTGCCAAATATACCTTTTGGAATTATGGTCAAAATGTTCCACTTTGGTTTCATTGGATCATAACCCATTTTTCCACTTGCGTTTGGGAGATTTCAAACGTGTTTGAAAAATGTAGCAGGGCTTGGATGTTTTTCTTCGTAAGATAAGGCTTCTGTCTTGCCACCCTACCCCATACATACGAAGAAGATGGGAGATTGTTGTCACATGTACTAAACAGCCAGTACTTGCCAGAAATTCCTGCAGTTCCTTCAATGTTGCTGTCAGCCTCTTGGCAGCCTCCTCGACCAGTTTTCTTCTCTTCTTTTCATCAGTTTTGCTAGGGACGTCCAGTTCTTGGTAATGCCACTGTTGCGCCATATTTTCTCCACTTGATGAAGACTGTCTTCACTGTGTTCCATGGTATATTTAATGACTTGGAAATTCTTTTGTACCCTTCTGCTCACTGATACCTTTGAACAATGAGATCCCTCTGATGCTTTGGAAGCTCTCTGCGGACCATGGCTTGTGCTGCAAGATGGGACTAAAAAAATGTCAGGAAAAGCCTACTAGAACAGCTGAACTTCATTTGAGGTTAATCAGGAGGCACTTTAAATGGAGGCAAGTGTGTGCTGACTCCTATTTAACATGAGTCTGAATGTGATTGGTGGAGTCAGTTTGTCTTGGCCTGTCCTTGCCACTGATAGTACCTCTATCTGCCAAGAATGTGTCGCTAGTCCAGCAAAAGCTAGCAGTACTCAAATACTTTGCAAGCAGTTTCATGAAATGGTCAGTCAGAGAGCAACTCATACCGGCTCAGACATCGCCTGGGTTAACAAGGTCAGGAGTTCCTGGCAGCGGAAGGCGAATTGCAGAGCTGCGTGGAGGAATCTGATCAGACCTAAATGAAACAATCACTGACGCCCCCGACAGACTGCTATGATGATGGTTAATTCTGAACACAGCCACATCCCAGATTATAAGAAGGTGTGTATATTTATGCAACCAGGTTATTATACGTTTTTTATTTTTACCCACATTAAAAAAAAAAATAATAAAAAAAAAATATATATACTGTATATACTGTATATACAGTATATATATATATACAGTGATCCCTCGCTACTTCACGCTTCACCTTTCGCGCCCTCAGTGCATCGCGGATTTTTCAGAAATATTCATCAAAAATTCAAAATTGAGAAAAAATGGGCGGGCGCTAGCAGAAGGCAGGGAGACTACATTAGAACATCAGGTATCAACACGGAGAGCCCGCACAACTCAATATCCACCTCTCTGACCACCGCTCCAATCCTCTCCGCCCACCTCTTCACTGCTCGGGAATCTCGCAAGCTGATTGGCCGAGACGTTTTACCTCGCAAGCTGATAGGCCGAGACGTTTTACCCAGCTTCTCTCCCTGCCCAGCGCACATACCCAGCGAAGGAAGACCGCATTCATTGTTCTTTATCGCTAGTCTCGCTGCGTGGAACTTTTCGCTGTTCTCTTGTGCCTTTTTGTGTGAAATAGTCTTCCCGTCGAGCCACTACGCCGCCTCCTGCAGCTGCCCTCGACGATCCTGTGCCTCTTGCACCTGACGATGAGGCGTCACCTGAGGAGCAGTAAAGCTCTCATTAACCTGTGCAGTAAATCATCTTGAGTTATGTATCTTGTTATAAAAATAAAAGAGTTCTAAAAACATATTTATGTGCACT
Organism: Pholidichthys leucotaenia; assembly: GCA_020510985.1. Classification (NCBI taxonomy): domain Eukaryota; kingdom Metazoa; phylum Chordata; class Actinopteri; order Cichliformes; family Pholidichthyidae; genus Pholidichthys; species Pholidichthys leucotaenia. The sequence continues at coordinate 362,578,736 of CM035842.1, read as the reverse complement.
TTATTTACATCTACGTATGTATGTACACTTACACTTACACACACACACGTATCATATGAGAGAGAGAGTGAGAGAATGAACGTACGTGTTATTTATGGGTGACGTCATTAGGGGTGACGCTACTTCGTGGTTTTTCACTTTTCGCGGTCGGTTCTGGAACCCATTAACCGCGATAAGTGAGGGATCACTGTATATGCACAACACTCATCAGTAAACAAGACTTTGAAAATTAGTCTTCATATACTGTATTTCTGGGCCCACTGCAACTCTTTCTGCTTGTGAGCATTGGTTAGGAGTGGCCAAATAGTAGGTTTATGCACAACTGCAAGCCTCTGGAAGATCCTACACCTTGAGGTTTGTGGGACTCCAGTGGCACCAGCAGCTTCAAATACCCGTTTGCTGCTTTGTAATGGCATCTTAGAAGCGGAGCTCTTAATCCGATGAACTTGTCTGCCAGAAACCTTCCTCATTATGTCTTGATCTGCACAAACCCATCTGTGCTCTAAATCAGCCACAAATTTCTTCACAGTACGATGAGCATGCTTAAGTTTTTGTGAAATATCAAATGTTTTCATAGCTTGTCCAAGGCATTGCACTATTTGATGCTTTTCAGCAGCAGAGAGATCCTTTTTCTTTCCCATATTGCTTGAAACCTGTGGCATGCTTAATAATGTGGAACATCCTTCTTAAGTAGTTTTCCTTTAATTGGGCTGATCTGGCAAACTAATTATGACAGATGTCTGAGATTAATATCTGTGATCCAAAGAGCCCTGAGACACAATACCATCCATGAGTTTAATTGAAAAACAAAAACTGAATGTTTATGACACTAAAATCCTATTTGCATAATAACTTGGAAAGTGATATAAATTTGTCTCAAAGAATGAATGAAATAATGCATCACTGATGGAAAGAAGTGTGTGGTTTCAGTGGTTGATAGGATGTGACCAGTCCCTTAAGTATAATAAATTCACAAACATTCATGAATGAATAGCTAAACTGCTAGCTTTAGCTAGCTGCCTTTGGTCTCAGCAATAGGTGATACTACAAGAAAATAAGCTAAAGCATTTAAAAACAATGTATATATATTGCTTTTCTAGTTATTTGATAGGATGGAAGACAGTTTTTTATCTCCAATTTTAATCTATGAATATACATATATAGTTGCAATCAGAATCATTCAACCATCCATACATCCATCTTCTACTGCTTTTCCGGAGGTCTGGGTCACGGAGGCAGCAGTTCAAGCAGAAAAACAAAGACTTCCCTCTCCCCAGCCACTTACTCCAGCTCGTCAGAGAGAATTCCAAGGCTTTCCCAGACCAACTGGGAGATGTAGTCTCTTCAGCAAGTCCAAGGTCTAAATAAAAATTTAAGAGAAAAATATGAAGGAATGACGGTCCGCAAGGGCGCACACGAACAACGCGTGTGACCCTCATCCATGCGGAGTTCAGAAGCGCCGCGCCCACGTGACCGCTTCAGTCGCCAGGTAGAGTGCCTCGCTAGCGTCACTGTCTGAGAGAAGCATGAGCTCATTAAAGTACTTTAAATGTGGAAAAAAGCAGAAGAGGTATGTAAGAAATGGAGGCATTTATCATGGTTTTAACCTGCAGGAAACAGGAGCAATAATGGAAGAGTCGCTTAGCTAACAGATGTGGTTAAGAGCTCGAGTAGCTTCATTTTGTCTTCTTTTTAATTATTACCTTTTTGTTTTTCTTATTTCAGACAATAACACACCCTGGGGAAACCTGGGATGAAAACTGTGTATTCATTCCCAGTTGTCGGCTGATGAGGAGGGTATCTAGCAACTGCAAGTTGTGTGATTGTCTTTTTTTTTTTTTCCAAACAAGAATGAAAAGGAGCTGGGGTTTTTTTTGAAACTTTTTATTTATGAACATTTTTCAATTATAAAAACACAAACACAAGAGGTCATGGGATGATCAATATGGTACAAATCAGATGTAGCAAAAACATACAATTCCGAATCCGCACATTAATAAATACTGTCACGTCTTATGAAGTCCAGCCATTTTTTCCAACGTCTTTTTCCTAGCTCCTCTTGGAGTCGCAGGGTATAGATCATGCATTCCATAGACCTTATATTGTCTATTATGGAGGTGAAAAGGTTCAGTGTGGGGGGCTGTTTTTGTAGCCAGCACTTTGTTATAGCCTTTTTGGCCAATGCTGAAAAAATTTTCAGGAGGTAAATATCATCTGCATTCAGCTTGTCAGGGAAACATCCAAGGAATAACAAAATAAAAGAGCAGCTGATATTAAAGTCCAGTACCTTAGAAATGACATTTGCTATGTCTGTCCAGAAAGGCTGAATGTGTGGGCAAGACCAGAATACGTGCCCATGGTCTGCTGTTGTTTCCCCACATTCTCTCCAGCAGTGAGCAGGAACTCCACTGTACTTGGATTTCTGATTGGGTGTTATGAAAAAACGAATAAGAGTCTTCCAGCAAAAGTCCCTCCAGGTGCCGGAGTTAGTGGATGAGGACTGCACCTCCCAAACCCTTGACCACATATCATCAGTTATTACAATGTTCATTTCCTTTTCCCACTTTTGCTTTATATATGTTGTTGAGTCTGTTTTAAGTGTCAATAAACTGCGGTATAATTTACTAATAAGGTTTTTAAGACTTGTTGACTTATATGCATAAAGATATCAAGAAATAATGAAGATTCTTTGATATTACTACGTTGCATCTTTTTATTAATGAAATCGCAAAGCTGCAAGTATCTAAAAAAATCTTGCTTCTCCAGATTGTACTTCCTTCGTAGAGTATTGAATGACATTAGGTTTGATTTCTCGTACATTGTACATGCTGCAGTAAGGCCCCTGAATGGCCATTGTCTAAATCTAAAATCATGTGAGGCGGGCAGAAAGTCAGGGTCATATGCTGGCCATCTGAGTAATTTAACTTCTTCCTGGAGTTTTAGTTTTCTTATCTCTGATTTCCAGATTTTAAATGTCAGATTAGTCCACTGACTAGTTGTTGGGGTAGTTTCGCTTTCAAGGGTACCTAGTTTAGACTGGATTGGGACCTCAGATAAAGACATCTCAATTGTTTTCCATTTTGCATAATAAGATGGGTCACACAGACAAACCAGTGGTCTCAGTTGGGCTGATATGTAGTAGTCTCGTAAAGAGAGCAGAGCCTGCCCCCCTCCGTCCTTCGGCAGCTGTAAGGTAGAATACTTAACTCTTGGTCTCTTTTTGAGCCAAATAAACCTTGAAATGTATTTATTCCATTTCCTAAATTGTTTATCCGGAATTGATACTGGAAGAGATGAAAAATGATATAGCAATTTAGGGAGGATATTCATCTTGATTGCCTGTATTCTGCTGCCAAAGTCAAGGGGGAGCAGACTCCAGCTATCAAGATCATCAATTATTTCTTTGTTTAGTCGATTGTAATTCATATCATACAATTGTGACAAATCTTTGGGTAGGTACACTCCTAAATATTTTATATGGTCAGAATGCCAATTAAAATTATATTTAGATATTAATTCTTGTCCAGGGTGAAAATTGAAGGTCATAACCTGAGTTTTATGGATATTAAGAGCGTATCCAGAAAATGAACCATACATTTCTAAGATTTCCATCAGCACTGGTAAACCAGAGACCGGATCTGAGATTGTGATCATTACATCATCCGCATACAGGCTCAATTTATATTCCTCCTCACCAATCCGAACACCCTTTAGTGTGGTTTCTTGGCGTACTGCTTGTGCTAAAGACTCTATAAATAAAGTAAATAAATTGGGGCTACCGGGGCAACCCTGTCTACATCCGCGTTGTAGTTGTATAAAATTAGAGAGACTCCCATTTATTTTTATTCTAGCAGTAGGGGAAGAGTAAAGGGCTTGAATGCATTTTACAAAGTCAGTACAGAATCCAGATCTCCTCATTACTAAATAGAGGAAGTCCCACTGAACTGAGTCGAATGCTTTTTCAGCGTCAAGACTGAGGATAACTGAGTTTATCTTTCTTTTATTAATCTGTTCAATTATATGTAAAGCTCTCCTTATGCTATCCGAAGTTTGTCTATTTTTAAGGAAGCCTGTTTGGTCTTCATCAATCAGTAAGGGCATCACAGTGTCCATTCGTTTGACCAAAATAGTTGTGTATAATTTATAATCCGTGTTCAATACACTTATTGGTCTATATGATTTGCAGTTTATTTTATCCTTTCCCTCTTTTGGTATAACAGATATAAAGGCTTCCTTCCAGGATGGAGGTACAGGGCCTCCTTTCAGAATATAGTTAAAACTGGTTTCTAGTAGAGGTATCAGACTTTCTTTCATTTTCTTGTACCATTCAGGGGGGAACCCATCAGTACCAGGAGATTTGTTAGGTTTAAGGTTAAAGATGGCCTTGTCAATTTCCTCACGTGTTATTGGTGACATAAGCTTATTATCTGCATCTGTGCCGAGTGAGGGAAGATCCAAAGAGTCCAAAAAATCAACTACTGCATTTTTATTAATCGGCACAGATTGGCTATATAGATTTTTGTAATATGTTTCAAATGATTTTTGAATACCATCCAAATCAGTTAAAATGTTGCGACTTATAGGGTCTTTTATTTTGTAGATTGAATTTTCTGCTTGTTGTTTCTTAAGTCGCCATGCCAACAGTTTAGATGCTTTAGATCCTGCCTCATAATATCTGTTTCATAAACCGTAAGTTTTTCTCTACTTCCTCACCTAGTATCCTGTCTATGTCCTGTTTAACTTGTCTTATTTGTTGTTATAGTGGGACTTTTTTTGTCAGTTGTGTTTTCTCTAGATCTTTCAGTCTCTCCTGTAGTCGTAGCAATTCTTGAGTCTTTTGTTTTTTAAGCATAGCCGATCTTGCTATTATTTTCCCCCTCAGAACCGCTTTAGCTGCATCCCACACGATGCTAGGGTTTGTCTCGCCATTGTTGTTATCCTGTAGGTATAAATTTAGATCGGTTGTCATGGACTGTAGAAAGGAGAGATCATTTAGCATCCCTGTATTTAATCTCCATAGTGTTTTTCTCTGTCTGACGTCAAGGTGTAAACTTAGGTAAATTCCAGAGTGATCAGAGATATCTCTTTGACCGATTCTACATTCTTTTATCCTGTTTAAGTCTTTATTATACATGAAGCAATAATCTATCCTTGAGTGAAAAGAATGGGGTGCAGAGTAAAATGTAAATCCAGGGGTAGATCTATGTACATAGCGCCATACGTCAATAAGTCCTAAATCTGAAAGCATTTTTTTTTACACGTTTCTCTATAGGCAGACGTTTCCTTCTAGTATTTGTTGTATCCAATTGAGGGTTTAACAATAGATTAAGGTCTCCAGCAAAAATTAAAGGTCCATAAGATTCTTTAGTAGTCAAATCAAAAACTTTTTTATAGAAACCAATATTACTCCCGGGGGGAGTATATACATTCAATAATGTAACCTCTTTATGATCAATTTTACCTTTCACTAAATTATATCTGCCTTCTTTGTCACTCAATTCAGATATGAATTCAAAATTAATTCTATTAGAAATCAAGATAGCTACTCCTCTTTTTTTACCACTTCTATGAGAGGAATAGTATGAATTTTTGAAACCCATTTTTTTATTTATCATGCTCTGTGTTGGATAAGATAAGATAAGATAAGATAAGATAAGCCTTTATTAGTCCCACAACGGGGAAATTCCAGGATTGCAACAGCACAGGGATAGCAACACTCAGAGCAACAATCAGAAGGCAAGAAAAAAAAAAACAAAAAAAAAAACAAGCAAGCAAGAGCAGCTAATATACATATGTACATATTACTATAAAATATATATATACACACACACACACACAGACACACAGACACACAGTGCAGAGCATTGTAGCTGGATGGAATAAATATATGAATATATGAACACACAGTGCAGAGCATTGTAGCTAGATGGAATAAATATGTAAATATATAAACACCCACAGTACGGAGCATTGCAGCTAGGTGGAATAAATATGCAAGTATATAAACACACACAGTGCGGAGCAATGTAGCTAGATGGAATAATATGTAGATATATAAAAACACAGTGCGGATAGATGAGTTTCTTGCCAACATGCAATATCTACTTTCTCTTTTTTTCATCTTTACCACCAGTTTACTTCTTTTTCAGGGTTATTCACTCCATTAACATTTAGTGACAGTATATTATAATATTTAAGAGACATAGCTTAACATGTAAGAACAAAATATCATCCCAGACCTCAAAACAACAACTGTAAAATGTGAACATACTGAAGAGTAAAACGACGTAACACTGAACTGGGCTTCCAACAGGGAGGATACAATGTAGGCCTTGAAAAACGAGGGGACTGGCCACAAGGTGGGGCCCCTCTCCACGATGAGCATCGTGGGAAACAAAAAGAAGAAGAGAGAAAGAAAAAAAAAGGGGGGGGTAAAAAACCCCAACAATAATAATAATAATGTAACGTCAGGGCCACGTTAAGGGGGGGCAGGGATTTCTCAGCATGCTTTGCCAGTTTGAAACGTTACTGTATGTGTGTTAAATGTGTTATTTCTGAGTTATACTGCTGTGTCATTATAACTGCATTATAATGACCCAGCAGTGTTTAGCAGGATTAGGGCAAGATGTATCATGTGTGTGTAACCATGATTGAAACGGAGGTCTGGGAGAATGACCTCCCCTCCTCTCTGTGCTCAGAAGCAGGTTGGGGGTCGGGGTGTGTAAAATAAATCAGGTTGATCACAACCATCTGCTCCATTGTCTTTGTGTGAACCTTGCAAACGTCACACTGGTGTCAGAAGTGGGATATGGAGCAAGATGAGGATCCAGGCGGAGGTCCAGCGGCCGGAGCGGTTCATCGCTCAGCCGGGAACGGAGTGTAGAGCTGAGACGCCGGCCCCCGGAGAGCTTCGCCGCGATGGATGGAGCAGAGCAAACCAGCCCCGTTTCCCGCCCTTTTCAGGGCAGGACGGGCTGGCGATTCCAGAGCGATTAGGAGCGGCAATCGACCGGGAGATGACCGTCCCATCCATCCAGCAGCGGGCCAAGATTCCCCGCTACAACGGCGAGAACCTGTTGGATGACCGCCTGGCCCAGGTCGAGTTGGCTGCCGCGCTGATCATCGGAGGAAACCACCGTGCTGACAGCGAGTGGAGGAGGAGCTACGGCAAACCACGGCAGCGCGTGCACGGAGGAGACAGCCGCGGCGACGTGAGGAAGGGGGGCTTCCACTGCGCAGAGCCAGGGTACATCACACGGTACTGCCCCGCACGCAGCGCATGACAAACTGGCCCCTCTCCGACGTTAAATTAGAGTGAGGTGGCATGGACGGGGAAAGGCCGCCTCCCGCAGATGCTTCCCCCGGCGGTGACGTCACAGAGGCCTTCGGAGCGCAGCAGTAGCGGAGCGAGCAGGACAAAGATGCAGCCATTTCCCAGGTGCGGCAAGGGCTGGACGCATGGACGCGGGCCAGCGGCCGCCTGGGAGACCTAACAGCGGTGGGAGTCGGTCGGAGCGGGCATGGGACTCCCGCTGCCAGGGGAGGAACGGTGCGTAGTCCTACCACCACCCGCAGATGCTTCCCCTTTCGGTGACGTCACGGAGGCCCTCAGCGCAGCAGCGACGCGCAGCAGCAGAGCGACCAGGACAAAGATCCGGCCATTTCCCAGGCGCGGCAAGGGCTGGATGCATGGACGCGGGCCAGCGGCCGCCTGGGAGACCTGGCAGCGGTGGGAGTCAGCCGGAGGGGGCATGGGACTCCCGCTGCCAGGGAAGGGACTGTGGGTCGTCCTACAGAGGCTGTCAGATGTGTCCATCCGCCCGCTGGTGGCCAAACCGGAACCCTACCCCAACCAGATACTCCGACCAAGACTCAGATGGCCCGTGCATGCCGCCCTGGCACCGGGCTGACCCGCATTGGATTTCTGAAAGTGGACTTTGAATTTTCTGGGGACAGAAACCAGTCCGGGGGGGGGGGGCAGTGTAACGTCGGGGCCATGTTAAGGGGGGCAGGGATTTCCCAGCATGCTTTTCCAGTTTGAAACGTTACTGTATGTGTGTTAAATGTGTTATTTCTGAGTTATACTGCTGTGTCATTATAACTGCATTATAATGACCCAGCAGTGTTTAGCAGGATTAGGGCAAGATGTATCGTGTGTGTAACCATGATTGAAACGGAGGTCTGGGAGAATGACCTCCCCTCCTCTCTGTGCTCAGAAGCAGGTTGGGGGTCGGGGTGTGTAAAATAAATCAGGTTGATCGCAACCATCTGCTCCATTGTCTTTGTGTGAACCTTGCAAACGTCACAATAATAATAAAAAATAAAAATAAAAATCAGTGGTTAAATACAAATAAAGTAGTCTGGTGACCCTCAGCTCGAGTCTGCAGGCTCCAGCCCTTTCATCAGTAATGAAATTGGATAAGGCTACAGAATCATAGTCATGGATAATCCAAAACGACTATTCTCACCAAAGTAAGGCCGTGTGTTCTTGCGGAGGACTCATTAGTCCACCGTTGTTTCTTCTGACGTCTGCCGAAACCCACTCAGCTTCTCCCGGATGCGTTTGTGGAAGTCCCCTTGGCGGCCCTCTGCATCTCCCATGGCAGAAGCTGCTTCAGCATCTCCTCTGACGTCATCTGAGCAGCTCTGTTTCTGGCAGCAGTGATCTGAACTGTGGCGATGCCTCTCCTTTGTAAATCTTCCGCGGCTTCTGTGGCACTATTGTAGAGGACACTTCCTGAGGCATAAAAAATACACATCTTGTTGAGTGGAGTTTGAAAGTGAATCCCTTTCTCCTTCAAAGCTCTTTTGACAGGGATATATTCTTTTCTTCTTTTCTGAACTTCCACCGCGTAGTCATGGTCAAAATACTCTTGCTTGTTATGAATGCGTATTACCTTTTTCCATGCAGCGCGGAGTATTTCTTCTTTAACTGTGAACCGGAGGAAGCAGACTATTATTGAACGTGGCGGGGCACTTGCTGGCGGCTTTGGGCCCAAGGCACGATGGGCGCGCTCAATGCCGAGGTCGCAGTCTTGGCCTAAAACATCACCAAGCTCTTTTTTAATAAAACTTTTGGCAAAGGAAGCCAGAGATGTGTCTTGCTTCGAGTCCTCGGGTACCCCGTATATGCGAATATTATTTCGCCTGGCACGGCCCTCCATTTCGGATATCTTATCCTCAAGTGTCTGCTGATTTTGTAGCAGTTGAACAAGCGTGTTTTTAACACCAATGTTCCAATTCTCCAGTTCTGCCATATTTTCCTCAGTCTGTTTTATATGTTCTCCCGCGTCATGCACCTGTTTAGCGGTTTCCTGGAGCTGTTGCTGTACTCCCGCTGTGAATTCATCCATTTGTTTCTTCATATCCTCACGAATCACGGAACGAAAATCTTGTAAATCTGTTTTTAATTCAGCTCGAAGAGTTGCCATTCCAGCTGCTACAGCCTCGCTCATGGTAACTCGAATCAGGTCCAAACCAGCCATGCGGTCGCCATGTTGGTCCGATGTTAGGTCCGTTTCATTAGCCGAGATTTCTTTTGTTGCTTCGTTATCAGGATTGTTTCGTAGCCCATATCCACCTTTCTTGAATTTGTCCCCGCTCATTATGGCAGCAAAATATTGCCGTTTTTCCCAGGTTTGGGTCTCGAGTCTAGGGGGAAAAATAGAGCTAGAGCCGGAGCTCAGTTTTTATGCGTCCATGCTGTTCCGCGTCACCGGAAGCCTCTCTGTTGGGGCTTTTCTTGTTCAGAGTTATCTGAGGTTTTTGGAACAGAACCTGTAAGATGGAGACATCTACTTACTCTGAAGCTTGTTAAAAATATAATGAAGAATATGGATTGATGGGGTCCATTGGATAGTGTAACATGATTAAAAACTCAATTAAATACAGTCTACAGTAAGAAAAATGCTACTTGACAAATTTACAGAGAGCAGGCATGGTGTGTCCTGATTAACCAAATGATAGTGAAATATAATCAGATTCACTTTATTCATCCTCAGAATGAAATTTAGTTTGCCCTTTTGCTCAATAAGAATATAAATAAAATAAAAAGTTACACAAGTAAAATAAAATAAATAAATGTTATACCATTACCAAGCTAATAATATTTGCATGAACAATATACCCTCACCTTGATTTTAAAAGTAAAAGAAAAGAATATGAACCTGTACCATGTTGCTGGTGTGGCTGAGCTTTGCTGATGTCCTCCAGCAGATCAAGATGAGCTTTGAGGAAATTCTGCACATTGTCCACTTTGTTCATGTTGTCCTGTAACAGCCGCTTGTACTGAACCAAGACTCCGTCACCTGTTAGTGCAGCTGCATGTAAAATACAGGATTTATGAAATGCACATTTATATATACAGTTTTGTATGCTAAGTCTTTAATTTACAGGAACTATCGGGAAGTTTTGAAAAACCTTGTTTTAGCGCCACCCTGTGACTGCACAGCCTCAGCTGCTTTGTGCTGCAGCTTGTCAGAAATGCAATGAACAAGGCTGCCGTTCAGTTAGTTACTGCAAGGTGCCCCTAAAACCGCAGTTTTCAGAAGTAGTATTCAAAAGGATCATGCCTTCAAGAAAAGATCTTATATGGGTTTCCCAAATAAATGTTCAGACCAAAAATCACGGGACAGAGGGATTCCAGATCCAGTTTAGCACTTTTTAAACTGTAAATCACACAAAACTATTTTAGCTGTCTAAGAATGAACACAAAGAACTATTGTGAATTATAATAACAGATACCTATGGTCACCTTACAAAAAGAGCATTAAAACAGTAAAAACAGATTTAAAATGCAATAATGAAACTTAGTTAACACATACAACAAACCAAGGACAGTGAATTATAAATTATCATAGAGAGTAATCTTGTTTAAACAGATGAGTTTTGAGTCTAGATTTGAATAATGGGAGAGAGTCAATATTGTGGATGTCTGGTGGGAGTGAGTTCCTGAGGCGGGGAGCAGAGCGACTGAAGGCTCTATTCCCCATAGTGGTGAGACGGGCAGAAGAGACGGCGAGGTGAGGGGAAGAGGAGAACCTGAGAGAGCGACTATGGGTGGCGATGTGGAGGAGTTCAGACAAGTATGGCGGGGCCAGATTATGGAGGGCTTTGAAGGTGAAGAGCAGTATCTGAAGTTTATTCTGTCCTTTACTGGGAGCCAGTGAAGTTGTTGGAGGACGGAGGTGATGTGTTCTATGGATGGGGTGCGAGTGATGATCTGGGCTGCAGAGTTCTGAAGGAGCTGTAGTTTGTGGGAGGGATTTATTTGGGAGACCAAAGAGAAGTGAGTTACAGTAATCAATCCAGGAAGTAACAAGGCTATGGATGAGGATGGCAGCAGTGTGCGGAGTGAGGGAGGGATGCAGTCGGTTAATGTTACGAATATGAAAATAGGCGGACCGAGTAATGTTACTGATGTGAGACTGGAATGATAAAATGCGGTCAAGGATGACACCCAGACTCTTGACCTGAGGGGAAGGGCAGATGGGAGAGTTATTAATATCAAGGGATAAACTGGGGGATTTGGTTAAGGTGGAGGGTGTACCAACAAGTAGAATGTCTGTTTTATTGCCATTGAGTTTAAGGAAATTAGAGGTAAACCTGTTATGTCTGAATTTGGAGCCAAGGAGGAGACCAGGAATAGAGCTGAACACAAGTTTATTACACAGGGCGCTGTGCACCCAACTACACCTGCAGCCACTGGCAGAGGTAAAGGTGGAAGAGCCCACCCCCCTACCTGCAGCCCTTCTTACACACATGGGGTTGGCGGAACCGGAAGGTGGAGCCACCACCCCGTGCTACACAAATAAAAGCTCCAATATAGAACAATATGAACAATAAATAACATCATATCCCCCCCCCCCCGGCAGAAAAGACCAAGACACACACACCATTAGAACCCCCCCAATCATTCGCTAAACATAACTAAACTAAAATCACAAAAGGGGCCTATGGCATTCACACAAAACAACTAAAATTAGGGGAGACGGGTAGACTGCCATCATACCCCCCCACAAGGCGAGGTGGGTTATTCTGCCGTATATAATATATACACACATATATAAAAGTCCAGATATTATGCACTCGGCGCCACACCAGTCGGCTGCCTTTTGCAACAGCGGCTCGATTCCGAGTTTTTTTTCCCTTCCTCTCTCTTTTGATCACTTTTTTTTTTTTCACCCCACTTATATCACGGACACACAGATCATCCCAAATGTCTCCTGAGCCGGTGGACGGAGCCACTGTTTATAGCAGGATACGATATAACAGGGAAGAGCTGCTAGCATTTAACCGCCACCCGGTCCCACTGGAAAAACTCGACATACCGAGAGAACTGAGGCGAAAACGCCGCGGCTGCCGGGCTGGAGTAAGGCGGAGGACAAAAAATATAAGGTACAGACCCTCCCTTCCATCTGTTGTCATGGGAAATGTACGGTCGATACTGGGAAAGTTAGATGAGCTAGCGGCTATCTCCCGTTATGATAGCACATACCGGGAGTGCTCTCTCCTTTTGTTTACTGAGACGTGGCTAACTGAACTAGCAGCAGATGCTAACATTGAGCTGGAGGGTTTTCACACGATACGAGCTGACCGAACACCAGAGAGTGGCAAAACTAGGGGCGGTGGAGTGATCATGTATGTTAACAACAACTGGTGCAGACCGGGACATATCACTGTTAAACAACGACACTGCAGCAAAGACATTGAGTTGCTAGCTGTTAGCATGAGGCCTACATATCTCCCGAGAGAATACTCACACGTGATCTGCATTGTTGTTTATGCAAATCCGACGGCGAACGCTGGGACAGCGCGTGACGTCATCCATTCAGTAACCAGCAGGCTGCAGACAGAACACCCAGATGCTCTTCTCCTCATCTCAGGCGATTTCAACCACGTTTCACTGTCTCCCATTCTGCCCACTTTCACCCAGTATGTCACATGCCACACTAGAGACAATAAAACACTGGATTTGTTCTACGCAAACACTAAGGAGGCGTACACCTCATCACAACTCCCCCCACTTGGGAGATCGGATCACAACTTGGTTCATCTCCGACCGGTGTACAAACCTCTAGTGCACAGACAACCTCCGGCCATGCACACAGTGGAGTTATGGTCTGAGGAGACAATGGACACTCTAAAGGACTGTTTTGAAGCCACTGCCTGGAAGCAGCTCTGCGATCCACATGGTGAGGACATCGATGGCCTCATTCACACCTTCACGGGCTACCTCAGCTTCTGTGTGGACAAATCCGTTCCCACCAAGACCATACGGCGTCACTCAAACAACAAACCCTGGATCAACCCTGAGATAAAAACACTTCTGAGAGAGAAGAAGAGGATCTTCAGGTCGGGGAACAGGGAGATGCTGAAGTCCGTACAGAGGGAGCTGAGGAGAAAGATCAGAGAAGGCAAGGACAGCTTCAGGAAGAAGATGGAGGACAAGCTGCAACAGAGCGACATCAGCGGGGTCTGGAGAAACCTCAAAACCATCTCGGGGCTCCAGAATACCTCCCCCCAGGCCACGGGGGGCAGGGAGTGGGCGAACAACCTGAATCTGTTTTTCAATAGATTTGACCAACCGCCCTCCCCCCTGTCTGCACAACAACCACTGCTGCCTCTAAGAAATCAAGTCCTGCTACCCACTCCCCACTCCACCGACACCCCCCCCACTCCCAACACACAGCCCCCCATCCTGACCCTGACCAAGACCCAGGTGAGGACGGAGCTGAGGAAGATCAAGGCGAGGAAGGCGTCGGGACCGGACGGCATCAGCGCAAAGCTCCTCAAGTCCTGTGCAGACCAGCTGTGTGGGATTGTGACGTATATCTTCAACATGAGCCTGAAACTGGGGAGGGTACCACAGCTGTGGAAAACATCTTGTGTGGTACCTGTACCAAAAACTTCCCACCCCAAAGACCTGAACAGCTTCAGACCGGTGGCCTTGACGTCCCAGTTGATGAAGACCCTGGAGAGACTGCTCCTTGCTCATCTCCGCCCCCTGGTGGAACCAGCGATGGATCCACTCCAGTTCGCCTACCAGCATGGCATTGGGGTGGAGGATGCGGTGATCTTCCTCCTTCATCGTTCTCTGTCCCACCTGGAGAAGCCCGGGAATATGGTGAGGATCATGTTCTTTGACTTCTCCAGTGCTTTCAACACCATCCAACCGATGATCCTGAAGGACAAGCTGCTGCGCGCAGGGGTGGACCAGCACCTGTCATCATGGATCCTGGACTACCTCACGAACCGGCCTCAGTTTGTGAGAACCCGGGACTGTGTTTCCGACACGATCATCAGTAGCACGGGGGCCCCCCAGGGAACGGTGCTGGCTCCCTTCTTGTTCACTCTTTATACTGCGGACTTCTCACACAACACAACACATTGCCATCTACAGAAGTTCTCTGATGACTCTGCGATCGTTGGTCTCATCTCCAGCGGAGATGAAGCTGAGTACAGAGGGCTTATCCAGGACTTTGTGGACTGGTGCCATCGGAACTGCCTCCAGATCAACGCGAGGAAAACTAAGGAGCTGGTGGTGGACTGCCGCAGGCATGGGCAGCCCCTCACAGCACCAGTAAATATACAGGGAACAGACATCGAGATGGTGACATCCTACAAGTACCTGGGTATTCATCTGAACAATAAACTAGACTGGTCACACAATACTGACGCACTCTACAAGAAGGGACAGCGCAGGCTGTTCCTGCTGAGGAGACTCAGGTCTTTTGGTGTACAAGGGGCGCTGCTGAAGTCATTCTATGACACGGTGGTGGCATCAGCCATCACTTTTGGAGTGGTCTGCTGGGGCAGTGGCATTACTGCAGCCGATAGGAAGAGACTGAACAAACTGATTAAGAAAGCTAGCTCTGTCCTGGGGCAACGCCTTGATCCGATGGAGGAGATAGGAGAGAGAAGGACGGTGGCTAAACTGTCATCTCTGCTGGAGTCCGAGTTCCACCCTATGCAGGACATACTGGATGCACTGAGGAGCTCATTTAGCAGCAGACTACATCATCCCAGGTGCACAACCGAGAGGTTTCGTAGGTCCTTCCTACCAACGGCTGTCAGACTGTACAACCTAAGCAGGGCTGCTCGCAGAGATAGCAAAAAGACGTAACAAACTAATAGTTTTTGAATGCAAAAGATGCAATAG
Source organism: Pholidichthys leucotaenia (assembly GCA_020510985.1). NCBI lineage: Eukaryota > Metazoa > Chordata > Actinopteri > Cichliformes > Pholidichthyidae > Pholidichthys > Pholidichthys leucotaenia. Next base: position 362,563,576 of record CM035842.1, on the reverse strand, counting down.
ACTTACACAATGGTCCTCTCCGGCATACAACTAGGAACATACCGGTCGCTATGGAGGGTGAGAATATGTATGGGCACATAATCATACCATGTAGGATAACTAAGTAGACGGTTATGCTGTTTCATCCCACCTAGCAACAATGCTCTGCACTGTGTGTGTTTATATATTTACATACTTATTCCATCTAGCTACAATGCTCTGCACTGGGTGTGTTTATATTTATATATCTATATTTTTATTCCATCTAGCTACAATGCTCCGCACTGTGTTTTTATATATCTACATATTATTCCATCTAGCTACATTGCTCCGCACTGTGTGTGTTTATATACTTGCATATTTATTCCACCTAGCTGCAATGCTCCATACTGTGGGTGTTTATATATTTACATATTTATTCCATCTAGCTACAATGCTCTGCACTGTGTGTTCATATATTCATATATTTATTCCATCCAGCTACAATGCTCTGCACTGTGTGTCTGTGTGTGTGTGTGTGTGTGTATATATATATTTTATAGTAATATGTACATATGTATATTAGCTGCTCTTGCTTGCTTTTTTTGCCTTCTGATTGTTGCTCTGAGTGTTGCTATCCCTGTGCTGTTGCAATCCTGGAATTTCCCCGTTGTGGGACTAATAAAGGCTTATCTTATCTTATCTTATCTTATATAAAGTAAAAAAAAATTGCTGCTGTGTCTCCAAATTAACAGAACACAAAATAATCCCAGAACTGTAACTACAGATTCCTAATGAATAACATGTATATACATGCACAGCTCGGGGAGAATGACCCCGTGGGCCCCCCAGACCATTCACCATTCAGTCCGCCCCTGGAGGTGGCTCGCCTCCCAGGCCACAGCTGGTTGCCTCAAACCCAGTGCGCCTTCTCCTCCACACCGCCGGATGGCTCCATTCGTCTGGGGCCATGTCCTGCTGTGTTCCCCGGGGCACGCCGTAACTCGTTAGTGTGTCGCCACGAGCCATACGACAGCTGAAGATAACCATCTTGAAGCTCGTCTGTCACTTGCAGCCGGCCCTGGTAGTTCTCCATCTTCTGCTTGACTCACATCCGCTGTGACCTCACCTCCGCCCAAGCCCGAACCCAGTTTGCAACTCCAACCGGGGCCCTTCCCGGCCTGCGGTGTTTCTGCCTGGCACTCGCCCTCTCAGTGCCACTCGGTCCTGCCCTGACTGCTTGTAGACCCGCTGCAGACCCTGCTGATGTGGCCCCATGTTCGCCGGCCCACCACGGCCAAGCTCCGGGAACACCTGGGACCATCTCCTGGGCATTGCTTGCTGCCGCAGACTCTCCCCCGTGCCGCCCGGTACCTCATCCAGGGTGACTCGGACACTGGCACCGGGGCCCTCCTGCGGTGACCCCAAGCGCGACAAGGCCTGTCCTCTTTCTGGAGTGCCCCAGCAATTGTTCATCCCACACTGCATTGTCCCGTACTCTCAGAACCAGTCGGTCCCACAGTCCGCAGCCCGACCACTCTTCCCCAGCACCACTCCTGATGGAAAACCCGAGGCCATAGAAGAGGTTGCAGCCCATTATGTTTGTGCCACAGGCCGTCACGACGAACTCCACATCGGCCATCTCCGCCCATTTGTACCGAACCATCAGTCTGATGGTTCCCACCGTGGCCAATCGTCTTCCTGCGTAACTGCAAAGCGGTGCTGAGTCACCTCCAATTCTGTAGTGGGGAAAACATTGCCTTATTGTAGCCCAGTTCCACAGAGAACTCTCCGCCCCTGTGTCGATCAGCATCGGTACCAGTACTCCATCCAGCTCCACCATGCAATGCGTGCGCCTACTGGTATTCGGGGACACCGTATGAATCACAGTCGGGGGGGGAGGAGTCGAACTTCTGCGTGGGCTCTCTTGTTCCACTGACTGGCATACTCTCGCAAAGTGGTGAAAACGGCCACACTTGCTGCTGTAGTGGTGCTTCGTGGACCCACAGCCCATACACCTGGGCTTCCCCGGGGCCAACCTCATCCGTACAGCACCGGCACCCTTGGCGTCCTCCTCCATGCTCCCATCGCTGTTCGGGTCCACTACCTGTGTAGCCATGGGGGATTGTAACTCTCGCGGTGACAGACACTCGCTCCACTCCCTAGTCAGCTTATCCACTGCCTCCAGCTGAAGGGTGAACTCGACAGCCCCAGATAGCGTCAATTCACTAGGAAATATGAGCAGCTTAGACCGGACTGAAGCACAGTTGGTATGTTCTGCCAACTGGTGGTGAACCATTTCTTCTGCCAACAGCCCAAATCGACACACAGCGGCCAGCTGCCTCAAGTCCGACATGAACCGCTGAATGGGTTCGCCTACCTGTTGGCAGTGCTGTCAGAACTTAATCCTTGGGACGATGACGCTGTCCGGTGCCCTGAAATGGGGTGCCATCAGCTCGACCACTTCTTCATAGCTGTCCGAGTCACCAAGCGTGCCCAAAATCCTTTGTCCCTCCATTCCCAGGTTGTGCACAAGCAAGGAACGCACCCTCAACTTCTCCATCTTCCCAGGTCCAACGCCACCATATACGTTTGAAAACTTTGCACCACTGAGGCCACGGTACAGGCAGCTCACCTGGGAGCTCCAAGAACGGCTGAATCGGTGTCCCACATGCTTCCATGTCTTCAGTATTACCCGCTTTTATTCTCGTCACCAAAATGTTATGTCTGAATTTGGAGCCAAGGAGGAGACAAGCAGCAGAGCTGAACACAAGTTTATTACACAGGGCGCTGTGCACCCAACTACACCTGCAGCCGCTAGCAGAGGAAAAGGCGGAAGAGCCCGCCCCCTACGTGCAGCCCTTCTTATACACACAGGGTTGGCAGAACCAGAAGGTGGAGCCACCACCCTGTGCTACACAAATATAAGCTCCAATACAGAACAATATGAACAATAAATAACAACATCACAAAATCATGATTTGATTTCAAGCATGACAAGTGAACAAAATGTTGTCTCATGCAGCCTCTTTTTAAAAACAAAATTAAAACTTCATGTGAAACAAAAGTGAAAGTAAATGTTAGATGCCAGCCAGTACATACCATTGAGGGATTCAAGTGGAATGAAACCTCTCAGATCTTTTAGGACGATGTCAATCAGTTTCTGGGTAACACAAAAACACAAAATATTCCCAGTGACATTTAGAAATTATTCTCAGTTTCTCTGCATACTAGGTGCCATTGTGAAATCCCTCCCAGCTCAGTTAAATCAACTTGACTGCTCACCTGTTGGTGGAGGATTCTTTTCAGTGTGATGTACTTGGGTTCAGGAAACAGATCATCCAAGTCTTTTTGAGTCAGTGACTGGATGTCTGCATCAGTGCTTAAACCGTGGCCTGAAACAACAGATGTGTTGATAACACTTCTTTAATTATTTCAGGTAAGAATTCAAAATTATTTCATCACAGTTTACTTTCTGTGAGCTTCTAAGTGTATTAATAGATTAATAAAGATGAAGGGAGGCAGAACTAAGACACCCACATTCCCTAAATAGTCTCTTACTTTGCAACACTGAAGCTGCTCCTTGGTCATATTCACATATTTTCTTCAGAAAAACTAATAATTTCCAGAAAAATAGAAATGGATGTCAGATATGATCACAAAGAGCATGTGAAGTGGTAGAAAGTCAGAACTGTGTTGTATTGCATGATCATCAGTGGAAGCAGTGAAAAGCACTGCTGAACCAGTGCTGCTGAACCCAGTTTCACCTGCTACACATCCCCTACTAGATCTAATCTATACATACTAATACATGTCCATCAGTTATTAATAAATCATGAGTGTAAAATAAAAAAGGGACACTTACCTTGTGGCTGCTGTAAATTGTCAGAAATGCTAGTTTGGCTCTTTGAGGTCTTCAAATGTTTATCTGAGGCATATGAAATAAAAAGAACATGTAAACCACAATTGCGTAATACATTTACATTAATTTTTGTTAAAAACATCCATCCATCCATCCTCTACTGCGTAATCCTTTTTGGGTTGCAGGGGGGCTGGAGCCTATCCCAGCATCTTTGGATCGGAGGTGGGGTACACCCTGGACAGATTGCCAGTCCATCTCAGGGCCCGTTAAAAAGATATTAAAATAAAATTTGGGCTTTTCTGAGTAGATGAAAAAGATTGATATTTTGTCTCTCAAACCAAACTACTGTTTCTGGATGATTTTAGATGGTACAATCAGTAATTAGTGCGAGACAAGACGTTAACATAAAAATTAATTTTGAGGTAGTTTCTAAGCAACTTAAACAAGTCACTGAGAACTGGTCAAAGGTTGATTTGTGCCCAATTACTGGCTTAACATCAGTATCAGTCATTATTAATCTGAGTGATATTGGCCTATCAGCAAATATAACATTCACTGATGGTAGTGGACCATGTTTCTCTGGTGTGTCCTTTGTCATTTAAAAGGTTCCGATAAAGGTTGGTTCATACATTTGTATGACTGACCTTGTGCTCATCCAAATACATTGTGATGAAGGGCTGAGTCACTTCAATACAATTCAGTTGTCTGTATTTTTTTATTTTTTAATAATGCATATGTCTTTGTTTCCCCGGCATTAAAGGAGAGATCGATGACATCCAAAGCAAATGACAACAAAAACAAAGGAGACAGTCTACGGACTATCAGCCAAATGATCACTTTAAGCATCGTATCAGTCTAAAATTTCACAAGTGTTGCATTCCTAATCAAAAGTTCTAGAAAATTAACAGTAAGATAAGAAATTCTTGAATTCAACATACTGTACTGCAGGTATACTTGCCAAATATCAGGCATGACACCCTCCCCCTTCCCTAACAATCACTGTCTGAAAAGCTACCTGTGCATTTAATAAGCCCAAATTTGCATATACCATAAACACCCAAGCAAATCTGAATTAAAACCTGTTGCAGGTTCCTGGAGTGACCGAGCCTTGCTGCCTTCCTCCAGCAGATCAATATGAACATCGAAGAAAGTCGTCACATTGTTCACTTGGGTCTTTATGTCCTTCACCAAACAAAGGTAGTCAACCAAGATCCCACCTCCTGTTAGGGCAGCTGTATGTAAAATATATGGATGTGATTTTAAATGTACATCAACAAATATAAAGCATGTTTTAGATATAATTGGATTTGAGCCATTTGTAGCAAGTAATCTATGGGTACACTGTGTACCTATAGCCACTGCCTTTACCAAAATGCCAGTTGTGCTGCTCAGTGCTAAAAATAAAACTCCATTAAAAGTGAAAGTGAATGTTAGATGGCAGCCATTACATACCTCTGAGGGATTCTTCTGGCACCAAGTTTCTCACTTCCTTCAGGACATCATTAGTTGGTTTCTGGAACACAGAAAAACACAAAATAATCCTAATTCCTAATTTGTTCGTATGTTTTCTTTTGCGGGGCTTTAAAAGTTCTCTGCTCTAAGTCGTAGTACTTCACTGTTTTGCTCACCTTTTGGAGAATGATGTCAAAGATCTTTCTTCTCAGTTTTAAATTTTCGGCTCCAGGAAACAAACCATTCAAGTCTTCTCGACTCAGACACTGGATTTCTGCATCAGTGCATATACTTTCCTCTGAAAGAACAGTATTGATAACATGTTTTAATTACTGCAGACTAAGATTCAAATTCCGTGGATCCCAATTTACTTCCTGTGTATTTGTAGGCCTCCTGTCTCTAACCTCTCAACGTAGCCGCTGCTTTTTGGTCACTGTCTTCTATTTCCTTCAGTAAACCCGACATGACTTCACCTGCTGAACAAATAGGAGATGCATCACATCCATCTGGGCTGGATTCCTCACGTGTCCTTTTCATTTTTGCTGCGTAGTTACGAGCAAAAAGTAATTAAGGCTTTTATATTAACCGATTCTCCGAAAATCTAATTATTTCAGCGTTAATTAGTGTTGTTACAGCAACAATAACCACTTCTATGTCTACATTTAGCCGTAGATTTACTCTAAATATTTCAGGGCGACGTTCTGATCAGCAGAACTCACCGTTTACAGTAAACACAAACTGAAGGTAAAATCAGAATTGTTTTTCTCACGTGGTGACGCTCTTCAGCGCTTCAGAAGATCATTGGTCGACGCAGATTTAGCCCCGCCCTTCCCACATAGACGCCAATATCTTGAGTAATTACGAGTCACGTCTCGGCGCCACACCAGTCGGCTGCCTTTTGCAACAGCGGCTCGATTCCGAGTTTTTTTTCCCTTCCTCTCTCTTTTGATCACTTTTTTTTTTTTTTTCACCCCACTTATATCACGGACACAGATCATCCCAAATGTCTCCTGAGCCGGTGGACGGAGCCACTGTTTATAGCAGGATACGATATAACAGGGAAGAGCTGCTAGCATTTAACCGCCACCCGGTCCCACTGGAAAAACTCGACATACCGAGAGAACTGAGGCGAAAACGCCGCGGCTGCCGGGCTGGAGTAAGGCGGAGGACAAAAAATATAAGGTACAGACCCTCCCTTCCATCTGTTGTCATGGGAAATGTACGGTCGATACTGGGAAAGTTAGATGAGCTAGCGGCTATCTCCCGTTATGATAGCACTTACCGGGAGTGCTCTCTCCTTTTGTTTACTGAGACGTGGCTAACTGAACTAGCAGCAGATGCTAACATTGAGCTGGAGGGTTTTCACACGATACGAGCTGACCGAACACCAGAGAGTGGCAAAACTAGGGGCGGTGGAGTGATCATGTATGTTAACAACAACTGGTGCAGACCGGGACATATCACTGTTAAACAACGACACTGCAGCAAGACATTGAGTTGCTAGCTGTTAGCATGAGGCCTACATATCTCCCGAGAGAATACTCACACGTGATCTGCATTGTTGTTTATGCAAATCCGACGGCGAACGCTGGGACAGCGCGTGACGTCATCCATTCAGTAACCAGCAGGCTGCAGACAGAACACCCAGATGCTCTTCTCCTCATCTCAGGCGATTTCAACCACGTTTCACTGTCTCCCATTCTGCCCACTTTCACCCAGTATGTCACATGCCACACTAGAGACAATAAAACACTGGATTTGTTCTACGCAAACACTAAGGAGGCGTACACCTCATCACAACTCCCCCCACTTGGGAGATCGGATCACAACTTGGTTCATCTCTGACCGGTGTACAAACCTCTAGTGCACAGACAACCTCCGGCCATGCACACAGTGGAGTTATGGTCTGAGGAGACAATGGACACTCTAAAGGACTGTTTTGAAGCCACTGCCTGGAAGCAGCTCTGCGATCCACATGGTGAGGACATCGATGGCCTCATTCACACCTTCACGGGCTACCTCAGCTTCTGTGTGGACAAATCCGTTCCCACCAAGACCATACGGCGTCACTCAAACAACAAACCCTGGATCAACCCTGAGATAAAAACACTTCTGAGAGAGAAGAAGAGGATCTTCAGGTCGGGGAACAGGGAGATGCTGAAGTCCGTACAGAGGGAGCTGAGGAGAAAGATCAGAGTAGGCAAGGACAGCTTCAGGAAGAAGATGGAGGACAAGCTGCAACAGAGCGACATCAGCGGGGTCTGGAGAAACCTCAAAACCATCTCGGGGCTCCAGAATACCTCCCCCCAGGCCACGGGGGGCAGGGAGTGGGCGAACAACCTGAATCTGTTTTTCAATAGATTTGACCAACCGCCCTCCCCCCTGTCTGCACAACAACCACTGCTGCCTCTAAGAAATCAAGTCCTGCTACCCACTCCCCACTCCACCGACACCCCCCCCACTCCCAACACACAGCCCCCCATCCTGACCCTGACCAAGACCCAGGTGAGGACGGAGCTGAGGAAGATCAAGGCGAGGAAGGCGTCGGGACCGGACGGCATCAGCGCAAAGCTCCTCAAGTCCTGTGCAGACCAGCTGTGTGGGATTGTGACGTATATCTTCAACATGAGCCTGAAACTGGGGAGGGTACCACAGCTGTGGAAAACATCTTGTGTGGTACCTGTACCAAAAACTTCCCACCCCAAAGACCTGAACAGCTTCAGACCGGTGGCCTTGACGTCCCAGTTGATGAAGACCCTGGAGAGACTGCTCCTTGCTCATCTCCGCCCCCTGGTGGAACCAGCGATGGATCCACTCCAGTTTGCCTACCAGCATGGCATTGGGGTGGAGGATGCGGTGATCTTCCTCCTTCATCGTTCTCTGTCCCACCTGGAGAAGCCCGGGAATATGGTGAGGATCATGTTCTTTGACTTCTCCAGTGCTTTCAACACCATCCAACCGATGATCCTGAAGGACAAGCTGCTGCTCATCATGGATCCTGGACTACCTCACGAACCGGCCTCAGTTTGTGAGAACCCGGGACTGTGTTTCCGACACGATCATCAGTAGCACGGGGGCCCCCCAGGGAACGGTGCTGGCTCCCTTCTTGTTCACTCTTTATACTGCGGACTTCTCACACAACACAACACATTGCCATCTACAGAAGTTCTCTGATGACTCTGCGATCGTTGGTCTCATCTCCAGCGGAGATGAAGCTGAGTACAGAGGGCTTATCCAGGACTTTGTGGACTGGTGCCATCGGAACTGCCTCCAGATCAACGCGAGGAAAACTAAGGAGCTGGTGGTGGACTGCCGCAGGCATGGGCAGCCCCTCACAGCACCAGTAAATATACAGGGAACAGACATCGAGATGGTGACATCCTACAAGTACCTGGGTATTCATCTGAACAATAAACTAGACTGGTCACACAATACTGACGCACTCTACAAGAAGGGACAGCGCAGGCTGTTCCTGCTGAGGAGACTCAGGTCTTTTGGTGTACAAGGGGCGCTGCTGAAGTCATTCTATGACACGGTGGTGGCATCAGCCATCACTTTTGGAGTGGTCTGCTGGGGCAGTGGCATTACTGCAGCCGATAGGAAGAGACTGAACGAACTGATTAAGAAAGCTAGCTCTGTCCTGGGGCAACGCCTTGATCCGATGGAGGAGATAGGAGAGAGAAGGACGGTGGCTAAACTGTCATCTCTGCTGGAGTCCGAGTTCCACCCTATGCAGGACATACTGGATGCACTGAGGAGCTCATTTAGCAGCAGACTACATCATCCCAGGTGCACAACCGAGAGGTTTCGTAGGTCCTTCCTACCAACGGCTGTCAGACTGTACAACCTAAGCAGGGCTGCTCGCAGAGATAGCAAAAAGACGTAACAAACTAATAGTTTTTGAATGCAAAAGATGCAATAGACTTACACAATGGTCCTCTCCGGCATACAACTAGGAACATACCGGTCGCTATGGAGGGTGAGAATATGTATGGGCACATAATCATACCATGTAGGATAACTAAATAGACGGTTATGCTGTTTCATCCCACCTAGCAACAATGCTCTGCACTGTGTGTGTTTATATATTTACATACTTATTCCATCTAGCTACAATGCTCTGCACTGGGTGTGTTTATATTTATATATCTATATTTTTATTCCATCTAGCTACAATGCTCCGCACTGTGTTTTTATATATCTACATATTATTCCATCTAGCTACATTGCTCCGCACTGTGTGTGCTTATTTACTTGCATATTTATTCCACCTAGCTGCAATGCTCCATACTGTGGGTGTTTATATATTTACATATTTATTCCATCTAGCTACAATGCTCTGCACTGTGTGTTCATATATTCATATATTTATTCCATCCAGCTACAATGCTCTGCACTGTGTGTCTGTGTGTGTGTGTGTGTATATATATATTTTATAGTAATATGTACATATGTATATTAGCTGCTCTTGCTTGCTTTTTTTGCCTTCTGATTGTTGCTCTGAGTGTTGCTATCCCTGTGCTGTTGCAATCCTGGAATTTCCCCGTTGTGGGACTAATAAAGGCTTATCTTATCTTATCTTATATTTTAAACAATCAGTACATTATCTCGTAATGATCAACAATGTTAAATTTATCCACAACATAAAATTGTATATTTAAACAGAAACTAAGATTTAAACAACTCGATTCACCAGTTTTTCTCTGGTAGTTTCTATCTTTCTGACCTGCTGCTGCTGCTGACTTTCACAAAAGATCCAGCAGGCTGCAGCACTGGACAGCTTTGACTCCACACTGCGGCATTATCAGCCTGCTACTAACACGCTTCATATGATGACAAATGTAGAATTCAAACCTTGGATGTAACTGAGCATTCTGAGAAAGAAATATATCATCTGGAAAAAAAAAAGGAAATTAGAAAACTAGTGCGGGACAACTGTGAGAGTGAACTCCAACGTGGCATTTCCAAAAAATATTAAAATATAACACGTTATTTGGGATGATGTTGATGGACATTATTACACATGATGAGATAATATTTTAAAAACATCAATTTCCTTGCCAATTCAACTGTAAATCATCTAAAATGTGTAGTTTTTAAAGTGACACTTCGGCATAAATCAATTTTTTTTTCTGTTGTTAACATGTCTGTAACATGTTTTCTGTGACGTACAAGACATCAACATAATTTAAAAAAAAAAAAAAATCACCACAGTCCCAAGCTTGTTTTTCTGCTGTGAATTTTCAGTAAGGCCCCCCTCCCCGAAACGGTGAGTTTGGAAAGATTGTTTCTCGCTATGTAAGCATTCCTGTCTAGCCTGATTGGTTATAACATTAACCAATCAGAGGGATATTCAGGGGAGAGGGAGGAGCCGAGGAGCAGCAGCCAGAAGAGAGCAGGGAGGGGAAGGTGTGAGGAGTCAATTCAATTCAGTTTTATTTATCTAGTGCCAAATCACAACACAGTCCACAAACCTGGCAATGATGACCAGCGAGGATGCTGCCGTTGAACTGAACTTTATTACAATAAAGTATAATAACACAAGCCCGTGTGTAATGGGCCGGCTGCCAACCACCTCTCATAAGAACTGCATATCAGCAAACCTGAGATGGCGAACCGCCCAATACTGTATATATGGCATGGTGACGTCATTCGCAGGCTGTGCACCACTCCCAAATATGCCCAATATCATACATCACATTTTCCGCCCTTGCAAAAATTGGAAAATATATTAGCTTTGAGGTGGTTCGGTTAACCCCCACAACAGATTAAGGACAGTCAGCTCTCTTCTCTTGGTTTTTCCCGCTGCACTACTGAGATGTAATGTGCCATTCATGTATTGTGATGTAATGTGCCATTCATGTATTGTGATGTAATGTGCCATTCATGTATAGTGTTCGTGCGTCCTGTCCTTACTGTGACCTAGAGACAGATCAATATGTAGATGTGCCTTGTAACCTCTTTGTCCTGCAAGCTGGAGCAGAGGACAGCAATCTGCCTATTGTTATGTAGGTCTTTCAAATGCAAATGTCTCATGCCTGTTCTGCAGTCCCTTTGATCATACTAACTGCTGTGAATCCGCTTTGATGTATTGTCTGAGTTGGGTATAAATACTGCACAGGTTCTGTAACTCGCTCTCTCAATTCCATTTCCTCAACTGCTGCTGCTGGACACAGACTTTGTGTCCTCCTTCTCTGAGAGCCGCTGAGCTCGCTCCCGGCGCGCACGCATGGCGCCAGGAGCGGAGCTCGTGACAGCGGTATGATTAATAAAACCTGCTTAAAACCACAGCATCGCTGCTTATTTTTTCATGCCGCCGCAGCTTTAGCAGATAGCCCTCCCAATTTCCATCCATCCATCTTCTTCCGCTTAATCCTTTTCGGGTCGCGGGGGTGGATGGGGCTGGAGCCTATCCCAGCATCTTTGGGCGAGAGGCAGGGTACACCCTGGACAGATCGCCAGTCCATCGCACGGCCAACACAGAGAGACAGACAACCATTCACTCTCACAGCCATACCTAAGGACAATTTAGAATCCCCAGTTTGATGCCAATTAACCTAACTTGCATGTTTTTGGCATGTGGGAGGAAACCGGAGAAATCCCGGAGTAAACCCACGCAGACACGGGGAGAACATGCAAACTCCACACAGATCACTGTTGGTCGGGAGCTGGGATCGAACCCAGGATCCCTCCCCAATTTAATAGACCAAATTCCCACTTATTACTTGCTTAGTATTATTATTCAAATACACACATTACTTCAGCACTTGTATATTTTAAACACATTAAACATTTTTATTCAATATTATCAATTAGCATTACTGCTCAGATATGTAGCTATAATTACTTACTGTTTATATTTCAAAGAACTTCTTATTTGTATAAATATTAATTATAAGGAATACTTTGTTTTTCTCACTTAAAGAACACATTTTTTTGATTAACATTTTTATTCACATTTATTTTTATTTTACTCTTGTTTTTATTAAAGAACACACTTGTTAGTTATTTTATTTTTTTAAATAACACCAAACCTAATGGCTACGGTCTGCGGGTATACCACCGCAGGACACAGCACGGCTGGGTGGGTTATTCCGCCACTGTATCAGTCGCGTTCCTATCTGAACAGTCTTTTTCTTTTTTCTGACAGTCTTCTACGGGGAGACTTTGTAGCGGGCCTGTGGTGGCCACATCCCTGGAGCTGTCGGACCCCTGGGACCAGGGCCAATCCTCATGACGCTGGGGCTCAGGTCCCACACTGTGGTAGCTGACTCCCGTGAAGCCTCGCCACCTCGTACAGCGGTGTTGGTTCTTCTTAATTTTGTGGTTGGGGAAAACCTTCTTCACTGTGGCCCAATGCCCAATTTAACATTGATCTCTCCGCCGCTATGTTGAGCAGGAGTGGTGCGGCTACCCCGTCTAACTCAACCATGCCATACCCACAACAAGCTTCAACTGCTTCAACTGATGTCATGTGGTTTGGCGCCGTTAGTATCTTAGCTCGTAGCCTCACATTGCACGTGTGTTCAGCTAAGTGGTCCCGCATCATTTCATCTTCTAACAGTCCAAAACAGCACATGCTAGACAAATGTCTTAGGTCAGCAAGGAACTGTTGATCTGACTCACCAATTCTCTGTCGTCTCTGGCGAAAACGAATTCATCGTGCTATCACGTTGTCCGGTGTAGCAAAGTAGCTAGCAAGTAGCTTGATGGCATTCACATATGACTCCGTCGGTCCTAACGTGTGGAAAACTCTCTGGCCTTCAATGCTGAGGTTGTGGACAAGAAGTGCTTGTTTCCTTACTTTATCGAGTTTATCCAGGTCCAACGCTGCAACGTAGGTTTCAAATGCATCCAGCCATCACGGCCACGGTACGGCTGGTTCACCCGGGGATTCCAGAAAGGGCCATAGCAGTCTCAAGCACGCCTCCATGGTTTAATCTCTCGTCGCCAAATGTTATGTCCACAAACCTGGCAATGACGACCGATGAGGATGCTGCCGTTGAACTGAACTTTTTTACAAAAAAGTTTAATTATACAAGCACGTGTGTAGTGGGCTGGCTGCCAACCACCTCTCATAAGAACTGCACATCATCTAACCTGAGATGGCGGACCGCCCAATATATATGGCGTGGTGACATCATCCGCAGGATGTGCACTACTCCCAAATATGCCCAATATCATACATCACAGAAGGGGGGACCTGCTTGAATGTGGCCCTGAGCCCCGTCCGCTGGCAAGCCCCCCAGCCAGCTGTTCTCAGTCTTGCTGAGCTGCTCTCAGCTCACCTTGCCAGCAAATGGGGCACCGTGCACGAGCTGCAGAATGCGAGCTGCCGAGTGGGCCACTTTTGGTAAGCAGAACTGGCACCGCCTTGCTGCAGTTGCCAGCAGATTTCAACGGGTTTCTTGACTTTCTATGCCTTTTTGCACCTCTTTCTCTTCATGTGTTCAATACTTATTTCCTGGGTCATTCTACTTTATTAAATAAAACTTACTTTGTGAACACAGTTGCCTTGATTTCTTTGTTTGTATTGATTACTTGGGTTGTTACTGATATCTAGAGAAAATCTCAGGTCAGTCACTCCATCAGAAATATGTTTGAGAAAAATATTGACGTGTTCAAGACTTATTTTTCCCACTGTGTGTGTGTGTGTGTGTGTGTATATATACTGTATACACACACACACACACACACAAATACATACATACATACAGTCTCGTGAAAAAATTACGACATCCTGTAAAAGCTTGTGTGTGTAGCGGTTTGATTAAACCCCCACAACACAGACAGAACACAGAGACAGTCAGCTCGCACTCCTGGGTTTTTCCGCTGCACGCTGCGTTTACAGCCGTGAAGTTAAAGTGTTCATGCATCTTGTCATCTTACATATGTAGATGTGCTTTGAGGTAAATCTCCACAAAAAGACTGGTCAAACACAGCGCTCGGCTAGAGCAAGTAACAGAACAGTGTAATGTGTATTAATGTCTACAGGCAGACGCGTTTCGTCTGGCTCACCTCTGTGATGTTAATTGTTGCTTTCATCCATTGTACTCATGCGTCCTGTCCTCACTGTGACCTAGGGACTGAGATCAATATGTCTCTCAAATGCAAATGTCTTATGCCTGTTCTGTTATCTCTTTGATCATACTAACTGCTGGGGTATGGCCCTTTGATGTATTGTTGTGGTCGAGTATATATGCTGCAACTCTGTAACGCAAACTCTCTCTCTCTCTCTCTGACCCTGCAACTGGTAGACACACACGTGTCCGCCGCTCTGAGAGCCGTGGGCTCGCTCTCAGCGCTCATGCACGGCGCCGGGAGTGGAGCTCGTGACGGCGGTATGATTAATAAAACTCTACTTAAAACCTTCCAACCACGCCGCTTTATTTCATGCCGCCGCACTGGTGATCCCTTGAAGACGCACACGCTTTGTGCGACGCAGCCTTCTGATTTGGACGGCCACGCTGGCGAACCGACGCTAAAAAAAACGAGCGGCCAGCGAACGCAACACCCGGACACGCACACGCTTTGTGCGAAGCAACCTTTTGAGCTGGACAGCTGCACTTGGTGACCCGTTTTTCAGGATGAGATCTGCACATCTGAGATCTGCTCATCCACGCTGGACCGGCCGCGCTCGCAGTTCCTTCACAAGAGAGCGTGGGCACCTCGTCCCTTCTCCACGACGGCGTCCTCCAGGGCCGGCGGAGAACGCAACGCGTGGGCCTGAACGCACCACGGCCGAGCGGTGCCCAAGATCGTCTATTCCCTCCCACCACTCCAACGCACCATGGCCAATCTACAGCCACAGCTCAACCTGGATTTTTATCGGCGCCATCTGCGCCGATCTCCACCAAGTTTCTGCACCCTGGTTCTCCTCTCTCCAGCGGCCCACCCACGCACGGAATCCCCGCGCACGCATCGGGGAGTTACGAGGACGGCGCATCACGCACGGGACAAGTAACGGCTCCAGAGACCGCCATCGTCCTCCGCCGCTGCTCACAGGACCTTCAGGGCTGCTCGTTCACCTGAAGCAAGCACGCAGCTCGCCACTGGATTTTTTTAACGGTCTCAGCCACGGCACAAAGGGATTTCAGCCGTCAGCTGTTTCCGGGGGGTTTTGGGGTTGCTTCTGCACCTAAAACCAACACGCCAGTCCCTCTGCTTTTGTTTATTTTTTCTTACAGCCGCTCCTGCTTTTCTTCTTGGCCACGAGAGGAGCCAGAGACTAATTTTTCTTCTTCTGATCTCTGCATGTTCAGACGGGACATCGCGGAGCAGCAAACACTTTTGGCGCGACTGGAACGATTTTCCCGCGCCCCTTCAGCACGTACTACCCCGCCCCCCCTCCTCCTGCTCAGAGCTTTTCCCTGCTCGCTGCCCGGACTGCAACATCGAGGTCACGGTCCCCTACCGTTTCCCTCTGGGGGGGGAGCAGTGTAGCGGTTTGATTAAACCCCCACAACACAGACAGAACACAGAGACAGTCAGCTCGCACTCCTGGGTTTTTCCGCTGCACGCTGCGTTTACAGCCGTGAAGTTAAAGTGTTCATGCATCTTGTCATCTTACATATGTAGATGTGCTTTGAGGTAAATCTCCACAAAAAGACTGGTCAAACACAGCGCTCGGCTAGAGCAAGTAACAGAACAGTGTAATGTGTATTAATATCTACAGGCAGACGCGTTTCGTCTGGCTCACCTCTGTGATGTTAATTGTTGCTTTCATCCATTGTACTCATGCGTCCTGTCCTCACTGTGACCTAGGGACTGAGATCAATATGTCTCTCAAATGCAAATGTCTTATGCCTGTTCTGTTATCTCTTTGATCATACTAACTGCTGGGGTATGGCCCTTTGATGTATTGTTGTGGTCGAGTATATATGCTGCAACTCTGTAACGCAAACTCTCTCTCTCTCTCTGACCCTGCAACTGGTAGACACACACGTGTCCGCCGCTCTGAGAGCCGTGGGCTCGCTCTCGGCGCTCATGCACGGCGCCGGGAGTGGAGCTCGTGACGGCGGTATGATTAATAAAACTCTACTTAAAACCTTCCAACCACGCCGCTTTATTTCATGCCGCCGCAGTGTGGTTTTTTTTTAACATATTTGGACATATGGATATTTAATATCAATGTTAAAATTACTGGGAGATTCACATGATACAACTAAACAATTAAAAATGAATTAAAGACTTTTTCAAATTTTCTGTAAAATGTAATTCTTAACAAATAGTGAGGAATAAATTAGGACACCCCTATCTTTTTTAGGACACCCCCACAATCATTCCCACTTACAATGGCTATGATTCTAACACACACCTTACGGTGCTGCCTAGACACATCATCAGTGATGTAACCTATGGTCATCGGGTGTTTTGGGTCATTATACATCATACACCCTCTCACAGGTGACCCAGCCAGGCGACCCAGCCACGAGACAGCTTTTGTTGTGATGTGGCGCAGTATAAATAAAGCTAAATAATAAAGCTGAATTGATCAAACCCCGACTTGTGTCTAGGTGGCTTGAGATGTCCACAGATCACTCCTTCTGATCCACAGCCATCATGATGCTCTTTCAGCAGCATCAGTGATGTTCTTGATGGCTTTCTTGTTGAATCTCCCTCTGATC